>VXBO01011699.1:32750-44896 GCA_013400135.1 Rhinoptilus africanus | reverse complement strand
AAGAGCGGGGGGGGGGGGGTACTTGATGGTAGGTGCGGGAGGACTAGCGTCTCAGTTCACTAGGTGCAGAGATAGCAAGAATTTCATGGAAATAAATGCATCATAGTTGACCTTCACCTCCTTTGCTCGTGCGTTTTCCTACTACTACTTCTTGTTGGGAATTAAGTACAATTTTGCTTTGCTTTTTTGTATGGAAGACACTGCACCAGCAAAGTGCCTGATCCCACTGGTTTTGAAGTCTGGTTTTATTGTCTTCAGTGATTTGATGGCCTGCAGTACCGTGTGAGGTGGTAGTTCTGTATCGCGATGTTCAGCCCCTTCAGTTCTTCGCTGGGTTTCCATGTGGTGGGGGGGGAAGCGGCGATGGCAGCGTGTCCCTGGAGAGGAGAGAGCCACCTCTGAGCCTGCAGAGAGTGACTCTGTAAATTAAGAGCATACCTCCATATACTGAAATATTTGACAAATACCGGTTCATACTTAAATGCAGGAAATAAAAAAATATTGCTTTGCCTGTATCTCAAAGAGCAAATAAAGCTAATTAAATAATTGGTAAATAGGGAACACATCGCTGGACACATGTTTCGGATTACACACATGATTCTGTATTGAATGACTGCGAGCAGGACTAATGCAGTAAGAATGGAGGGTGGGTTCAAACATTAACACATGGGCATCATATTTTTCAAGATCTCTGAACAAAGAAGAAACTAAATACGGTCTCTTCTTAATTTGTTGCTGTCTGAGAAAAACATATCCCATTTCAGGATAGCATTTCTGCACTCAATCTTGCCATTCCATTGAGAGTTCTTCCTTTACAATGTATTGCTGCTTCTGTGCCCGTGACGCAGGAAAATCACTCTCTCTTTTTCCCCCAAAGTCTAACAGAGTCAAATTTAATTCATCCGTCTTTACAGCACTTACGCAGAAACCCTTACAGATAACATTTAGGGACACAAAATCTTGCAGGGGGTTGTAAAGAGGCAGGGGTGTGAATGCACTGTGCCTCTGGGAGCCTCCCAGAAAAGTACCCAAATTTCCCATGTAAAAAAGGCATCCAGATTGTCATCTGGATTCATCTCCTGAAAAAGCCCGGTGTGTGAATCAGAATACAAAGATGCGGATTTTTTTAGCAGCTGTAAATATTCAACAAGCGGTACTGTTGAGCTGTGTCTGCACTGAGGGCTGCAAAAGTATTTCTTGGATCTCGATGCAAGTCCTAAACCCGGGAACCTCCCCTGAAGTCTGGGCACGCACTCGCTTTTCCCTGGTTTTCCCAAGGAAGTGGTCGGAGCTGGGCGGCCGGGAGCCGACATGCCTTCGTCCCAGTCCCTGTGAGCAGGCCGGGGGCGGATGAGCTGCGTTCCCTGGTGATCCTGCAGCGCCAAGAGGCAGCGGGGACAACATCCTTCTGAGGGACCATAGGATGGCATCGGCAGCACTTAATTTGATGCCGAGCGTTGGCTTTTTATTTTCCGGGGTCTGAAGCGGTGCGATGTTTAAGCCTTCAGCATACGCTCTGCGAGTCTATCGTATCCATCTGATGCCCGTATTAATCCCGCTCGCTGCTTTCACTTCTAATGACACGTTGTTTGTATGACATTATGCACTGTGACATGCAGCTTTTCCAGGAGAAACATTATGTGCATTTCCCCTTGAGGCACTGGTTTCACAGTAATTTTATTACCGGAGCAGTCACATAATACCGCACTGTATATTTTACAAGAATGTTAAGCTTCCAGTTACAGGAGGGCGGTGAACTGTCGCGCAGTGTAAGAAGAATATGCCTTTTATGCAGCAATGTCACTTCCTCACAATTTGGGAAGATCATCAGCTGTGAATACCGAGAGGGTGCAAGTTTTTCCACTCTTCTTAACGGAGAGGCGTAATTTCCAGTCTGCTGTTTCAGAAAGCACTGTTCCATCAGAACAGCGTGAGTTCGTACCAGAATTTAAACTATAAAAGTCTGGCTGGATTCTCTAATAGAAGGCTCCAGCCTATCGGTTACACTAGATGCTTTGCTAGATACAATTATACTCGCTGAGATACTGATTCCTGGAAGTTTATTCAATAATCTAAGATTTACAATCAGAATCCCACCAGAAGGATGTGAAAAGGCTGTACTTCATCATTCTGTCCCTTTGCCTTCCAGTGCGGAATTGTTCTTCGCAGAAACATGCTGAGAAAGTTTTAGGAGATTAACTCTAACAATAAACACGCTCTTCAGCAGCGTTAGAATCAATCCATCAAAAGGATGCAGTCTTTCGCGATGTCTTCAGTCCGTTAATAGGCTTGTGAGTGGGGGAACAGCTCACGAGTCAAAGCGATGGCCTTTTCAACTCCTGTTTTACAATCCTGTTCCCAGGTCCCTTCCTGCTCTGTGGAGATGGGCTTCACTTACCTGTTTGAATTCCGTCTCCTGGAAGTTTCATTGACTGTTCCCTTGATCTTGCCTCAAACCCTTGTCCGTCATCGATTAGTTAATTGAAACCTTTCATGAAGTCTGGATTTGGCTACTTCATTCAATTAAAGCCCAGTGCAGAAATGTCTTGGATAAACGGTGCCCTTCCAGATTTGGAGGAGTTTCATGGTATTCCTTGCACTAAGTTGTTCAGTGTTTTGCATAAGAACTTGAAAACATCCATCCTTGTTCAGACCGAACACTCGTCTATGCAATAGTCCTGTCTCCAGCATCCAGCAAAGACTCTAAGGATTTTCTTAGGAGGACTATAAAAACATATGGGATATTTTCCCAGCCGTTCCAGTGTTGGATGCAGCGCTGAGTCCTTAGGAAACTTGAGTTCGTTCTTCCCCATGGAGTGAGCAGCCTTTCCTGGAGGCCTGGCCCGGTGATGTTATGCGCTTGGGAAACGGTGCTCCTCCTCTTTCATTTTGACTCTGCTCCCTCAAGACCCGCTGTGCTCCTCCCTCCTTCTGTTGCCACAAGCCCCTGATGAAAACCTTTCTGCCCCGTTGTTTGGGTTTTTCTGGCCTGCATCATACCCGGCTGTGGCAGTCCCTTCTCCAAGCTGGAGAATCCACATTTATTGAGTCTATCCCCTAAGGGAACCACCCTCTGCTTTTTCTGACTGCACTTCTGTTGACCTTGATGCTCTTTCTTGATGGACTTACCAGATCTTTGCTCTGTATCCAAAATACGCGTGTGGGGTGAATTCAGAGGGACATAACGGGTTTCTGGTTGTCTCTGCTCTGTGTGGCATCATTGCTCGTGGTTAGGGTTTTCTTGGGGGCAGTGAGGAGCTGATTCTGCCACTTATCCATCATCTCAGGGTGTCAGCTAATTGCTCTAGGTTTTCTCCTCTTTCTGGGCTGCTGGTTAGGTAACTGAGAGCCCACTTGTCTGTATTTACGGCTTTTTTCCCCCCTGTGTTTGTTGCCTGGTGTTTTTTATGTACGTATGGTATTTATGTCCCAGCAAGTCAGTGTTAGAAGAGCTGCTTTTTACACATAACCTTATATTTTATTATCCCGAATCAGGATCCTGCCAAACGTCACAACCTCGGCGTCTGTGTCTTTTTGCAGGCCATGTATGAGTATGTTGAACAGTACAGAGCTGCACAACTGGGATTTTGCTGGTAATACTCCTCCCTTGTAAGGCTAACTGTTAATTCCTGCCCGTGTAGTCCCTCTCTTAAGCATTTCTTAATCTGCAAGAATATCCCCACTTCCCTGTTATCTGAAGACAGTTTCGTTTCTTTGAGAGCCTTCGGGAGGTGGCTTTGTTGAAAGCTGAGGGTACAAATCTGTTATATTTCCTGGATCTTCTGCGTCGGTGTGCTCATTGTGATTTTGAAAGAATTCAGATTTGCAAGACACGCTTTCCTCCAAAAAAGCGGTGTTGATTGTGCAATAAGGTGTATTTATCTGTATGTATCTATGTGTATATTGTTCTTTCTTTCCCAGTGGAGAAGTCAGATTTAAAATCTGGTGGCTCTTTGAAGTCACAGAACTTAGTTTTCAGTATTGGTTTTTAGTATTTTCTACCTTCTTCTGGTCTAAGCAGTTGGTTTTACTCTGTGGTTAGGAGTTAGACAATTTGTGTTTGAGTTTCTTGAGAGCTCTTAGAAACTTCATTTGGCTCTTCCTTATTTTTCTTTTTATTGATTCATTTTAAAGCCTTTACATTGATGCTTCAGTTGGAGCCAATTTTTCTGACTAATCCCTTTGAAAAAATATCTGTTCCACGGCAAGGCAGATGAAAATAATGTGTTTAGCATTTCTTCTATTACCCCTTTTTTCCTTGAGTTCTCCTGTCGTATCTTGGTTGTTTGCACCAACTCTCCATCGTTGTCCTTATTTCTCATGGGCTTGAAAAAGCTTTTAATACTTCCTTTTAAGCCATTAAAAATTGCTCTTTCGAAGTATTTTTGTTTTGGTCTTGCATGTAAACTGTGTTAAATATTTGCCTACGATCCTCCATCTTGCTCAACCTGTACGTCTTACAGTTTTCTTCCAAAAGCTGAAGGGAAGCAGAGGAGCACTTGCTGGATGTGATGAAAAGCCTCTTATTTAGGTAGGATCAATCCCTCTTCTGCATTTTACATGTTTTTGGAAAAACACCCAAGGATGGGTTTTACCCAGAGGTGACAGAGCGAGGCGTTAGACTGTCTGAGCCCCTGCCGTGGTGACCCCCACGTCACTTTGAGTTCCTTCAGCCGGGGATTGGCCACCTCGCAGGTTACCTTGCGAATGCCCCTGCCGGGAAGACGGATGGGGCTGCTGCAGGAGCACCGGCGGCAGGTTTCATCAGGTCGCTCGTCGGTGTGGGATGACAAATCTGATGCCAGCTGGGCTGGGCTGCAATCCTTCTTCCCCGCCGGCTGCTCGCGAGGAGGAGCGGGCTCTGCATGGACGTCCTCTGAGTATCTCCATCCATCTTCACAATGCGCATCCTGGCCCAGTCCAAATAGCTCTTGCTTTTCGTAGGAATTGTCTTCTGTTCTGGGTGCTGCTCTGGACCCAGTGGTTCTTTTCAGAGCTCGGGGAAATATCCCGATGGTTTAAACCTGGCAGTTGTAGGACACACGGAAGCCATCAGCTAAGCCTGTCCCTCCTCAGCCTTTGGGGTGTCAGCGGCTGCATTTAGTGTTTCATTGAAGGGATGGACAAACAACTGTGCAATATTGACAGAAACAGTTGCTTATATTCCATAGCCCTTCCCTATGTGCAGCAGCACTGTACCATTCTCTACGGTTATCATTTCCTACGTTTGAGGTCAGGCACTTAGTTCTGTAGTGCCCAGTCCCAGGATGATATTAGTTTTGTCCCCTTGCTCCCAAAATCTTTGGGCTCTTGCAGCAGACGCTCCTTGCTGTGTTTCTTCTTAAGACTCTATTTTTGTTTTTCCTTCAAATGTAGGGGTTTCTTGGTCACCTGCAGATTTCAGTCATGTCCCTTACCAAAATGATAGCTAAAGTTCCCGTATAAAATGGTTAATGATGTAAGAAAGAAACCCGTGCATTTAAAGTTAGCTGTATTTAAGCAATCCCAGCTATTTTTGTGACATGAACACTTTCAGAAGATCTCTGTCTGCTTAGGTTTATCTTGCTCTTCCACGCAGAAGGTGCCGTAGTTACCTTCCTTTGCCCGTTTTCTCCTCTGTCCCGGAGAAGCCAAACCCAAGAGTGCTGGGGAGGAGCCTCAGCCCAAAGCTCCATGCAGCCGCTCCTCCCTGCTCTGGCTTTCCCTGGGGTTTGGCAGCCGGCAGCTCCGGGCCATCCCGGGCTGGGGTTCAGTAGCCACCGATGGATGTTCTTCTCCATCAATTTCTCCCGTTCTTTTTAAATCTGTTTAGATATGTTTGATCTTTGCATGCTAAAGCAACGACTTTCCCCATCTGACTGGACACTACAGAAAAAAACCCCTTTTTTTGCTTGTTTTAATGGCTGGCTTTCAGTTTTGATACGGGAAGAGCAACAAGTAATGGCAGAGAGCTTGCCTTCCCCATGTTACAAACCTCTACTCTGTTGCTCTTCAAGCATGTCTTTCCTAGTGAAATTCCCTCTCTGCTGCCCATCCTTGAGGCTCTCCCTGTATGTTTTCCAGGCCTACCGCATTAATTTCTCTTCAAAGTCTTCCAGGAAAAGTTTAATATTCAGTATATTCGAAGAATTCCTTTGTTCTTGGCGGTGACTAATGTAAGACGTGGCCCAGCTCAGCGCGTTCAGGTTTCTAAGAGCACCTGGAGCAAGACTGTGGTCCCTGCGTCTGCTTCTCCCGCAGGACCAGTATAGCTCATCTCATTAGGAGAAACCAGCCTTCAGACAGACAAATGTAGGACTTAATTTTAGGATAATGCAGTTAGAGTCACTTAGAAAAAGGAAAAAACAATGCATGATTTACATTTAGATTCACAGCTCACTTTAGAGCGAAGTAACTGAATTTCTGGACATCTGCCTGGTATTATTTAAGTCACAAACCTTTAGGTTGTGATTCAGAACATTAAATTACCCTGATAAGTTGTATCTCTAGCTGACACCGCCTGTTCTATCTGTCTTCACATTTCTTTATATATCTTTCTTTATGCGTCTTGATGCCTGATTCCAAAGCTGAGATCACAAATAAGCTGCCGTTGGCAGATGAGCATATTTTCAAGTATACAGTAATAAAAGTTTAACTAAGAAAAGGGGGGGGAAAGGAGTAAGTGAAGCCGTACTTGCGAGCCGCACGGTACAAATTTGTCTAACAGCGTCTAGGACACATGTAGTCCTCGAGGCTTTTCCAGAGGATTCTGGTGTAGGAGAAAGGCTGAACAGTATTTCAGGTTAAATGTAAAGGTGCTGCATTTCTTAAATTTGACAACTTGCGTGTTTATGTGAGAAATAGGAGGAAATTTGCTGTTCTGTGCCATTCCTTAAGTTTTCCTAGCTCGACCCTGCTGAAGACGCTACTAGAAATGTTGGGCTTAGGCAGAATGGGTATAATCTAAAATATATATATATTTATTTCGATAACTGATACCTCTGACAGCAGAGGTACGGTATCTCCTAGGCAAGGAAGGCTGGGATGGAGGGGTCAAGGGCTGGAGACTAGACGAAGGTAACTGGGGACGGTGGATGAGGTAGATGCTTCCAGGGTGGAGGAGGTGGAGCAGAGAGGCTGCTCTGAAGGGGATGGCGGGACATCCCTCGGACCACAGATTTCCCAAATTGTGCTGTGGAGCTACAGAACGCACAGGCAGATCAGCTCGTCTGCTTTGGGTGCTGGTCGGGTGCTGTCAGCGATTAGTGGCCGTACTTACACCAAGGGCAAAACCAGAGTTAAATCCAACCCTGGATCCAACCCTACTCCTTCCCAGGCCCTGAATATTTAACTGCCTAACGCTGGGGTGAAACTTGGAGGACGCTTTTTATTATTACTTTTTAATGACCAAAAAAGTGCCTGAGCTTGCGCTTTGGGGGGAGTTTGGTCCCTGAGCCCTTTTCCCGTGGGATGCTCCTGGCTCAGAGCAGGGGTGGGTTTGCTCCTGGAGTCCCGTGGCCTCGTGGTGCAGAGCCTGGCGAGGGACTTGAGGGGGGAAACAGGGGGAATGAAGCCCTTCAACTCCCCCTGCGTGCGGGATCTTCTCCAGCCTCAGCCCTCGTGTTCCAGGCATTAGTCCAGGCTTTCAGGGGTGGTTGCTGGCGGCTGGTTTCTCCTTTTCTGGCCACCTGACGTGGGATCCTCAGGGACGAAAGCAGAAGGTCCTCACGGGTGGCGCTTTTAGTTTATAAACGGACATATAGGTGCTGAAACTGGTGGGATGTTTCACCCTAGTTTTTCTTTCCTTCAATTTTTCCTCTAATGGAGAAATTTCAGTCCTGCCACCTGAGCGTGGTGCCCTGCTACACCAGCATTTTTCTTGCCCTAAATTTCTCATGTAAAAGGTCCGATCCCATCACCTGAGGGATGGTGAAAACCCATTTCGTTAAATGCTCGGGAAAGGTTCAGAAGGAACGCTTTGGAGAAGTCCGTGTGGGATTAATAACGCCTTTAAAACCTGCATTGAAAAGCATACAAAGGAGCCGGGTCGCAAAGTGAATGGGGAGGAAACAAAAGCCCTTCCCCAGCCCCGGGCTTCGGCTCAGGCGGGTTTGCCTGGCTGCGCCCTTGCCTGTTTTCCCTATCTTTGAGCATCTTCTGCGGCTAGAAACCCTGCGCTGAGGGAAAGTAAAGGCACGTGGCCAAGTGCTGTCAAATACACCATATACTTTTTTAAAAAACAGCATGTCAAGTTTGTATTTTATCTGCAAAAATGGAGCATGAATGTGTTTGATATCTACCTTCGTAAACAAATTAATGGTAATTAAAGATTAATTTTATGTAATTAGCATTGAAATGCAATTAAATTATGAGTAAGTGGACCAGGAATAGAAGTCTGTGATGTCTTACTGTCTGGTTTTACATGGAGTCTTTTGTTTTTCAGCAAACAGAGGAAGTGGGGCAGCAGGCAGCTCGCAGACTGGTGACGCGCTGGGGAAAGCACTTGCCTCTGTAAGGAAATATTTACTTTGGAATACACGTTTACCGTTTTGAAAGTGTGAGCTTTAATGAGAATTGGATGCCTGGAGGTTGCGAAGACGAAGAGCAAACGGGAGAGATCTGGTCTCAGAGGTCACCCCCGGGGAGTTACTGCCATTTGAAGTATTGAACAATCAGTGCAAAATGGTGTTTCAAAAGTTTTAGATTTAATTTTATGGCAGACTAGAAATGGAAAGAGGGGAAGCCTTGACCTGGTCGCGTTGACTGGGTGCCAAGGAGCTGTGTCTGTCAGTCGATTGCACACTGCATTTCCGAGGGCGAGGGAGGTCCGGGTGACTTCTGCGCTACCGAGCCATCCGCAAACAGGACTCCTTTTGAATTTGCCTTTAGATTTTCTAGTTTTCATGGCAGTTTCCACCTATTCAGTTGCTGTGGTTGCTGTTAAAGTCAGCGGTTACCAGCTCCGACCTGCCTAGCTGGGGTCTGGCAGATTTTCGGGAGGAAACCCTGCCGTGCCCCAGCTATCGCTGCGGTTCCGGTTGGCACGGGCTGACTTTTAATAAGGACCACTATAGTTATTTTCTGGGCAGAGTGGGTTCCATTGAGTTCTCATGAGAGTTAATATTTTTTTTTTGCATATTCTTCCATGCCTCATTGAAAAAAAAAAAAAAAAAAGACAAAAAGTCAGACTCTAGTTTGCCTGAAATAACTGATACAGTACAGAATCCACTTTGAAGTGGTGCCCTGACAAATGGCACGGGTGGTGCGCGGGGACACCGCCGGGCGGTGACACCCTCGCCTGGGCACGGGGCACGCGGGGGCTTTCTGGCCGGAGCAGCGGAGGAGTAGCCGGAGTTTGCTGCTGCGGATGACCCGCTGTGCCAGGGTTTCACGTGCTCTGCTCCCTTTGCTTTATTTTGGCCGTTAAGGGATTTCAGCGTAACTGAAAAAAAAAAAAAAGAGCCATTTTCAGGCGTGCTTTAAGGCCGTGTTCAATGACACTCATTCGTAAAGCAGTCTATGCAATGGAAACGTCTGTATCTACCGTAGCACATCCGTGTGACAATCAGAAACCATCGCTTAATTGGGTAGTGTCTGTTCCCATCAAAAGGGGTCTGTTGTCTAGCTTCCTGCATCTGATACAGTTTTGTCTTTATAAAAATATTAATATTTGAATAAGAGGCTTTTTAACCTGTCCTGCTTTCATTTAAATGAACTGAATGCATAAGAATTCCATATTTCTTTCTGCATCAGTTTGTGATGGCTTTAGATTAATTCTGTATCATCTTTTAAAGATCTATTCTCCAGATCACACCAACAACAGCTTTTCATCAAATCCTTCAACTCCTGTTGGTTCTCCCCCTTCTCTCTCAGGTATTGTTGTTACAATTCTATTTTACTGAACGTTTCAACGTATTTTTGGTAGGAGATGCCTAAATGAGCTCCTGCGGTACTGGGTGTGAGCTGCGCATCCGGCGGGCAGCGCCAGGCAGATCCCATGGTCCCGGTGGGACCAGCAGAGAGGTGTCCTCCACGCTGCATTCCCAGGGCAGAGAGAAGGGCGTTGCAGCTCTCAGGCAGACGCAGTTACAGAAAAAGCGGTGGTTTTTACGCAGCCTTATTGCGGCTTCCTGCGGTGCCCGCGGGCTCTTGCGGCGGCTGATTTCTGCCCTGCGCAGAGCGCGTCCCCGCGCTGTGGCCGCGTCCCCATGCAGGGACACCTGAGCCCTCGCGGCAGCCTTGCTCCAGGGTGGCCGTGCCAGGTACATCTCCTTGGACATTCCCCCTGTTCCCTCCTGGGGCTGAAGCAAAAGCCTGTTTGGTCCATCAAGTATGTTTGTGGACAAACTGAGCCCCTGTGAATCCATTTGATCCATTTTAAACTTTGTTTACAATAACCACAAATTTTAATTAGACCCACTTTACTAATAAAAGCCTGAACTGCAGAGGTCCAGAGTCCCAGGGTAGTTCTCATGAGCATCAGGTGTTCTAAACGCTTACCTGAATATAACTCAGATTTCTGAAACCTTGAGACATTCCAGCCTAGAGCGTTAGGCTTCTCCTCCCACGCAGCACCCGCTAACGCCTTGGAGAAGGCCTCTTGCCTTCCCGTCCCCTCTTTCAGACGAGGTCTAAATCGCAAGTAACCAAAGACCTTGGCCTCCTCTTCTTTGGGCACAAGCCCTGGATCCCGTTAACCTCACTGAGGATCCTAAAAGGCAGCCGAGGAGTTGTGGTAGGGCAGTGCTGGTAAGGTGGGATCCATCCCTGGTTCTCCATGAGTAGCAGGAGAGGTGCAGGGAGCTCCTGGTGGCCCATCCCCAGAGACACAGACCCAGTAGCAGCTCTAGGATGCTGAGACCCCTTTGGAAGAGGGGCTGGAGAGAAGCTGGTAGCTGGCAGCAGAACAGGGTCCAGCAGGTCACCACGTCCACCTCCATCACGCTCACCTTCCGTGATGGCACATGTAACACTGGGGTGACATCCAGTCAACAAATGTCCCCATGAAGCCACCCCTATCAGGGGCTGGGGGACAGAGACACCAGCTGGCCTGTCACAGCCTGGGGGGGGGAATTATCTCAGAGAAGGCCTTTCTGCCCTTATTTTGCCTGGATTTACCCCAAGATGGAGCACCCCCTGGCACTGGGGCTGCCTTTCTCCCAGCGAGGGGAAAATCCCATGCTAATCCGGGCTGCGTTGCTTTCCGCAGGCTCTCCTGAGTAAACAGGGAGAACCCGGTCTCCAAATAAATAAAAATAAGGAGTATAAGTGCATTTAAGTAAGAGCTGAGGGTCTTTAGCATGCAAAACGCATTCCCTCAAGGGTATCGAGGGCTAGTTAAAAATTATATGGAAAGTAAAGATTGCTGCTCGTTGCTGCATTCAGTGCAGTAGCGAAACCTCAACTAAAAGCTCCATGGGGACCAGAAAGGGGAAGATTTAAGTTTTAATTAGAACTGACATAATTTTGACTTTTATGAGGAAAAAAAACCATCTTAACTGTGAGAGCCTAAAAAAAAAATTGCCGTGAGTTCCACCCTGGCCTATCTCAGCCCAGGCGAATGCCAGTGTAGACAGTGAGATTAAAATCCTAACATTTCCAGCTCAAATCCTTAGCCCCGTTTTATGAGATCGTTGAGCCGATCACTTGTTCAAAAGAACATTATAAATTGTCTAAGCCTTGTGCTATATATATGTATATAAAAGCTGTTGGGAAAATACTTGGAAAAACCCCTTCTTTTCCCCATGTTTGCCTCTTTCCCAAGGGCAAATTTTTCCTTAGGAAATGCTGCTGGAGACCAGCATTTTTTTTTCCCGCAGCAGCAGGAACAGATTTAGAGCAGCGGACACAAAGCAGAAGGTTTTTGGTCAGACCTTTGGCGGTTTTACCGGGCCAAAGCAAATAATCTACCCAAAGAGAGCGCAAACCTTATCAGCGTATACGTGAAATGTTGTGTGCGGTGCTTTTACTGACCCTTTTTTTTTTTGTTAAAGATTTTGTCAAATTGCCGGTGGGCTGACGTAAGCGGTGGCACTGCGTGTGTCTGGAAGGAAGGCTGGGAGAATGGGCTGGCCTGTGCTGGGCTCCGGCTGCCCCGCAGCACTGCTGCTGCTCCTTCCACCGCTGAGACGTCCCCATCTCCCGGAGCCTCTCGCGGCCCCGGCTGC
>VXBO01011699.1:6428-20459 GCA_013400135.1 Rhinoptilus africanus | reverse complement strand
TCCCTGCCCACTCCCTGCCCGCTATCCCTGCCCACAATCCCTGCCCACTCCGTGCCTACTGCCCTGCCTGCTCCCTGCCCGCTCTCCCCCACAGCAGCTGTGCGCCTCTTCCCCAGACGGATATGGCGGAGATGGGTCGGCTGCGGCTGGAGTGGGAGCGGAGCGCTGGGGTTGAGTGGAGCCAGGCCAGCTCTGCAGCTGGGCTCCGCTCCCCGCACCGACGCTCTGCTGGAGCAGGCCCTCTTAAAACGGATTTCTTATTTTTACTTTCCCTCCTTTTTTTTTTTTTTAATTAGTGGCCCAATAAGGAGAGCGTTTAAGCATTTACTAATTTTTAGCAGCCCCCTGGAATTCGCTGATGTCCCTGTTTTTCATTTCCCCCGCGCTGTTAGCAAACTGGCCCACGTTAATTCACACCGTTTCCAAGGGCAGTGCGTGTGATACCAGTTTATCAGCGAACTGGTTTAGCAGGGACAGGCTAGGGCAGCCGCCCGCTGTGCTGCTGCCCCTGCAGCCAGGAGAAGAGCAGCAGGAAAGTCTCCAATTAGGGATATTTCTTAAATCACAGGCTGCTCCTAATGTCTTTATCTCTATAAGGGTCTTCAAGGCCAGAGTTTTAGAAGTCGCATATCAGGATCCAAACTTGGAGTTTGGCTTGATTTAATCTGCCCGTCTCCATCTCTCAAGGGCATGAGCTAAGTGTATATTTCCAGCTCGAGCTGCGAATTTCCTGGCTTTCCGCAGTTCCTGTTATTTCAGAGGTTACACGGATCATGGGGGTTTTCCCCTAAATTTTCAAATGGAATGGTGGAAAACAGCAAAACGCCAACTTTTGCACAGGAGTCTCAGAAGACGCATGTTTCTTGTGTAGCTTTACGCGAAGGTATCGATGAAAATCATTGTAAACCTGAGATATAATTCATTATTTTTAAGACAGCGCCTAGGAGCCCAGCAGCCAGCCTGCGTGCTTCACACCAGGGCCCACAGGAAGAGAGTGTGTTCGTGTGCAGGTTTTTTTCACATCCACATTAAATTAACTTATGGAATTTTCCACCCCTAGGAATTAAAAGTAGCAGCTCATGAAGTAACTCAGTTATGTCATTCGTACATAAACAAAAAGAGTCGAGCCACTTGGCGTTGTTTAAAAGGCAAAATTTGGCTTTTGCCATTTTGCCTTACTGTCTTTTTTCTCTTCTTCATTTTTAGCGCAGCTGTAGCTGCTGCCTCTGTGGTTTGTTTTGCCTGACTGTGTTTTTGAGGTAGCAGGTATAATATGAATTTTAAAAAACCGGACAGAATGAGCGTACTGGAATGAAGTCTGACAGAACAGGCACCAGCCTCGAGTTTTTCTATAGCCCCATTTTCTGCTTAATTGGTTGACATTCCTAATGCCGCGCAATTACAGCCTTTATCATATTTTTAAATTATTGTGGAGCTATAAACTTCATTTTGACCGGCAGAGAAACCGCTGACCGATCTTTTAACGACACCTTTTTCTGGAAAGCGTTGTCCTCGCACAATGGCTCCATTCATTTCTAACCGGCTAATTAGGCGCGTGGTTAAAACCCAGGGCGCGTTTGGGTTCCCAGGTTTGATTGCGGCGCGGCTGCGCTCCCGGGCGGCGGTGGATGGTGTCCCAGGAGCCGCTTGGTGCGTGGTGGGAGGTTTGGAGTCGAGGGCGGTGGGGGGAGGAAGGTGGCAGCGAGGATGCTCAGCCGCCCAACGCTCAGGATGGGACCCGCCTCACCCGGTTTGGGGACCAAAATAAAGCATCCCGGCGTGCTTGCAGCGTGGTTCCCCCCCTCCTCCCTGGCCTTTCGGTGAAGAAGAGTTAACATTCTTAATCCTGTACTTTAGGACCCTTTATATCTCCGGATTTAGCCAATACTTAAATGAATAATCATCTCTGTTGGAAGGAAAATGCAGGGATTATTTCAGTGGCTTCCCCCCGACGGCCGTGGCAACCCACTTCTCTCCAGAATAGGTGGCAACCGGTTGGTTTCCCTTAAAATCCTTGGGAAAGCAAAGCCGGTGGAACTGGGGAGAGCTCGGGCCGAATTCTCGCCAGCGGGGGGTCTCTGCTGCCCGGGGGAGGCGAGATGCTGAAGGAGGGTGGCGGGGAGCGGAGCGGGAGGGATGGGGCTGGCACCGGGCTCTTCCCACCCCGCGGGCAGCGGGGATGCCGTGCGGAGCCGCTCGCCGGGAGACGTGGCACTGCCGCTTGCTTCCCTCCTTCCCCTTCCTTGGAGCGGCAGAGTCCAGCTTTGCCACTTCCAGCTCCGTTTAAATGGCTTTTGCATACAACTGGCTCGGAAACCGCCCTTTCTTAAGATACTTGGCGAGCTGCTCAGTACTCAGCACTACTTTTTTTATGTAGAAAAAAATGTGAACTTTGCTTTTTTTTCCTGATTTAATGCCACTCTTAATGTCTTTTTTTTTTCTTTTTCTTTTTTTTTTTTTTTATTAAATCCTTTCTTTTGCTTTTGATCTTATTTATAGCTGAGCCACCGGTCATATGGAAACTATTATTGTATAGCATGGAGATGAAAGACTTCGGTGCAGTTAAATAAGAGTGAATAATTTGGGCCAATAATACACACATACAGTGAGAGCCCATTTGTGTCGGAGTGCCCTGCGCCGTTCCCTTTTTAATATAGCGCTAGAGGTTTATAAGGGCTTTGCACAAATCTGCTTTCTGTCAGACTTATAAATTCTGACAATATTGAACACATGTTAACATGCATCACCTTACAACTTTCCTGCCGCGTGTTTTTATTTATCTAATTGGATAACACAAGGTCATCATTTTTAAAAGGACAAAGCATGTTGCTTGTTGCGTTTGTTCGAGGCAAGTCAGGAATAATCTCCTCCCAGCCGTGACCCAGGCTATAGGTGGTAGGTTTGCCTTTGTATTTAGAAAATTAACCGTGTGTGCGAAGGTCGCCTCTCGGCATGGGAGGGGTTAACCATAAGGAAAGGGGTGCAATCTCAGAACTTCATGGGAAACCTTATTACCCGTGTTTTACAGCTTTTGTCTGCTCCGTACCGTGCCCTGGCTTCAGATGCCCAGTTGTGAGCAGTCAAAGGAGCGCCGGTAGGAGTGTTTCTTACCCCGGCTCAGGATTCACTCCTGGGTCAGGTAGGGGGCTTCCATCCTCATACCTGTGACAGACACGGAGAGAGAGGGAGAATCCCAGGTCATTCCAAACGAAATGTGGCGCTTGAGGGCTGTGGGGTGCCCTTGGGATTTCATGGGGAGGGCACAAGTCAGAGGCAGCAGAAGAGATTTCTCTGCCAGCGGGGGCTGGTCCCTGCGCACACACGCTTTCTCTCTATGTTTACGGAGAACTGAGCATCTTCCTGCTCTGTCCGTCCTGGCAGGTGGCCCCACGAGTGCCGGAGCACACACAGCTGGGGGATGCGGGGGGCGTAGCTGGACCTGGCCCTCGGTTCCTCCTGGCCCCTCATTCCTCCTGGCCCCCCGTTTCTCCTGGACCCCGCTCCTCCTGGACCTCTATTCCTCCCGGATCCTGTTTCTCCTGGACCTCTGTTCTTCCTGGACCCCTATTCCTCCTCCTCCCGTTCTTCATGGAGTCTCGTTCCTCCCAGAGCCTTGGTCTTCCTGGCCCCCATTCCTCCTGGACCCTGCTCCTCCTGTCCCCCCATTCCTCCTGGTCCTCTGTTCCTCCTGCCCTCAGGTCCTCCTGGAGTCCTGGACCTCCATTCCTCCTGGTCCCCTGTTCCTCCTGGCCTCAGGTCCTCCTGGACCTCCGTTCCCCCTATCGCCCTGTTCCTCATGGACCCCCATTCCTCCTTGACCCCATTCCTCCTGGCCCCGTGGCAGTGGCTGGGAAGGCACATTTGGAGATCAGGGTTTCATTTCTGGGGGGGGTGATTTACGCATCTTCAAGAGGGAGCTGGGGAACCTCTCCCCGGGAGGAATGTCCTGGATTGCTCTGTGTGAAGGGGAGCCGTGGTTCTGTCCCCGGCCTCCCGCTGTCCCCTGTCCCAGCCACAGGGGGCCCCCAGCCTGGAGCAGCGAGGGGTGGCCGAGGCCACTGGCCCGCTCTGGGGACATCTCTTTGGGGGGCTAATCTTCATAAGGGTTGAAAAACTGCCGAATTCAGTGCAGTACATGTTGACAGTGGTGAAAGAAGCACCTTAGCCAGCAGGATAGTCACTTTTTAGAAAAGAAGGAAAAACTCACTTTGTGCAAGTTCTTTTCCAGCATCCCAGCATCGCATTCTTTATCCGGGTTAACTACAGGTTTACATCTCCGTCGAGAAATGCTGGGTATTCAAGAATTAATTTCCACGTACTTTTTTTAAAAACACCTTCCCCTTCACGATGGATGTATAGGTAGTGCAGATAACCTGGAATACCTCGACTAGCGCAACCAGAAAAACCCGACGTTTGTGCTGAGTCCCTGTTACCGCAGATTAAAATGAAAGCGCAAAGGTAGGAGAAGGCAAGCTCTAGCCTTCTTCCAGCTGCCGAAGTTTTTTAAATGCTATAAAAGACTAATGCAAGTGTGAATTCAGGCATCGCCTGTCCGGGCTTTTGTGCTGTGTCCATCAGGTACGTGCGTGCCTCCAGAGAGACCCGTGCAGAATGATTTGGATCAGCCTTTTCTGGACTGCTATTTATTTATCTTCCAAAAGCCTTTTTAACCTTAGTAGCCAAAAAAACACTGGACTGGGGCTTCTCCTGGTTTTTCCCTTTGCGGAATTGTCTCAGGCGGAGTGTGGTTCCCACGTGAGGACGCACGGGTGTGCCTGGGTGCCGCTGCGTGCCCGCGCTGGAGGTTGCGAAGGGGAAGTGAAGGCAGAGATTTGCACATCGGCAGCAGAACCTGCCTGTGCCTCCCATCCACGTTTTAGGATTTGTTCTTTGTTGGTGGGGTTTTTTTCCCCTCGCTCCACTCTGCCGAGTGCTGCAGTTGGGGGCTGTTTAAAGAGATGGAAATAAATAAAATATTAATAGGACTTCAAAGTGAGGTTGATTCTCTAAAGATAAGTATTATTTATAATCTACACTCCCGGGCTGGGGGGAACGATTTGTATCTTCGCTCCACCTGGGGGCAGAGCTGTTGTTTGTGTCACAGACAAACCGGCGGCGCTGCTGGCTGCGGAGGGGAGGGGGGGGCCGAAAACGCCGCATCCCCCGTGTCCCCGCACCCCGAGCTCGCCGGCGTGGCTGCTTTCGCTCCCTCCCACCTTGTATGCCATGGGCTTTATTCCCGTGTCGCGTCCCTGCATCCCTTGGCAGATGGCGGGAGTCAGCCGCGCTTGGTGCTCTTGAAGGTCCGGGGATCCTGCGGAACGCAGCTGCTGATGGTTAAAGGAGAAACGTTAATGGTCGGTGTAATTTAGGGGACGTCTGAGGCCTGAGGTTTGCTGTAAAAGCAGGTGTTTGGGTACCCAGGTGGGACGGGGCATCCCACGGGGGGGGAGACGCGGTGATGTGGTGACAACCAGCCCCTGGCGTCCTCTGCTTGCGGGACTGCTTGGTTTTGGTCTTTCACTATAGGTACATATGGGTGCACCTACTCACGCACACACAGAGGTGTGTGTTTGTGGCCTGGTAGAGCAGAACTCTTTCCATGTCTCAGAAAACACGCTCTGTGGGGATAACGAAGCGATGGGGCTGCCCGAATCTTCTTGCAAGTGAAGGAAACTGGAGAAATAAACTATCCAGGGAAACACGCTCTGGCAAGACCGTTGCAAGGTGTTGGTTTGTGTGGCCAGAGAAGCGGAAAGCGTCAGTGTTTGGGAGCAGCCCCCTCACCGTGGCAGGGGGAGGATCGGGGGTGGGAGGGGGCTGCAGCCTGAGCTCCATCCCACCTCGGGATGCCGGCCTCCTCCCGGCGGGAGGGGGAAAATGGGCTTGGAGTCAAGCAGGGTGGATAAGAAATGGGTTTTGTTTCGTGTAGGGGTGGCCGTAGGTTGGGCTTGCTCTCTCAGCAAGCCTGGAATTCGCCAGTTGGCAGGAGAAAAAGCCACAAACCTCAAGCAGGATTGATCACCTAGTGGGTTGTAGAAGAGACACTTTTTAGAGAATCATGGAATGGTATAGGTTGGAAGGGACCTCAAATTCCCCCCAGTGCCACCCCTGCCCTGGGCAGGGACACCTCCCACAGCCCAGGCTGCTCCAAGCCCCGTCCAACCTGTCCTTGAACCCCTCCAGGGATGTGGAATTGCATCGATTGTACAGTTGTGAGATTTAACATAGGTGGTTACCTTCCAGATCTCTTGAGAACCTAAAGGAGAAGAAATGTGAGGAAATCTTGTTTTATTGGAACCCATTTTAAAAATATGAATAAAACTTTATGTCGGTATGTCAGCGGTGAAGTGGTGATGTCTTTATGGCATCTTTTTTTTGCATCTGAATTCAGTGCTTCAGTTTAAAAATCCTCCAAGTCATGGGCTTTGGATTATTAGCAGGTCTGCTTCTTGGCACGATAAAACCAGAGGTACCTTCAGGAAGTCAGGCCAGATAATCAGGATAGCCGGGGTGTCCCTCTTCAAGCCGGACCACCCAACTGGAGGCATCTCTTGTAGCCCCATAACGGAGGTGGTCCAGGGGAGGAGGTGGCTCCTGTGGGGCAGGAGTGGGGTGAGATGTGTGCTGTCTGTGGGTCGGGCGGTCTGTCCATCTGCACAGGTCGTGGTTGGAGCCCGGGGAGGCTGTCAGGAAAGGGGAGGGACACAGAAGGAGCCGTGGCCTCTGTCACAGCCCCTTTTTGGCTTTCAGCTGCTCTCGGGAGCTCTGCTCCAAGGCTGGTGATGGCTCACCCACCAGAAGTGGCGTCACAGGTTTCTTTGTCTCCATCAACCTCAAAATGAAATGGTTTTTGGCTTTTGTAGAAAAATGTGGGTCGGAGGGGGCTTGTGGAGGTGGACAAAAGAGGAGGGGATGAAACCCCTGCCCGCGAAGGGGTTGGCGCTGGTGTCCGGCCCGGCTCCCAAGGTTGGGTTGCCCAAGGTCACATCCAGCTGAGGGGGGTATCGCTGGGGGTGGAGAAGGACAGCCTGCTTCGCTTGGTGTTTTCTTTCATAGCTGTGGCGAACAAGTACTTTGTCTCCTCAGAAGGGTGTCATGGGGATTGTGCTGCTTTTTCTCCGTGGAGGTGTCAGGAAGCAGGACAGCCGAGCTCCAGGTGCCCCGTAGCCACTCGGTCTCTCTTAAAGCCAAATAACACCGGTTCCAGTCTTTTCTTAGTGCCTCACGTTTTAAAAATTAAAACATCTCAACAAGGAGAGAGTTTTTGTCTCTGCTATTTTACACTTGCTTTCAGTTATTTGCATTTCGTCTAGTAGTGAAAGATTTTCTCAAGTTCCCCTTGGCAGGATTCCCTTTTATCTTCTTACTGCGGTCTCGACTTGCTGTTAACAATTATCCTGTATTATCTTGTAAGTCTGATTAGAAACATCCCTCCATCTTTTTTTTATCCGAGTGCTTACTTTTTTGAGACTAAAGAGCGATTTACAGTTCTCCGCCGGGTTTATCGCCCCTTTTCTCCAGAGCGGGAGGGGATGCGGGCACCTGAGGAGGTGGAGTGGTGACTTTGCCGTCCCCGCAGACGTCCATCCGTCCGTCCCTCTCCAGCTCGGAGCTGCTGTGCCGGAGCAGCGCCGGTGTTACCGCTCTGGGGCTTTTATGTCAAAATCTTCTGCAGCTCCTGGCAGTTTTGCTCTTTGGATGCTTAACTCTTCTCGACGGTCTTCTTAACGTAACGAAGGAGCAGCCCTGCTCCGCGGAGGGTGTGGGTGAGCCGCGCAGAAGGGACGGCTGCCTTTCCATCGCGCCCGTGCCGGCAGCTCCCCCCGTGGCATGGCTGGAGTGTTTAATAAAACCTTTATTGGTATATTACCCGGAGTCACGGCGCTGGCAGGGATGGTGCCCCTTCAGGTTTGGGACTCGGTGCTTAATGAAATACAGCGAGCACTAATTTGGACGGGGCTTCTCGTTTTGGAGAGGCAGGTGACACGTTATTGTGTTTGGTGGGGGGGAGCGGGGGCCGCGCCGCTGGCTGCCGCAGCTCCTGCTGTCAGAGGCTTAGCTGGCATTACGGGGGGAAAAATGGCAGGCCTGCGAATCTGATCCCCCGCGACGGAAGGCGAATGCCAAATTGAAATTCCTGCAGGATTTCCGATAGCAATGGGGGAATTGAGGAGCCCACAATTAAGCATATGGGCATTAAGATAATTGTCAGATCTGTTGGCGGACATGATAGAAGACAGATGGGGAGGAATCGGCGCGCTCGGCTGCGGCACCCTGGGAGACAATTTGACGTTTTACCTGCCTGAGCTGCTCTGCCACGTTTGTCACGGGGCGAGCGGCGCGGCGTCCTCCCGGGCGGCCTGTATGGTGTGTGTGGTGTGTGCGGTGTGTGCGGTGTGTGCAATGTATGCGGTGTGTGCGGTGTGTACAGTGTGCATGGTGTGTGCGGTGCGGCTGGACGGGCTGTCTGCGCCCTCTAGTGAAATGCAGCCCAGTGCCATGTCTCCCCGTCCCTCTCCCGGGGTCCCCAGGACACGGGGCTCGGCTGTCCATCCGGCACCCCGCGGTCTCACCACTGCCTCTCTCCTCTCCCCGGCAGGTGGGAGCTCATCGCGAGGACGGGGTCAGCCTCCGCGGCAGCCACTCGCTCGTGCCAAACCAGGTCCCGGTCCCCCAGCTGCCCGTCCAGTCCGCCACCTCCCCGGATTTGAACCCGCCCCAGGACCCGTACAGGGGTGAGTACCGTCCCGGGATGGATCATCCCAGACACGCAGCCGGGGTGAGGGATGAGGTGTCCGTGCTTCTGGTCCCAGAGGTGGTGGGGACTGTGAGACAGCTCAGGGCATGGCGGGGATGGCAGGGCAGAGCCCGTTTGCTAGTTCAGCTTGGCTCCCCAAAACACTCCAGTTTTTTTCAATTTTTGCTTCAGGCAGCAAAATGAAGATTGTAAAAAACACTGCAGGACACATGTCAAAAAGCTGGTTAAGAGTTTAAGGAAAAGAAGTTTAAGCAGTTTAAAAGAGGCTGAGGGAAGACCTTCTCGCTCTCTGCAGCTCCCTGAAAGGAGAGGGTAGCCAGGGGGGGTCGGGCTCTTCTCCCAAGGAACAGGCGATGGGACATGAGGAAGTGGCCTCAAGTTGCTCTAGGGGAGGTTTAGGGGGGATATTAGGAAATATTTCTTCCCTGAAAGGGTTGTCAAGCATTGGACCAGGCTGCCAAGGGCAGTGGTCCGCCAAACCCAGCAGACACCAAGGGTTGTCGTTATTCCTAGAGGGAGCTGATCTTCCCCGTAAAGCGTGGAGGAAAGAGCCTGAACTATTACGATGCCGTACAAGGTCCTGCTCATTCATTGCAGCCGAGGTGTTTTGATTATTTTGAGAATGGCATATTGAAGACGATATTTTTTTTAAGGTGAAGGAAAAGTTATGTTGTGATTGAAGAACAGGAGTGGCAGCCAGGTGTGCCGTGCCCCCTCCCATGGCTACCTAACAGCTGGAAATGCCGCTCTGGGCAAGGTCACAAGCTCCCTGCCCGCTTTGTAAAATGCAGATCATGCCGTCTACTAGTAGGCAGAGAATGTACAGACCTGAGCAGGTGGAGCTGATGTTTTGTAGACACAGCCCCGACTGTTCCTGAAGGCAGAGGAGTGGAGCTGGACCTCAAAGTCCCAGCTGAACTCCCTTTTCAGGAGCTGCCGCTCCCAGGCCTGGCTCCACAGTGGCCAGCTGGGGCTGTCCCCTTCGCTGGGGCCAGAGGGGACAGATGCGGACCATTCAGGCCTTGGTTTTAGCGCTGCTTTGACGGCTCATCCCTGTGTTCTCTCGCAGGCATGCCAACCGGACTGCAAGGGCAGAGCGTCTCTTCGGGTAGCTCTGAAATCAAATCTGACGACGAGGGAGACGAAAACCTCCAGGACACAAAGTCTTCTGAGGACAAGAAACTAGAGGATGACAAGAAGGATATCAAATCAATTACTAGGTCAAGATCTAGGTAACAGTATATAATAGTGTCGCTTCATTTAATTCCTTTACTGGATTTCGATGAAGTGAACAGAACAGGAGGAAACTATGAGGTTTTTTCCTGGCAGGTAAAACCACAGCCTAAGTGTTACGGCATGGCTGTTCTGGCAGTACCGAGCGCCTTTCTGGTACCTGTACTCCAGCGCATCCTCAAATTCCAACAATTGGCAAATTTGGACCCTGAGCGAGTTCTCCGCAATCTACAAGGAAATTGCGTTACGCTCAAAATCTATGAATCGGGCTGTTATTCCTCTCTGCCTGGGCTTGCAAATTGGAATACAGTGTGGATTTCCGTCTCTTTAAAAACGTGCCAAAGAGCTGATCACACCTGCGTCTGAGCTAACAAATCCTACGCTTTGCTTTTATCTCTGACATAGATTTGTCATTCACAGTCCTCGACTTCTGTAAATCTCTAGGGCTCCTTAGGGTCAAGAGGTCTTCACTTTACTTGTTTGGCGTATTCTTTGTAAGTTTTTGGAAGGTATTAGTGAAGCCGTGGCTGGATTTTATCATTTGGGAAGCCCTGCCCAAGGTGAACAGCAATCTGTGGGTGCTGCAAAGGTGAACCTGAGCGAGGGACAGCCTTTCCTTCTGTCCCTTGATTTTTCCCCTGCCATGCCAGGACAGATACTCGTCAGCCTAGCCAAAAATCCCAATCAAACTGTAATCCGGGCAGGAGCCTGCTTTGTGCAGGGGATTATTTTTTTAAAGATGAATGGCAGTGTCCTTCTGCCTTTTCTCCTTCCACCACTCCGGCCAGCACTCGCCCGTGTTTAAAACGTTAATTACATGCACGTCTCTTATGACTGGAGAAAACACATGACACTCGAGATTTTCTCTGAATCAATGTGTTGAAGTCACCATATGTAGAAGTGAGGCTTTCATGTGCGTTTGTGATATGGTAAGAAGAAAGCACCTTTATGCTGATGTGAGGTGATTGGAGTTCTTGTTAATTCAACAAATATGCTGGCGCTTATGCATATTTATATGTGCTTTGAAGCTTTTGTAGGCTAACATTTTTGCTTTTAACGTGCTTGCAGCTTTAAAAGGTTACTCCTGATATTTAGTTATATGTCTAAATCCGTGTTGTTAGGGCTGCTGAAAATTTATTGCTCCATTTGCATAACCAATTCAAATTATATAGTGCCAGTGACTCACCAGTGGATGTGTTTTCAATTTAAAATCATCATTTTATCCGGATAGAAAGCAGTTTTGTTGCAGAAAGGATGCAGAAGTTGACCGTAGGGCCCTTCATGGCCATCAATTACACGGGTGGCTCTTTGCCCAGGGGCGTTTCGGTGCCCACTGTGGAGATGGGGGTGCTGCCCACTCCCGTGGCCCCCCGCTGCCACTGTTGGAGAGGACGATTATTCCCCACGTTCGGTAGCAGACAAAGGTCCTTCCCAAACGCGAATAACGGTCTGCTGAAAGGGAAACGTGTAACTGCAGGGTTGCCCTTCTGGCTTGGAGGCTACTGCTGAGTGGGGCTGTGCCACCATTTAAAAACGTTGCAGCATTGGCTGCGATAAAATATCTTACTGAAAAAGAAAAAAAAAAAGCTTTATATTTGCTTCTTTTAAATATCAGAAGTCCCGCCTTGCAGATTGTAAAGCTTCGTTACAAAGCAAGGCTTTGCCCAGTGTCAAATTTAAGGAGACTGGGTATTTGGTTTGGTGGAAGAGGTGCAGCAAATCGGAACGGCTCAGGTGGTGTCTGTTCATGACTTGCTATTGAATTTTGGACAAAGTCTGTTGAAAATCTTTGCGCTATTTATTCTCTGCATCATTAGAAAAGGATGTATTCCTTTTGTCTCCCAGCAATAACGATGACGAAGACCTGACACCGGAGCAGAAGGCCGAGAGGGAAAAGGAAAGGAGAATGGCCAACAACGCTCGGGAGCGCCTGCGCGTCCGCGACATCAATGAGGCTTTCAAGGAGTTGGGCCGGATGGTGCAGCTCCATCTGAAGAGCGACAAGCCCCAGACCAAGCTCCTGATCTTACACCAGGCTGTGGCTGTCATCCTCAGCTTAGAGCAGCAAGTCAGAGGTCAGTGTGCCACCCCTTGTGTCTCCTGACGTCCCTTCTGGGTCTTGGCCATGCCAAACGCACCTTCCTGGCTGGGGAAAGCCTGGAAGGGGCACCAAGAGCCGGGGAGAGAGGCGAGACCTTGGCACCCAGAGCCAGACGGGCACCTCCGGGCACGCAGAGTGCTTGTGTTCCCCTTTGCTCTGGCAGCGGGGGTGCTGGCGTAGCTCCTCGGCAGCCTGGGCACATTTTGCCTTCTTTAGCGAGACCCAAAGGCAATATTAAGCTTGGCTGCTCCATCGCAACGCTCAGGTGTTTGCAGGGCTTGTGTGTGGAGTCGCGCTGCATTTCGGCACTTGGCCTGACCAAGCTGCGTCCTCCCTGTGAGCCTGCTAAATTCCCTGGAGCTAATAACTGAGGATTCGTTATTTGAAATGTCAGTCTATTCTCCCAAGGAACAGGCGATAGGACAAGAGGGAATGGCCTCAAGCTGCACCAGGGGAGGTTTAGGATGGATATTAGGAAAAATTTCTTCCTGGAAAGGGTTGCCAAGCATTGGACCAGGCTGCCCAGGGCAGTGGTGGATTCCCTATCCCTGGAGGGATTTAAAAGCCGGGCAGATGCGGTGCTGAGAGACATGGGTTAGTGGTGGGTTTTGTCTGTGTTGAGTTAATGGTTGGAGTCAATGACGTGAAAGGTCCCTTCCAACCTGGGCAATTCTGTGATTCCATGATGTAGTGCTGGTTTTTGTCAGGATTGGGTTGATGGTTGGACTCACTGATCTGAAAGGTCCCTTCCAGCCTAGGCAACGTATGATTCTGTGACCCGTCTGGTATTAAAATGTGAATATTTGAAATGGCCTTTTTGCTTCAATTCAACAGAAAGAAACCTGAATCCGAAAGCAGCGTGTCTGAAAAGAAGGGAAGAAGAGAAAGTATCTTCAGATCCTCCTCCGCTTTCCCTGGCAGGACCCCACCCTGGGATGGGAGATGCCTCCAATCACATGGGACAGATGTAAAAAAAAATAAAAGGCAAGTTTATTCGCAGCCGTGCCCCAGGCCCCCCCTGCCCCACACCGGGGGGGGCTGCATGTAGAGGGGGGTATGCCAGCCCACCCCTTGGAAAGTGATTTTCGGGGGGCCCGGCCAGCGCGGGTGGCTTGGGAGGGGGTGCTGGAGGAGGGTGTGGGGACCCGCGCTCACCTCCCCGGGACTGATGAGATTTTTTACTTCTTCCGCAGGTCCAAGTTGCCACATTTCTTCATTTAAGCAAGAGACCACTTCCTTAACAGCTGTATTATCTTAAACCCACATAAACACTTCTCCTTAACCCCTTTTTTTGTAATATAAGACAAGTCTGAGTAGTTAAGAATCACAGACGCAAGAGATTTCAGCATTCCCGATTATTAAAACCGAGAAAAGGAAAAACAAACAAACAAACAAACAAACAAAAACGAAAAAAAAAACCACAAACAAAAAAGTGCAACTTGAGGGACGACTCTCTTTAACATATCATGCAGAATGTCTAACGCGGTATGTTACGAGCTGTAAGTGCACAGCCCAGAGACTGAATGGCAATCTTCTCCACACTGTGGGACAATGCATTTGTGCCTAAACTTTCTTTTGGAAAAAAAAAAAAAACACAAAAAACACAAAAACTATAATTAATTTGTAAGTCTGAAAGTAAAAAAAAAAAAACTATTTAATTTAAAATTGTAAACTTGCAATAATGAAAAAGTGTACTTCTGAAGAAAAAAAAAACAAAACACGACAAAAAAGGAAACGAAAAACCGAGGGTTTTTGTTGGTGTGCTAGACAGCTAGTGTTTATACTTACTGGATATTACAAGGGAAGCTTTGCTGCCCAGATATTTACAAAACCAGCAAACGTCCTAATGAAAACTGAAGCGATGACATTAGCCATTCCTTAGGGTAGGAGGAACAGATGGATCTTATAGACCTATGACAAATATATATATATAAAT
>VXBO01011696.1:748-24013 GCA_013400135.1 Rhinoptilus africanus | reverse complement strand
CAGTTTGTTTCTAGGGTTTCTAGGGTTTTTCCGTCGTTCGGCTGTTGGGTTGGTAGCGGTGACCTGCGGCGGCGTGAAGAAAGCTCTTGCTGGCTGTGAGATTTCCTTTTTGTTTTTTTTTTACAGCGCTAAAATACGCCCGCTGTTGAAATTCCCTTCTCAGCGCCACGCGGAAAGTTCGGAGGGGTTTTTCCCTCTCTGCTGTGGCTGGAGTTTTAACTTCTGCTTGTTTGGAGACAAGGTGCTCTTTGCAATAGTTTCCCGTCCCGGGATGTCCCGGCTGTTTAGGAGCGCCAAGGAGATGTGGGTGCTGTAAAGCAGTTTGTAGGCATAACGTGGATGTGCCGCTTTATCTGGGGGGGACTGTATCTATTTCTGTCTCAGAAATGGGTGTATAAAAGAGTAATTCTCCGTTCTCACCCTGCATGGTGATTTCTGAAAAGATGCTGTGACCTGTGGTCACCCCGGCTGCGTCGGGGAAATAAACGTTTCCTGGTGTCCGCGTTCGACCTCGAAACTGGAATCGCACTTGGGTCTTTAAAAGTTGCTCACCCCTCTCGGTGTCTCTCTGGTTAATTAGTAGTTGGTGTTCTCATGTCTGTCAACACACCTACAGCCTTCCGTCCGGTCGGGCTCAGTCGGGAGTCACAGCTCACGCTGCGGGTCGGTGGAAGCTGGAGCAGTCCCGGGAGCATTGCCACGGTACTTTTCTCCTTGAGAGCAAAGTTACTTTGGTTTTGACACCGCGTGTATTAGATTGTGGGGACTGACAACCTCAGTCTGCGCTCGCGGGCAGCGTGGAGGAGTTCGGTTCCCTCCATAGAGCCGGGCTGTGGATTTTGGCTTTGTTTGTGCAGAAGCTGGAGGAAGTCGCCCGCCCAGGGGGTGGTGGAGATGAATATTTACGGAGTAGCAGGCGGCTGGGAAGAAAGTGTCTTGTTTCATGGATAACTTGTATGAAATTGGTGTTGTGCAAACATGGGTTTGGTTCTGTAGTGTGTCATTTGACCCTTCTGCCTACTTCGGGGCCAGAGCTACTCACGTTGGTACGCAGAGGGATGATTAGATTGTCGGAGTTCAGCGTGGGAAGGAGCACTGACTCCACAGCAGCTCTAACGCCTCACCCGCTCCCGAGCGAAACCCACCCAGCTCTCCCACCCCACGCTGTTCTCCTGCTACATTCTGTCCGCAGGATCGCAACATAATACACAAAGTGGCAACACCAGCAATCCCCATGCGGGAATACCCAACCCCGGAAAGCCCCTTACATTTCTTTTGTTTGGTTTTGCGGCTTCGGTGGGAGAGGGTCTCTTGTCTGGTGGTGGGTTTTTTCTAAATAAAACTTGAAGAGCTGGACAAGCTTAACGAGACTGCTGCAAAACTTCAGTTGTATCCAAGTTGGAGCTTGCGGTTGTGTCTGTCAGCTGGATTAAAGCCTTCGTGAAGTGCAGATGAAGTGCTCTCTCTAAACTATGTGTTTAAACTTCCCACATAATCTATTTTCCAGATCTCACCGGCCAGGCTGAATTCACCAGTGCCTGTTACAACAGTTACTTTTTTTTTTTTTTTTTGGTGCTTTTCCAGGAGCTGACTAGTAATGATTATCTTCTCACTGAAGTAGCTTTAAAGGTAACTTTCCCACTTTTTTCCTAGTGAAACGCGATGTCCAGGAAAACGATGAAGAAGCGGTGCAAGTCAAAGAGCAGAGCATCCTGGAACTGGGGTCGCTTTTGGCCAAGACTGGGCAAGCAGAAGGTGAGCCTGAAATAAGTAACTGAGGTACGGGGTAAGGCACACTCGAATGAATCTAGCCTCTTTATTTAACAGAAGAGGGGTAAAAGCAGATTTTGGCAGGAAATGTTCTCTCGGAGACAGGGCAGAAACTAAAAAAACTAGATAAACAATATAAAATATTGATCTCGTGTCACTTGGCCCAGTAATGGTGCGTTGGATGGTTTAGTTCATGACCCTTTGGCATCCGGCCATTTTAGTACAGACACCTAAAGTTTTGTTGTCGTGTTTGAGGTGAGCAGTTTCTCTTGTTTGGTTTGTAATAATCTCAGAGCCTGGTTGCAAGTTGGAAAATTTGTCCCCAGAAGTCCTTTCTCGCTCGCCGCTTCTTTCTCAATTAATTGATTTGTCTGCTGAAACGTTACATCAGAAAATCCTTCCCCGGCTCCTCACCAAGAGCAAGACTCGACAGTCCTCCTATTGTGAATGTGTGAAAGGACAGAGATGGAGTAAAGTTCTCTATTCAGCAGTTTTTGAGTTGAATCTCTTCATGTCTTCTGTTTCCTGGATAGCTCAAGGCAGTGTGTTTGTTATTTTGTGCTCGGCAGTTTAGTTTTGTTTCTTTTGCTGAAGAATGCTCTTGCCTTTTCTGGAGCATCTTTCACCTCAAGCGTTTTAGGAGCTGATACACCCCGTTTGTCCAGAGAGCGTTCTGTCCGTGGCTGACAGCTGGCTGTGGTACGGCCCTGATGTTTTCTAACAATTCAGAATGGGAAGTGAAGCGTGCGTGCTTTTAACAGTCTGAAACTGGCTGAGGAAAACAGGCCAGCAGAAGGTTTAATCAAACTGAATTGGAATTTGACTGGGACGCCAGGCCTGGCCTTAGAGTGGTTCATGGAAAGCAGCGTGAGGTCTCAGGCAGCAGCTGATCAAGATCATGGTTGTATATTTATTCTGAAACACGCGCTTGGTGTCCTACTGCCTAGTCTTTGTAAACATCTGTTTTACAAAGCCATTCAACTGACCTACCCACATCTACGCGTGTTCCAGCGTTCTGGACAGTGATCCCCCTGTGATTTGCAGTTGAACAGAGCTTGTGACAGATCGGATTGTGTGCACGTAGAGCAGTGCTGGAAACAAAGGTGCTCTTCATCTCACCTATCTATAGGTGTCCATGTATGGTTTCCTCGCGCTTTTGTAGTTAGTGGAGAAAAATAAGCCCTTCCAGCGCACGATTTATCTCTTCCTACAGTAAGAATGGGGAGCAGGACAAATGAAGCCTGCCATACAAGTGCCCCTTTCTCTAATTGAATATTAAAGGACCTCGAGTAAATTAACTCATTGAGGTGTCTGTGCTGTACGGGTGCCGTTTGCTTCTGTAGAGATAACTAAACGCGGCTTTGCTCCTGCAGCGAGGAAGATGTGTGTCTTTGGACTAAAAAGGGGGAAATTATCAGAAGAGTCTCTCTGAGTAACGTGTGGATGTGCTGCTGGTGTGTGTTAGCCTGGGAGAAAGGTTGTTTGGTGCATGATGTCTTAGTGGTGCAGGGTGTATCTGTGTCCTAGGAAAGACACTGAGGGGCTGGAGCGGCTCCAGAGAAGGGAGACAGAGCTGGTGAGGGGTCTGGAGCGGGAGTCTGTGAGGAGCAGCTGAGGGAGCTGGGGGGTTCAGCCTGGAGAAAAGGGGGCTGAGGAGAGACCTTCTCGCTCTCTGCAACTCCCTGAAAGGAGGGGGCAGCCGGGGGGGGGGCGGGCTCTTCTCCCAGGGAACAGGCCATGGGACAAGGGGAAACAGCCTCAAGTTGGGTCAGGGGAGGTTTAGGATGGATATTAGGAAAAATTTCTTCAAGCATTGGAACGGGCTGCCCAGGGCAGTGGTGGAATTGCCATCCCTGGAGGGATTTAAAAGACGGGCAGACACAGTGCTTAGAGATAGGGTTTAGTGGTGGTTTTTGTCAGTGTTGGGTTGATGGTTGGACTCGATGATCTGAAAGATCCTTTCCAACCTGGGCAGTTCTGTGGCCTCCTTACCACTGCAGAACCTGGAGTAGTTTTGAGTTTAAGCCGACATCTCTCCCGAGTGTAAAGAAGTTCAGTGTATTCTCAGAGGGTGGCTAGCTAATAGATTGTTCAAAGGGGAAGGCTAAGTAGTTGAAAATGACAGTGTTAACTCATCGACACCAGGTTTGTGAAGGAGCAAATGTGAAACGTATTTGAAATGTGTTAAAGGGACCACTAAACTGCAGAGCAACTATAGTCTGAAGAGAGGAAAATGAATTTGGCGACACGAAGAAGCCGGTTTTGCGGATGTGTAGATGGGAGCGAGATCAGGTTGTGCTTTCTGGAGACGTGTGGTGAAGCTGGGGGATGAAGAAAGGGGAGTGGTGCCACTTGTGTGGAAAAGACACTGTCACCTTCTCTCCCTGTCTGCTCTCCAGGGGGAAGCAGACTAGTAGGAGCGATGAGCAGTCAGGGTCAGCAGCATCTTCACCAGCTCTAGCTCTTCACGAAGACACTCGGATCTTCGTATCCGAGGGGAGTCAATCCGGTGCCACTTAACCTTATGAGGAAATTGCTGAGGTTTTGCATTTTCTGTCCCGAACAAAACAGATATCATTGCAGCTCTCACTGCACACGCTTTAGTTTCAGCTAGCGGAGTTTCTTTGGCAGATTCGAGGTGTTGTGGTGGCTCGTTGGCTAATTTCAAGCGATAATTTCCCTGGGATGAAAGGGTTGGAGAGCTGTGGCCTTGGGAGAACACCAGCTGCAGTTTGGTGGGGTTTGAGAGACACAACTGGAGTGCTGCTGACTGGCCGAGGGTATAAAATGAATCTGGAGTCTTTAAAGGACTAAACCTCTAATAAACTACAGCCTTTGCTTAAAAACATAATAATAATACACATGACCCCCTTTATCTGTTTGATAGAGATCAAGGATTGAAGTAGTAGATTAATTACTTTTTTCTTTTTTTTTCCTGGGGCAGTTCTAGATTTTTGTAGCGTTGCTTAAAACTATAGGATGGGAATGACTGGGATGAGGAATTCAGGTATGTGGTGTGTTAGCTTGTGGAAGCGCTTTGAGGATGAACCGCAGACTTAATTTTCCAGAGCGGCTGCTTGTCATTTCTCTGGAGCTGTCAATCACACCATTACCAAGCACTGCATTTACTTTAAAAAAACCCAAACCCATAATCCTAAAAATAGTTGACAGTTACATCGGTAGGAAAGAGAAATTTCTATGGGAACTTTGAGCTCGCATGTCTAAATGTGCAGTTTGCAAAATGTAGGGATGTTCTAACTGTTGACTTCGATCCTGCTTTCTAGTGAATTTTTGGGCAGCTGTTGAGCAAGTCAGCGAAAAGATAAGTACTGTGGTATATTGTGATTTTTCTTTTTTTCCTTTGTTTTCTTCTGAAGTTCCTTTCCTGCATGGAGGGGTACGTTGCGCGCTAAAACCATGATTCAGTTGGTCCTGAGAAGTGAGTGTGATGCAGTGATGCGCAGTAAGAAGGGACCTTGTAGTAGCTGAGAGGTGATGGGGCTCAGTGAGAGTCTCACTGCCTTGGTAAGGCAGGGAAAAACTGGCAAATTCTTAATTGCAGAGCTCAAAGTTAAGGATACGGTGCTGTGGCCGGATGAGAAGCAGGCCTGTTCCTGGTGTTGCATGGTGTTTCCATGGGAAGGGCAGAAGAACCAGCTTCTGGGCAGCTCCAGCTGCTCTTCCGAGCCCAACAGGGTGATCTGGAGCCCACCCCTCTCGGCTCCCATTGAGAGGAGGGATGCTTGAGCATAACTGCGCAAAACTGATGCCTTGGAAGCTGCTGTCTGCTGCTGTCGTGGTAGTTCTACTGTGTGTGAAACCAAAGAGTTTGATTAAAATTATGGGGATTTGCATCCCTGAGCGGTGCTGCAGATCGAGCCATCCTCAGAATGAAGGCGGTGTGGGCAAAGTCGTTGTCTGCCACGGGGCAGTCGGTAAAATATTGCTTTTCGAGTAAAAGCTGAGTCCTGATTGAAACTGACGGTCAGCAGGGCTCATTCTTCGATATTACAGTATTAATTCCTCAGTTCTAGAAAAACTTGCCCATTTATTCGCAAAAAGAAAGTAAAACTCTTATGAAATCTTAGGCATGGCAGTCATAGCTTCTTGTTTTGTTCCGTGTACAAAGTCCAAGTGGTTCAACGTAGGAAGAGTCGGGATCTGTTGCACTGCTGTTGGGAAAATAAGGCTGCTCTCAGGACTCGGGGCGCACTGGAGAGAAGTTCCGTTTGTCTAAAACTGTGCTTTCAGAGGTGTGAAAATGGCAGTGCATCAGCGTGAGCAACCGGATGGGCACACGCTGTGAGTGCCGCTGCTTAACGGTGTAAGAGATGAGCTATGTCAGGCTTGATTAAACTTTTAAAATAAACAGGTTGAAAAAGTAAAAAATATAAGGAAGGAGTTTTAGATATTACGAAGATGTTCTTATAATTTTTTTTTTTGCATTACTGCTAAATGAAATATGAAAGAAACCTTGTTTTCATCTGTTTTTATTGGAATCCTCCCAAACTGAAATTCTGCTGATGCTCCTCCGTATGCTAATTGAAATGAAATTAGTCTCTTACTTTAGTTTGGCATAGAGTGTAATGAAGATTTCCAAAATACTCATTACAGGCTTTGTTTTGTTGGTTTTTTGTTTTTTTTTTAATTATTATTATCAAATCTTGTAAACGTGGTGGTGCGAGATCTAGCTGGTGGTTGGGTGAGACTTAAACCTGTGGGGCAAAGAAGCCCCAATTTCAGCGTGTCACCCCACAGCTTTGTGAGTCAGTGCCGAGCCCTGCGCTGCCGCGCCGCTCGGCTGCTGGAAGGATCCTCTTCCCCCCGCTGTACACAGACATCACCGTGCGATGACCTCCGCGTTTATCGCAGGAGAAGGCTTTTAACTCGCTTCTGCTCCCGCCAGCACCGAGTCCCGAAACCACTGTGACGTTCCGGTGCGTTCCTGCCCTCTGTAGGAATGATGGTTTTAGTGTATTTCTTCATAAAGACTTTTCCTTTGTGAGCTTGAGGGTAGCTTTATAACTCTAAAGTAGTAAGGAGATTAGTAGAAACAGAAATCTAGTTAAGTAAGACCTAACTGGGTAATGTGGGTAGTTGAAGTGTTAGAAACATCATTTTTTCAGCCGTGGAGCACGGGGTGTATCGGACTGGCTAGGTACTGCAGATTAAAACATCAAACTGTGAGTTAATAAAAATAAACTATACACTCCATTGCCCGTTTTATAGAAAAATCTCAAAGCATTTAGCAGATGCTTACATTTCTAAAACGCGCCTGAGGCGAGTGTTGTTACAAATGGTGTTATAATTGGGCGAACTGAAGTAACGGGAACCGCATGCTGTGGGGGAAGGCTGGAGCCCAACAGCCCCCTTTGCCAGTCCCCGTGTTTACTGCGAGGCGTTCCTTCGGGTGATGTTTATCGCCCCTTTTGCTGTAAATGATGTTGAGAGGCCGCTTATAAAATGTTTGCTGTAATAAATACTGCCGTGGAGGGATATGTCAAGTCCTCCTCCAGCTGCGGCGTGACTTTTGGCTGTGCAGTTGTATTTCATGATTTGGGGTTTTTTTTCTTGTGTACAGAGCTGGGAGGACTTCTGAAGTACGTGCGACCCTTCTTGAACTCCATCAGCAAAGCAAAGGCAGCCCGCTTAGTCCGATCCCTGCTCGATCTGTTCCTTGATATGGAGGCGGCAACAGGACAGGAGGTGAGATTTAAATTTCAGCACTGCTGCGTTCCTCAAAAGCCTCTAACACCGTTATCTGACCTACTTTGCTGCACACTGAAGAATTATTCATGTTGGGAAACATTCATTTAATGCATTTGGATATATTCTATTAATAAAACATCAGATAATTTAATTCACTCATAACTGTATTTTTCTGCAAGCCTCAGTCTGCTCCAGGTTAGAAGGAACTCTCGTCCTGGCCGTTTTTCTTAGATTTGTGGTGTTTGCTCTTAGACGCACAGCATTAGTAGTGTTTTGTGGTGTGATTAGTGTTGGGGGTGTGAGAGGAGCTGCGCCTGTCCCCGGGAGCTCAGTCTAGTCGAACAGTGGGGACAATGTGTGGTGGCACAGGGCTGGAGGAGGGAGCGTTCGGGGCCTGTTCAGGAGCTGGTGGGATTAGGTAGAGCCATAGAATTGGTCTGGGCTGGAAGGGACCTTAAAGCCCCCCCAGTGCCCCCCCCTGCCCTGGGCAGGGACACCTCCCACCAGCCCAGGGTGCTCCAAGCCCCGTCCAACCTGGCCTTGAACCCCTCCAGGGATGGGGCAGCCACAGCTTCTCTGGGCAGCCTGGGACAGGGGCTCACCCCCCTCACAGCAAAGGATTTCTGCCTCACATCTCACCTAAATCTCCCCTCTGCCAGTGTAAAACCCTTCCCCCTTGTCCCATGGCTCCCCTCCCTGATCCAGAGTCCCTCCNAGGTTTGCATGGGCCCACCTCTCATGCCTCTGAAGATGGTGAGGATTAATTAGGATCCCATTCTCATCAGGAAGTTAAATTTTACCTGATCTAGCGGGAGGTGTCCCTGCCCAGGGCAGGGGGGTTGGAACTGGATGATCTTTAAGGTCCCTTCCAACCCGGACCGTTCTGTGATCTCTCAGCTAGAGACATGAAGGTGTGTTGCGTGGGGACACAGTGCAGTGGGCGCTTTACTCTACAGAGGAGTTTTGAGGCTTGAAAGCTACTCCTGAAGTGGGAGTGGAAAAAGTTTTGCAGCTACCAAGTGTGAACTTCTTCCAGTGGATTAATTTCTCCACTAGAAAACCCGTTCAGGCTAAGATAGCTCCCGGTTAGGATTTACTCTGTTCTCATTAGCTCCCTAGAACACGGTTGTTTTTCTTCTCTTTTTTTTTGTGTGTGTGTGTTGGTTATTTGGGAATGGGAGGACAGGAGCAACTTGTAAATGGCGAGGAGCCATTTAAGAGCGGCGCCGACCTGGGGTATTAGGGGTTGCACTGGCACACCGAGGCAGTGGGATGGAAGGGGGAGGCAGGGAGGGCCTGAGCGACAGGGTAAGGACAAAGCCACGCACAGCGACTGGCAAATTACAGCCTCCAAGAGGCGGTGGCACTTGTGTTAGCTAAATCAGCATGGAAGTATCATCCTTTCGCTCAGATAACCAAGCAAGCGTTCTTCGTTTGCTCTTCAGTTCCTGTGGCTTGCATCACATAAACAGTGACGGGGAGAATCTTTTGCCCCTCTTCTTTAACAGAAGAGGTTAAGGGAAGCAGGGTGCAGATGAGAAAGGAACCCCTAAAGGCGTCAGGAGAAAATAAGTGGCTTCAGGCTTTTTTCTAAAGGTAACTTGATGTAAATGACAATATTTGGGCGCAGTCCCAAAAGGTGGTGTTTTCTGGCAGGGGAAGAACTTGGATTAACAGCGATGGAGACAAGGCCCAGTTAGGTAAAACAGTCACGTTCAAGCGTGTTCAGAAGCCAAAGCCTTTAAGGAATTATGACGCCTAAGCTGTGAGGTTCTCGATGCAGTAATCCTGAATACTTTCAGCGCCTGAAAAACGGTCAGAGGGACGCTTGCTGCCTCGGTGTAACTTATATTAAGACGACTCCCAGGAGCCTGGTAAAGCAATGAAATCGGAGATTTCTCCAGCTCCTAATGCTCCAGCTATCACTGTGCAATAAATTGCAGCTTCGTAATGGCTTTTCATAAAATGTCCCCATTTAATAAGCAGTGACGAGGAGCTGACAGGTCCTGCGGTGTAGCACAGCTCCAGAGCTGCTCCAGAAAGACCCGCGATCCACAGGTTTTGGGAAAAGGCGTTCCTGAGCCGAGCACCTCGGCATGACTTACTGTATATTATCAACCAGTACTAAATCGACACCCGCTTCTAATTGGGGCAGAACACGACTGCTGTATTCATCAGGGGAATCTCAGCAGTCTTAAAAATTTGAGAAGCCATTGGGTTCCTTTACTCTGCTTTGAAGTGACAGATAAAACATGCAATGTCACTTAGTGACTGGCTCCTGCCACCAAACTCGGTTGTAAATAGTGGAGACGGCACCTCTGTTGCTTTATATTCTAAAGGACACACGTGATCTGACATATTTAGGCCCTAAAACACGTGCACTTCATTTCCCTTTCTTTCTAGAGCAATTGGAAATACGGCTAAATGAAACGGTGCGAAACGCACTGCCAGGGACCTCAAAGCCTTTTGCTTCATCCCTTGCCCTAAGGCGGAATCAGTTCTCCTGTTCCCAGATGTTTTTATTTCAAACAAAAACGCAGCTGTTTAAGAAATGCCGTCAGGATTTCAGCGGCAATTTTTCCTGATGAAACTTTGGAAGCCAAATCTTTATTTTCATATTCCAGTGTGGGAGGATTGTCCCTGGTGGTCAGAAAAAGTTATTGGGAGCCAAGTGCATTAGAAAAGGAATCAAAGGTGGTCTGTTGGGTTTTTTTTTGTGATGGCTGAAGCTTAAATTAAGCCGCAGCTTGCCTTCTGAACTTTACTTTCCCTTGCGGAAGGTATTAGAAGGTGTGATACTTTGAGCATTGTTACAAAGTGCAGGAAGTTAATCAAGCAGATAGAATGTGGAAAACATGTAGCATGATTTAGCTGTTCTGTATCATTTTGTGCAAACCTTTCTGTGCGTGTGAACTCTGGTGTCCCCACGATGCAGCCCCAGCTAAAGCGTAGGGTGTGTGGTTCCCAGCCAGGCCTTGCTGAGGGAAAATGGCTAAATCTGCTGCTCGTGAGCCGCAGTTCTCGTCAGCGGTGAGTTATGCTTTACCCTGGCAGTATTAAAGGTGTCGTTCAGAGGCATTAGCCTTCCTCATTAGTTCCTACCCCAAATCTCCAGGCTCATTTCAAAGTAAAGCTAATTTGATGTTAAGCAATGCCGCTGTTCAGACAGAAATGACTTATTTTCTTAAACTACATTGTGGAGATTCGGGCTTTATTGTATTTTTGTTGCTTTGTAGGAAATGATTGAAGCATACTGCTGTTTTAAAGAAGGGCAGCAGGCGGCTTTACAAATTTCTTTCTGCTCCCTTTAAGGTTGACCTGTGTTTAGAGTGTATTGAATGGGCCAAATCAGAGAAGAGGACTTTCCTACGCCAGGCTCTGGAGGTATGTTACAGTGTGGATCCCAAAACTGTGTAATAACGGCTTCTCTTTATGAGATTTAATAGGTATAGAAGTAGGGAACTTGTAGTGTATTGTCTGAAGATGCTGAGGGGCTGGAAGATCTCTGGGATGGAGAAAGGCTGAGGGATTTGGGGCTCTTCAGCCTGGAAAAAAGACAGTTGAGGGGGGACCTTCTCAACGCTGATAAATACTGACAGGGGGGTGTCAGGAGGATGGGGCCAGGCTCTTCTCAGCGGTGCCCGGGGACAGGACAAGGGGGAACGGGCACAAACTGGACCATGGGAAGTTCCACCTCAACCTGAGGAGGAACTTCTTTCCCGTGAGGGTGGCAGAGCCCTGGCCCAGGCTGCCCAGAGAAGGGGGGGAGTCTCCGTCTCTGGAGACATTCCAACCCGCCTGGAGGCGTTCCTGTGCCCCCTGCTCTGGGGGACCCTGCTCTGGCCGGGGGGGGGACGGGATCGGCTCCAGAGGGCCCTGCCAGCCCCGGCCAGTCTGGGATTCTGTCCGGATCTTTGTATATACAATGGACAGGCGATAACAGTTAATCACGCCGAAGTTTGTGACTCTCCTTGAATAGTCAGGATTTTACCCGCTGTATTTGAACGAGCCAATCTTCCTAATGGTAGATCTTGTACAAACGGACTATGTGATGCAATGAATACGAACTAAGTCTTGTGCAGATAAGAATGTAACGTTTCATTTTACAAAATACATCTGTACTACCCTTTCTCTGGCTTTCCTCACTGTTCCTCTTCTGTTCTCCAGGCGAGGCTGGTCTCTTTGTACTTCGATACCAAGAGGTACCAGGAAGCACTGCAGCTAGGTGAGTGCCCCGCTAGGTGGTGGTAGCAGCTCTTTGCTTTGGAATTAATCTTGAGGCTGACAAGGAGGTGATCCAACACCGTCACGTTCCTTCCGAAGTTTCGTAGGACTTGGGAGTTAATTTCTCAGTGCTCTACCAGTTCTGCCGTCTTTTGCTTGGTGATAAAAGCTTTTAGACATCTTCTTGGTCTCACCGTTGGTTCGTTTCAAATAATTTTGGAAGCAAAGAGGAGCTGTATCCAGTTGAAGGCCATCAGATTTGGCTCCTGCTGGAACATACGTAGTGTACGGTTGTGGTCAGAGAGGTCAAAGGGAGAAACCAGCTTTTTCCAGTTTGCTCAAATACGCCCCAGTAAAAGCAGTAGTAATGCCAGGAAGTGGCAAACCTCTAAGGATGTCATTAGACAAGCTCTTGTGAAGTAGTGTAAAGGCTTTAAGAATTTGCTTCTGCACCACCTGAGATATGGTAATTAACCATGTGAACTCTCCTGCTCTGCTCCGAAGCAGAGTAAAGCAGGTCATCTTACAGGGCCCGGCTCCCTTCGGTGCTTTACCAACGCTCGTTTTGCAAATGAGTGCAGTAATGTATGCTGAGGTTTCAGCTGGCTAAATGGTATTTGTCCGGATGCTCCGCCAGCTCAGTGCGCGGGTCTGAGCAGGGCTGAGGGATGACTGCAGTGACACGGTCAGAAGCGCTCACCCGGGCAGTGGCGATGCCTCACCAGGGATCTGTAACTTCAACAGTGGTGGCAAGAGCGTGTCGCGTGTCCAGAGTTGCCTGGGTGACTTGTGTCTGATCAGAATATCAAGTTATGTTAAGTGCTCTGATACATGGAATTCAATATCGAGGTAGACTTAGTTTGCATACAGATATATAATGAACTGGGGTTGAAACTGATCAGAATCCACACGGCAAAGCTATGCTTAATTAAGTTAGTTAATGATGGTGGTCCAGCTTAGGGAGTTGTGAAGGTCTATACCCATAGGACGGCCTCTCGAAGCTCTATCGAGATGGCAGTGTTGTGCGCTAGCGTTTCTGTGCGGCTGGCCAAGACGTGGCTGTGTCCAAGGGGAGTGGGTGGAAGCAGAGTCTCTGCGGGATGTTTCTAAGGAGAGTCCATTCTCTTCCACCCAGTTACGCAGTTTCAGCTGCGGTTTTCAGCTTCTAAGCACAGCAAGTGAGGACGAGGTTCTCATCTGCTTGCCCCAAGTTAGCTCTTGAGTTCGTCACAGGGGGGAAAGAAGGGCAAGCTTTTCTCTAACGCTGGCTCTTTCCGTCCTCACAAGGCTTTAATATGACAGTTTATCCAGGCGTTTCTTAGGCTGTCCATTCCTACCTCCTAAATTTGATCTGTAGATGTCCTGTGTTTAAAACCTTCCTTCCACATCTCATATTCTTAGGATTTGCTTGAAAATCCTCAGGTCTCACCCTAGGGGAATGATGCGGGAATGGGCAGTACTTCAGGTTTGCTCGGCGCTCCCTACGTGAGTGGTACATCACGCTGTCATCCGGGGAAAGGGTACCAGCCTGACCATCCAAACTGCACAGTCCATCCTTGGCTTTCTGCTGCCCATGAGGAGGTGGCAGAGGCACACTGTCCGCATACCCAAGTATTCTCACTGCCCTCTTCCACCTCTAACACAAAACGGGTTCATTCTTCCTCTATGGACTGACACTGACCCGCTATTATTTCCTCTCCTTCATTTCTTCTTGGAAGAGCAGGTTGTGTAAGCCTCGCCTCCCTTCCTCCAGGCCAGTGCTGCTGTGGGGGGAAGACGGCGTTGTCTGGAAGGAGTTGGTTTGTGTGGTCATTGGAGGCAGATGCAGAGCGGGTTACAGAGGTTCTTGTTCTTCCCCGCTGCTAGGCTCCCAGCTTCTTCGGGAATTGAAAAAGATGGACGACAAAGCATTGCTGGTGGAAGTGCAGCTGTTAGAAAGTAAGACGTACCATGCCCTGAGCAATCTGCCAAAAGCAAGAGCAGCCTTAACCTCGGCACGGACTACAGCCAACGCAATCTACTGTCCCCCGAAGCTGCAAGCGGCGTTAGACATGCAGTCAGGTAAAGCCCTTCAGGAGGAGGGGAAAGTCTGGGGCCTGTCACGATGCATCAGTTGACTGATATTTGCTTCTTCCTGAGTGAATCACAGAAAATGATGCTAGGTGGGACCGTGAGATACCCACAAGTCTGCCCAGCTGCCTCAAGGCAGGATCGGCTATAATGACATTGTTCCCAATATGTGGTTTTTCAGCCTGTTTTTTAAAATTCCAGTGGCGGAGGGTCTGTAACCTCCCCAGGCACTACAGCATTACACCACGTTAGCGTAACTGGGACGTTCCTGACCTAATTTACAGGCCCTTACTTGAAGTGCCCTGAACTTGTCTGTCTTAACATGTCCCCTTAGGAGAGGGCATGGATGATGTTCTGCTAGAGATAAGGTAAAGGGAAACACAGAAGGAAAGGATTCTCTCTACTGAGGTACTGGATAAAGCACTGGGCTACCAAATTGTTCTGTCCTCTTCCAGTCGCGTTCAGAATTCCCTCTGATGCCCGCCTGTTTGTTCCTCTCAACAGGTATTATTCACGCAGCGGAAGAGAAGGACTGGAAAACAGCCTATTCATATTTTTACGAGGCGTTTGAGGGATACGATTCCATTGACAACCCAAAAGCCATCACTGCGCTGAAATACATGTTGCTGTGCAAAATCATGCTGAACATGTACGTGGCAAATGGGTCTGCGAAGGGCCCTTCCTACATTTAAGTGGGAAAGGCTTTTTCTTTCTAAGACTGTATAGTAATGAAAGAACTCAAGCAGACAAGCTTGCTGTTTGTCTTCCTGTATGACCTAATCAGTGCTTGTGATACGATGTTACTTGTAGTAATTGGCTATTAATTGGGAATTTTTGAGAGACACTTAGATTTAAGCTGACGGCGTTGTTGAATAATTACTCTCTTCCCTCCCTCCCCTCTCTAGCCCAGAAGACGTGCAAGCGTTAGTGAGTGGAAAGCTTGCTCTGCGGTATGCAGGAAGACAGGTAGAGAAACCAAATCCTTTCTATTATCTCTGAGAATATTGTGTTATTCTTGTTGTCAAATACTTTTGGTCTTTTCATACCGAAATACTCTTCACTGCTGAGTGTCCTGAGCGAGATCCAGAACTGATTAAATTACCAGAAGTAATTACCATAAATTAATTGCCTTCAAAGGGAATGCTGGGATTTTTCACAACCTGAGAATCTGGCCTGCTCGCTTGGTTTTCCCTGGTTTTCTCCTCCCTGCTTTCTTCCTGAACTTCTAACTGCCTAACACTGTCAGGTACTCCTGTCTCGGCCCTCGCCAACTGCTCTGCAGCCATGGGTCAGGTGTAGCTAGATCCAAGTTCTTCGTTGTTTTCACTTGTGTTGTAGCAAGTCCTGAAAATCCATTCACAGCAGAGCAGCTTGAGACCTAGATGACTGTAAGGTGGAAGCCAAGCAGCCGGGGCGTTGTGAAATCAACTCTTGATTCCCAACATGTTAACTCGCCAGCCTGCGAATGCCGCCCCCGTATTAAATCCAGGGACGCTCGGGGCCAAAAGCCGAGCGTGCCAGGGTCTGAGCCAGGCTTACACACTGCTGCCCTCGGTGGCTTTGGTCAGCCAGCTATTTACTTTGACGCAGGAGCTAATACTTGCCTACCTCACAGAGGATTGGGGAAGCTCTTTAGCAGAGGAGGTCAGTGAGCATATGTGCGTAGAAAAGAGTCTGGTGCGGGGATATCCCTGTATTATCCCTGCTGGATCACGAAGGGCAGCCCTCGTCCTGCTTCATCCCCTTCCCCTGAGTGGCAGCTGGGTTGGAGGCTCCTTTTCAGAGCGTGAGGGCAGTGTACCGTGGAGGAGATCTCAGCTCCTCCCTGTGCTGTCCTCCTGAGACAGCGGTGTTCCTGCAGCAGCCGTGGAAACCGAGCGCAGGGAGCGGAGAGGAAGCGGGCAGCCTTGGGGACAGCTCGGTGGGACACGTGGTGGCAGCAGCTTGGGCCTTGTGCATCACAGCCACCTTGCTGTCCCGCTTGTCTCACGCACTCGTGCCTCTTGCCGCTTGGAAGCTGTTCCTCTAGTGGTGTAACTGTTCTCTTTAGTAGAAACGTGGTGGGTTGTGGCTGAGTCTCTTGCTTTGTTTCAGCAACTGTGGGGTAGAGAAGAAGCATTTCCTGATGCCCATCACAGGGTATCCCTCAGACTTCTGCCGTGTTTCTGTTGCTCAGCAGGGGAAATGTGGCATGCTGGAGGAGAGGAACACAGCTTAAGGGCTGAGAATGGCCACCTTCGTTACGCAAGTGCCCAAATGTGCGCTTTCCTTAAAAATCGTATCAAACTCCCAACCTGCAACCTGATAGGAACTGCAGCTGGTATTTTCCAACCTTGCAAAACTCGCGTTCTTTGTTTCTGTGAGGCTGATTTCACGCTGTGTCCTGCAGCTGTTCTGCGCGTTCTCCTTATTAGCAGCTGTTCTTCCTCTGCCTGTGTGGAACTAACACTGACCTGCCTTTGTAGCAAGAGGAACATTCCCATTTTGCTGCTTAAGCACGTTTTCAGTGTGCTGCACAGTTGGCATAATAGCACCAGGAAAATAACCTCCTCTCCTTTTCTTTCCTCTGCAGACAGAAGCACTAAAATGCGTGGCACAGGCCAGTAAGAACCGATCGCTGGCAGATTTCGAAAAGGTGAGTCAGGACTGGACACAACGTTCAGAAATGCCAGGTTTGGAAAGTTAGAGGGGCTGTTACGTCCCACAGCAAGTAACCATAAAGACATTCATGGAAAGCAGCAGCGCGTCAAACAAATAATAATCAACCGGTTTGGGTTTTGCAGCGTGGGGAGCAGTAGCTTGCTTGAAACTAGGGAGGAGTTGATTGATTGGTTTGGGGTTTTTTTGGGTCTTTATTATTATTATTATTATTATTATTATTATTATTATTATTATTATTATTATTATTATTATTATTATTATTATGGAGAGCCAACTCGGAAGCAGTTACCTGAACTTTTGGTGCTGTTCAATGGGGATGTGTGTCTTCCTAAAAATTTTTCCTGGCTTCAGCAAGAATACCACAGAGATAACGGAGCAGATTCCCACGTCGGGAAACAATCCTGCCGTGCTGTCTCCTGAGCGCCAACCAGAGATTCTGGCTTGCTGGGCTCCGGCAGTGTGAAGATGAAAGACGCTGGNCTTCCCATACCAGAATACTTCTCGCTCAGAGCTGCTCAGCGCTTCCAGAGCTCAGGGTTCGTCATGTTCAGCTGAAAAACAATAAGAAGGGGGCTGAGGGCAACTTTGGAAAACCATCTTCCAGAGTCATTGCCCTTTCCACCTGTTCCGCTGCGCACCCTGAAAGGTGGACGTGCTTTAAACGCTGAAGGTGACCGTGTGTGGCTTCCGAGGGCGCTGACGGGGTGTGGGTAAAGCTGCGATAATCCTGGAGAAGAAACGTTATTTCATGTTTCAGAGGGAAATGGCTTTAGGTGTCCATCTTCAGTTAAAATTGGGTGTGAAACCTGAAGGACATGAAGCTGCAAAGTGGAGAAAACCATTTTAGGCCCGAGCGTTTACAGGCCCTTGAGCTGGTCTTCGGCAGAGCCCCACACCTCCACGTTGTGTGTCATAAGTACAGCTAAAAATTTACTTAACTCTGTTGCTCTCTCTTGTAGATTGAACACATATCCAGCCTCATCAAGCTCTCCAAGGTAAGAGCATCACTAGAAATCAGTGGCACGTCTTCAGAGGGCAAAGGAATTGAGGTCAAATGGCATTTTCTGCTTGGGAAATAAATGTAGGCTGTTAAACTTGACAGGTCAGCTCCGCAGCGTTTACAGGCAGGTACCGCTCTTGGGAACTTAACTTTAATACAGACAGTTTCCAGGAGTCATCGGATCGGCATCCTCCGCACTAAGGCTTTGCTGTAGCATCGCCTGCCTTCGCATGCGTTTTACTCCCTGTAAAAGTAAAAAGCACTTGCTGTTTCTTGGGGACGGGTTTTTCCTCTGCTGTAGTAACAGCTCGTGTCGTGACCAGCTCAGTCTTCCCCGGTGACCTGCGTTTAATCCCCGCGAGCGTGCTCAGAGGAATCTTTCTCAGAGCCTTAAGATACAGGATCCAGCTAATCACTGTGATTGAAGTTTCATTAGGGATGCGTATGTCCCGTTGACTATTGCAATAAGTGCTTTACGGATAATCCCAACCAGATTAAGTTTTAGGAAAATCCACTGTAGTCCAAGCCAGTTGCATCCCAAAGTGCTTTTGTCCTTTATTGCCATTAAGGCCGGAGGTTTGGAACTGCCCTGAGCCCAGCCTTTATGGTCGTAATGTTATTTATCCTCCTCTTCTATCTGTGCAGTCTTTTCCCATCTGGTGTTTAACACGTAGTTTGAATTAAAGCTGGCCTCTGTGTCCTCTGTCCAAAGGGCAGGAGAGGAGCTGCCTCCGGGGCCTTGCCTTGCACAGGCAGGGGTTCAGCTTGGCCAACACCTGCCTAAATATTTGCCCAACCAAGCTAGAACGCTCCAGATCCCCTGATGAGTAGTGCCTGTGTGGAGGGACAGATACACCGGCTGCTGCAGGACACGAGGGCAGGGCATCCTGGTGCTTTGGGCTGAAGCTACTGCTTCGTTTCCTGTGTCGTCTAAAGCACGGGGTGGTATCAAAACAGCGTGCGAGGGGAGATCTGTGCTGACGTGGTGGTCAGTGATAAAATAGCTGCCTTTAAGCGGTGCTTGTGTCCCGCCAGGGCTGTTAGGAGTAGTAAAATTCACATTTCTTTATATCGTTCCGGGAGACTTTTCATTTCTCTGCTTCAATTTCAGGCTGAGGTAGAAAGGAAACTGTCGCAGATGATCTTGGACAAGAAGTTCCATGGTGAGTCCCTGCTTCCTTCACCCGCGAGGGCTTGGCCGAGGGCGGGCGGTGTGCGAGCAGCTCTGGACGGACTCCTCCCTGTCACTGCACCTTTGAGCCCCGAGCGTCCTCCTCAGGCCGCTGCGGGCGGCAGGTTAACAGGGAAGAGTAGTGAGGGGGGGTTTATTTGTTACTCTTGTGGTGAAGGCTCTTCTTACTGCTCCATCTGCCTTCGTTAAGCTCCAGGCTTAATTTCTCACAAATTAGAAACGGCTGTTAAGCCCTTCCCTTGCTGTGGCCGCGTCCAGGGGCAGTTGTGAGACTCGCTGGTGGGCTTCCTAGCAAAGATGTGCCTCAGGGCTCTTTGCCTCGGAGCTTACTGGGACGCATGGTCACCTTTCCCGGATAATTTATGTCAAGGGCATCTCTGCAGTGGTGGGGGGTGCCCACACAGCACAGCTGATGGGTTCGGGTTTGTCGGGGATCACAGGAGGCCGCTTCTCACCAGCCCTCAAGGAAACGGTTCCGTCCTTGTTTGCGTTGTCCCTAGCGCCGATTTAGAAAGCCATCTTCATGGAGCTGAGCCAGACGAAGGGTTAAAAGCACGTCCTGGGTGGAGACTAGCTCAAAAATGACGGAGCCCAGCTGCGGCGCCCATCTGGCACCCGGAAAGGGTTTCAGTATAAAACGGCCTTTAATTTTTTGGCCTTGCCCCGGTGTGTTGCGGAGGCTGCGCTGGGCATGGGGACCCGGTGGGGGAAGGTGGCTGTTAGGGACTGCGTGGGCGTAAGCACCTCCTGCGCCTCTTCTCGGGCCCCTCTCGAGGACGGTCTGGGGTCTTTTTTCCTGGATAAGGTTCTGCTAATGCAATCCAGACAAAACCAGTCTAGTCCAACACACGAGCCCCTTCCAAACCCGACACAGCTTGATAGATCCCCCAAATTCCTGCTGTCTGGAAGATGGGCTCCGTCGAGCGTTACGCTGGTAACCGCAGCTTTGCGTCCACAGGAATCCTTGACCAAGGCGAGGGAGTCCTGATCATCTTCGACGAACCCCCCGTAGACAAAACCTATGAAGCCGCCCTCGAGACTATTCAGAATATGAGTAAAGTAGTGGATTCGCTCTACAACAAAGCCAAGAAGCTAACATAGGTGAGTGGTGGCCGGAGCCGGAGGTCCCGGCCGCTCCGGCCCTGTCGCTCCTCCCAGGCCACGCTGCGGTTCGTGTCCTCGAGGCTTGTTTTCTCTCCTCGCGATTGACGTGACTCTGTTTTCTTTTGCAGAGTTGAATTTGCTAGCTGTCATTTGGAGAGTGTGTGTGACAGGAGAGTGAAACCTTTGGGAAAATGTTAGGAGACTCTTTTTTTTTTGTTTTGTTTTCTTTTTTTTTTTTTTCTTTGTCCTACTTTTCGCTCGGAAAGTTTTTAAACTTCCTCATCCGGTGCATCTTGTATTCCATACGATGCGTGTTCCAGTTTCCATGTAATCTTTACTGGCCGAACTTTGTATCTGGGGGGGGAATATTGTTTAAACAAAGAGGGTATTCTAAATAAAAGGAAAAAGGCTTACACTACCTAAACATGTGCTTTCCACTTCCTGAGGGATGGCAGAGTTAAGCAGGGACAAAGTTTTGTTACCGAGAGGTGCCCAAAACAAGTTTGTTCCATCTCTCCCTCTGCTCTGAAATCTGAGACTGACGGTGTCGAAGCAGCCAAGTCTATCCCATTTGTACTGAACAGGAAAAAAAACCACAAAACCATCCCAACAAAAAAACCCCACCCCAAAACGCACCGACTTGCTGGTTTATTAAATCTCGAAGGCCTCGGATCCCCTTGGAAAGCCCACAATGATTTTTCCTGAAGCCTTTGGCGCCCGAGGAACCCGCTTCAGAACTGTCATTGTGCTGCGCCAGCCCTGCCCCGCGCGCCCTGCGCCGGCCGCGGCCCCCGTCTAGACCCATTGGGCCAGTTTCTACTAAAGGGAACAGCGCAGGTCTCCCCCGGGGGCCTGCATTGCATGCGACTGTTTTAAAATAGACTAGATTTTAAATGTTTTATCCCTTCCCCCCCGCCCCCACCTGCCTCGGTGGGAAGAGCGGGTGAGCGGGCGCTCCCCTCGCCTCACCTCCGGCGGGGAGGCGCGGCGCTGCCCGGGCTCTCCTTGTTTCCCTCTGCCGCGTTAGCGAATCTATTTGATCGTTTTGATTTTCTTTTTCTTTTCCAACATCCGATGTGAGAGAGCTTGGCCCTCCCGGAGTGAGCCAGTGCAGCGCTCGCCGGGGAGCGCCCCCCTTACTGTCCCAAAGTCATCCGTGGGGGGGTGCAGCGCGTTTCGTGTGCTGGTGAGGTCCCCAGCTGGGTTTTAACGCCATTTGGGCAGTGTAAGCTTCTGCATCTCTGTCCTGCTCAGCTTCAGTTTGCTTTTTATCCCTTTCCCCTCTGTCTCTCTCTTTCTCTCTCCCTCGCCACGTTTTTTTCTTACAAAATTTCTATTTTGTAAAAGGGTTCTGTTTTATCAGGAAATATTTTTGCCTTCACACTGAATCTTAGACTGGCTGATTTTTTTTCTTTTTTTTTTCTGCTTTCTGTTCACATTTTAACCTCTCCCACATTTTATTTTATTTTATTTTGAAATTTCCATCTCGTCCAGTCAGTCACTGTTTGGGTTTTTGGCACCATCAATATCAAATGTACAAACGGTTCTTGCTAACCAACACCAGGTATATCTGATGTTCAGATGAGTTCCAATAAAATAATTTTTTTTTTCAAAAAAAAAACAACCCCTGTCTCCTGTCTTCAGCCGCCGAGGCAGATTCCGGGTGTCCGCGTTCTCCCTGCGTTCAGGCCGGAGCTTGCGAAAGCGTCGTGGTGCCGGCGTTTCCGAGACACGTTTGAGGCAACATCGCTACAAACGTCTGGATTGTCACCTTTTTTCAAAAAAAAAAGTTTGAGTCCTAGCGAATGAAGCTGTTATTGTTACCGTTATTATTATTATAACGATGAAAAACGAATTACATCTGACCTCTTGCACCTCTGGCCTTTCCTAAAAATACTCTGGTGCTGGGGGGGAGAGTCTCGCCTTGCGGGCGCTCCCTCTCACGGCTGGAGAGGGGGTTCGGGATGTAAAGGCACCGATGCAGCGTCTTGAATTTCCGTGTCTGCAAGTCGCGCGTCTCGGCGGAGGGGGTGCAGGTCTTACGGGAAGAAACCCGGCGGAAAAACGTGAAGGACTTGACTCCTGCTCTTGGGCACGGCGTGGGTTGCAGGGGAAGCTCATTTCTACTTTCCTCAGGAGGTTTTTTGAAATATAATTAGCTCATAAGTGGTTTTTTTCCCCCAAAAGCAGCTCTGGCCAAGTCACTATCGGCGTTCCGGCTGGGGAGGCGATTTGCTGATTTCGGTTGGTAGCTGGAGGTGAAGGAGGGAAATTCGGTCGCGGAAGCAGAGCTGAGGCCCCGTGTGCAGCGGTGACGCGGGCAGAGGTGACGATGGCCGTGGGGTCCTGGGCGAGGGGTCCAGCTCCCGCTGCTGTCCCTCAAAGGGGACAGGAGTGTCCTGACCCAGCGGGTGATGCCGGGGGGAGCAGCCACACCCCGGTGCCGGAGGCTGGGACCCCAGGAGCGAGGACACCGCAGCAGGTCCCTGGTGCCACTGGTGACGCTGCCCCGCGTGGGGACAGGGAGGTTTAATTGCGCCTTGGTCACTCCAGTGGAAAGCTGGGATTTTCCGAGGCAGCTGCGCGCCTGCCTTCCACCTCCCGGTGTATTAAAATTAGGGCCAAAAAAAGCTCGAAGGGTAGAGCTCGGCGTTAAACCTTTTTTGGCTTAAACTTCAAAAGGCTTGACTGAAAAAGCCGGGCGCTCTCGCAAAGGCGGGTTCCACGCTGCTTTGGGTCCGCGTAGTATTTTTTAATGGACAAAGGGATTTCTCGGGAGCAGCAGCGCTGCTCGCACCGTCCCCTTCCCGAGGGGAAAAGCCACCAAGGCCGTTCGTGGAGAGGACGGGTGGAAAGGGGGCCTCCTCCCCATCCCTCCAAAACCCAGCTCCCCCGTGGGGCTGGGCGCGCGTCGAAGGCCGGGGGCATTTTCGGGTGCTTTGGGACAGGTCTGTCCCTGCTCCATCGGAACCGTGGATCCCTCCAGGGCTGCCCTTGGCCCGGGATCGGGGCAGCGGGGGCCGGGGCAGGTTTTCAAGCCCTGCTCCGTCTTCCAAACGCCCGAGCTACGCAGAGCTCAAGGTGCTGAGGAAACCCCTGCCCTCGCGTGGGATGGGGAAAAAAGACGGATCGGAAACTCTTCCGCTGGGGTGTCTGCGTGGCGGTGGCCGTGGGCGCCTGCTGTGGCCCCCCCACGGCACCCCCCCGCGGGAAGCAGCAGCTTTGGCCCAAAGTCAGGTTTTTCTTTGCGCTTCCCACGCTTTAAGCCCCACGTGCGGGGCGGGCGCGTCCCGGGCTGGCGAAAGTGCCCGAGTGTCACCGCCGGGGGACAGGGGTTTTGGGGACAGCCCTGTTCTGTGTCCCCTGGGTGCTGGGAGGGTGCGGTTGTGTCTGGATGGAAGGGAATATTTTGGAAGAATCCCGTGTCGTGGGGAGGGCGTTGGAGGCTTTTGGGGGTGCAAATGGGCTCGGTGGGAGCCATTAGCCGGGATGAGCCCTGTCCCCGCTCCCGGGCCACCAGCCCCCCCCCCGGGGG
>VXBO01011695.1:66343-87003 GCA_013400135.1 Rhinoptilus africanus | reverse complement strand
TTTTTTTTTTTTGTTTTTTCCAATTCTGCATTTGAGCCTGCTTTGTCTCCTCTCCTGCCAGCACATTTAACGAAGGGGCAGCCGCTCCCACGCCAATGGGTTGGGGTTTTTTGTTGTTATTGTTGTTTTTGTTGGTTTATTTTCTTTTTCTGGTGCTTTGTTCCACACGATGCCCTCCCTGGGGATCACGGGGTGCCCGGGGATGGATGAGGAAACACAAAGCCCTGAGGAAGACACGGGGCTCTTGTTATCCTGGTTGTGCGCGAAAGAGTTAACCCATTAGAAATTCCGAGCCCTTCTTCCGATAGTTAAACCTGATTTGCATGCATTTGCATAATGAATGTCATTTGCATTCTTGGAGGTTGGCTACTTCTGTGGGAAAAGTCAAAGCGGGATTGCGGGGAGGGCGAAGGGGGGTCGGCGAAGAAAGAAGGGAAGATTTTTTTTTTCCCCCGCACCCCACGCGCATCCCTGCCCCTCGCNGTTGGTTTGGTTTTTTTTTTAATATAATTTCTAATAATTATTCTGAAAAAAAAAAAAATCACCCAATTCCAGGTTGGGGATTATGTGTGTGCTCGGAAATGGGGGGAGCCCAAAGCAGACGGAAGGAGCAGAGCAAGGCTCGCAGATGTCAACTGCCAGAAGACAAAGAAACCCAAATTACCGGGNCCCCCATTTTTTCCCCCCCCGGATGCCTTCCTGTCTCTCCCTTCCGCAGGACGCACAAAAGCCAACGGCGGATGGGCTGTGTCGAGGTGAAGCGCATCCTTTTCCCTCTCCCCCCCTTCCCCTCCTTTAATTTCTCCCTCTAATTCCATCTTGGCTCCCGTTCCCGGCGCCCTCGCACGCGGGGGGCCGCGGCCCCTCTCCCTCCCCTCCCTGCGGGTGCATGCGTGCTGAAACGGTAGCAGAAAGGGGAAGAAAAGAAGGTGGGAGCCACCATTTTAGGCAGCCGACGTGTAAAATGGCCGATTCTCTTCCCCCCTTGGTCTTCGCCATGCAGTGGGCTGCATCCCTGCCGCAGCCTGGGGACGGGGACAGGGATGGATCCCGCCCTCATCCCCATGGGTACCGCATCCTTGCCATGGGGGCGTTCGGCTCTGTGGGGCGACAGCCCCGGCCTCAGCCGCGAGGATTTTCCTTTTCCCGCCGGCAATGGGGCGTCGTGGCCACGAAACCCCCCCGTAGCCCCGGCCACGCGCAAAACACCAACCCACGCCCCAGAATCAACCGCCTTTTGTTTCATCTTCAGTTTTTGCAGCGGGGATGGCACCAACGATGACGTACATTCTTTTCTTTTTCTTTTTTTTTTTTTACCAGATTTTTAAAAATTATCGTTTAAAATGACCTCCCCGCCACATGGGGCTATTGTGGGTTTTGAGGCTCGGCTGCAGAATTTTTTCCTAGTCGCAATCAATGACGTTTAATTCTTTGTGTATTGCGATAGCATCAGAGAAACAGCTGGTTAATTTTATATTAATTTTTTTTTTTCCCTTTTTTAGACTAGAAAAATTCAACAGACTCATTTGTCTTTTGATGAGACCATTTTGTGGCTCTTTGGGAGGGGAGAAAAAAAGAAATCAATGTGAAACATGAGGAAATTCATCCCCTCCTTGTGCATGATGGGCAGAGGCTTAAGAGGCTTCCCCTGGTCCAGATGATCTGTGGGTACCAAGTTTTGCGCTAAGGTTAATACGAGAAAAAAAATCACTTTATACAACATAGAACCCATTGGGGTGTGAACTGATTAATTTTACTACAGCACTTGAAATATTTTGGGGTGTTTTTATCCGAAGATCCCGATGGGAGAGGCTTGTGGTTTAGGTGAAAAATCTTGGTGTTTGTTGTTCTTTCGGATTTCTCCCCATCCCTCCGTTGCCATGAGACCTAGAAACTTAAAAGCCTAAATACGCCCAGCGAGTTTAACCCCAGTGCGACGGGAGTTTTGAAAGCAGATTAAAATTAACCAGAAATTCATCCTCAGAAGGAAAATAAATAATTTTCTTTGGTTCCGGTTGCCTGGTGGGCTGATGCCGGTGCCCCAAACGTGCCTGGTTGGGGTGGTCCCCGCAGAGAATCCCTGCTTGGTTCAGCCCCGGTGGGGTCTGTAAGGTGGGAAGGCAGCGGGGGAGTGGCGACCGTCACCCTCGTGTCCCTTTTGGTGGCCGTGGCCACAGTCCCCGGGGATGGTGATGCTCCAAACACAAAGGAGAGCAGGATCCCCCCGGCGCTGGCGGATCCAGCTCCCCACGCTGCCAAACTGCCTCATTCAGGAATGGGAAATACTTCCCCAAAGCTTGCAAAAAATGCACTAAGGCTCTCAGCTATTTGGCTAAGCTGCAGCTACTTAGTTGATTTCTCACTGCTTTTATTTATAACCTTTGGTCTGTGCTAGAGGATTTTTACTTTTTTCTTTTCTTCTTCTTTTTTTTTTTTTTCCTCATCATTCTTACTCCAGGATGGGGCACATCGATGGCTTGGGAATGGGGCTGGAAGGAAGCGATGGGCCTGGGCATCCCTGCTCTGCTCCCACCAGCGCCACTCACTCGCTCGCCATCGCTTAATTTCCACCGGATTGGATCGTTTCTCCGATTTCTGTAGCGTTATCAATGATTTATGGGACTAATGGGCAGGAGAAAAGGCTCTTTCTCTGGCCCAAGCGCCTGCCTTTATTAAACAAGCCAAGTAAATCCTGCACCGGGTGTTTAAATTGATGTGTAGCCTGTGAATAGCCATGGATGAAAGCAGAGTTTATACAGATGAAAATTCTATAGAGTGAATATTAATGTAATATTAAAATAAAAAATAATTCTGTAAGGATGCTCCCAAGTGATCCGGAGCAGTGGCTGGTGGCAGGAGGGTTGTGGCTGCTCGGGTTTTGTTATTTTTAGGTATTTAGGGATGCTGCCAGCGCTGGAGCTCCTGCTGCATCAGGGAGGGGAAAGCCCCGCGGCGCCGGGGCTGAGGTCACGGGGATGAAGCGTGTCGAGCTCCTCACCCGGACTTCCATACAAGCGTTTTCCCTTCCACCAGCAATGGGTCGATGGTCCCAGCTCCCGGCTCGTCCGCGGCTTGGGGCAGCCCGGCCGGATAAATCCCCCCCACCCCGGGTCGCAGCCGCTGCCCTGGGCAGGGGGGGGAAGCCTGGAGAACACAACTCCCTAGGGCGCAACTTAAGGAAAAAAGAAAAAAAAAAAAGTGGGGTTTTTTGACTTAGATTTATAGTTTTTGGTCCTCCCTCGTAATTCTTGAATGCTTGGGGTTAGCAGGATTGCCACCGCCACCACAGCAGGAGGCTGGCTGGCACCACGCTCAGCGGGGACAAGGGACGGTGACGGGGCAATGAGAGATTTCCCCTATTTCAAATCCCCCCCGGGCAGATTCCGGCTCCTCTTGCTCTCCACGGGGCTGAAGACCCTCTGGGGCATCCCCGCAGGGCTCAGGTTTGGAAACTAGCACAGTTGTGAGGATGCTGAGAGTTTTCCAACTGACTTTTTTCTTCCTCCGTCCGTTTTTCGGCCAGAAACGTGGCTGTAATCTCCCTGTTCTGGTGTAATCCCGCCAGGGAGGGATGGGGCTGACATTTAACGTGTTCCCATCCTCTTTTCTCTCTCTCCCTGCCAGGGAGGAGCCGGGGGTTCACCCGACGTGATGGTTTGCGCATTTTCTGTCTGGCAAATTGTGGGTCCCTGGCCCTGGTGAAAGTTCGCAGGGAGTTTCCCGGTAAGTGGATTTATTTTATTTTAATTTTTTTTTTCAGGGCTTTCCATAAGCTCTTACACTGGACAGTCTCTAGCACCAGCACGGCACCTGAGTGTCCCTATAGCAAGTGCTCGGGGACTGGTGTGACACCCCGGCAGCCAACGTTATGGGGAAAAAGAGGGGCCAAAAGCTCTGTGGTTGCCTGCACCTTCCTCACCGTCCCCTTGGCCCAAAGTCTCAAACAACGGTGAATTTGGTTCTGTATTTAACTTCTGCTGCCCCTGGTTTGTTAACTCGTGATCCTCAGACCCTGCGAGAGGTGTCTTTCCCACCCGCAGGAACAAAGGGCTCCTTTGGGGTTCTTTGGGCCAGGTTTTTTTTCTCTTTTACATGGCAAGAGGGTAATAAAGGTGTTTCTGTTGCTTCTGTTTTTAACTCAGATGGGCTCACTCTAACGCGAATCCGGGAGCGGGGGCTGTACGGAAAAAACCCAAAAGCCGTGAGCCCCTGGCCGTGTGGGAGCTGCCAGCAGGACCTGTTTTGCAGGACCCTCAGCAGAAGCCCCTCACCGTGGCTCATCCTGTGTGTGTCCTCCTCCTCCTCCTCCTTCACCTCCTCCTCCTGCCAGCAGACCCTGGCCCGGAGCACGGCGTAGATCCCGCTTTTCACCAGCATCCCCCCAGGCTGCTCGGGGACAGCGCTGGCCTTCGCCGTGGGGACACCAGCACCGACCTGGGGATGGATGGGATGGAGAGGACACCGGGACATCCCCATCCCGCTGCCGCGCATCGCCCCGTGGGCCGCACGCCGCAGCCTGGCCGGTGAGAGGGGTGGGATGCGGGTACCGCTGCCATGGGTGGCATCGGGGCATGGGGATGCTGCATCCCTTGGGAGATGGGGACCACAGGTAGAGCCCGAGGCGGAGGTGATGGGCCGGGGGAGAGGGGCTGGGAAGGGACAGTGCGTTTATTAATGAGGCGCAGCTGAAGCGGGTCCTTTGCCAGTGGTCAAGTCTGAATCACAAACTCCGCATTGTTTCCGAGTGGGTTCAGCACATTTCCCTTCTTCTCCCCCTCCCTTCCCCTTTCCTCTCCTCTCGCCCTCGCACAAAGATGTCATTGTGCTGGGAACTTGGTGATGGCAGCGTTGTTATTTGGTCTAAAAAAAAAAAAAAAAGAGAGAAAAGAAAGAAGTGGGGAGGGGGGGACCCAACAAGGTGAAGAGGTTTAAATCAGCTTAGCCCAAATGCCAATTAAAAACCAAAGAGGATTAGGCTTGTGATCAGCAGAATAGACAGTTATTGTACCCGGACGAGGGGGTTTCCCCCCCAGGCCCGACGCGATCGTGCTGCAGGTCTCGCTGCCCATCGGCACCGCTCTCCTCGTGGGACGGAGCGGGGCAGGGGCTGCCCACACACCCCGGAGTGGTGGCCCGTGGCACGGGGCAGCCCCTCAGGTTTCCAGTGCAAAGCCCTTTTTCTTGCATTTTTGAAGTCTATGCAAGGACTCTTGCCTTGGCTGGATTTCAGCCGAGCAAGGGGGTGTCTTGATCTCTCTGCCACGGGGAAGGTCTTCCCTGAAATAGGCTCTTGGCATGAGCGCGCCCCTCAGCTGCGAGCTGGTGGAGGGCCCCTGGGGTGAGGTCCTGTCCCTGCGTCCAGGCAGACATTGCCCCCACCTCATTAGACCTCCATGTGCTGAGAGCTCTCAGCAGCCACGGGACCAGGCTGTGGGGGCCATCGGTCTGATCTCTGCTCCCAAAGTAGCCAGCGCATCACCTTTGGTCCCGGAGCAGTGGTGGAGAAACGCCAGAGCATCACACAGTTGTCCTCCAGCCAGTGGAGATCCAGAGAAGACTTTCCACTTCTCTCCACCTTGGACTGGAGATGACATCTCGGGGCTTTCTGTCTGGTTTAGTCCTCCCGTACCCTCCACTCGCTGGCTGCTTCCATGGTTTGAGATCTCATGTAGCCAGAGACCGTGGTCCTTGTAGCATCCTCACCTGTGGGAGAGGAACCTGGGATGGGCGAGGTGGGTCCGGGTCCTTGCCTGGACGTCCGCCCACGCTCAGAGCCCTGTGGCTCACTCAGCTCTAAGCACCTCTCCCGGTACACCAGTAAAACCCAAAAAGATGCTCTGTACCGACGCGGCTGCTGCTAACGGGGATCGGAGTCTGTGGCTGTGGCGGTTTCATGCCTGGCTCTACCAACAGAGCGGTGAAAGCAAATCCCCCTGTGGCCAAAACGGCTCCACGGGTGTAAAACGCGTGTAGTTGCACCAGGGGTGTCTTTATACCACACTGGCATCTTGAAAAGGGTCTTCACTTAGGCAGAAAGTGTAATTATGCACTAATTTTAAGGCTTTTTTTGGAAAGAGAAGGTGCCAAGCGTAGGGGAGAGCCAGGCCAAGCGGGGAGACGTTTAAGGGACATCAGCAGCAAATTCTGGTGGAGCTTCAGCCTCTCCATGTCTGGGGCCAGGTGGGATCAGGCTGAGTCCCGCTTTTCTTCCAGCTGGATGCTGCCTGGCGGCTGTGGGTGCAAAAGGACCCCTGCACCTCTGTCCCCCCTCTTCTCAGGGGCTCCGTGGGGTGAATCCTCTCTGCTAAGGGGGGCTGTAGCCTGGCTGAGGGGCCCTGGTGCTCGGTGGACCCCACTGTCCTGCTTTGCGTGGGAACACGGGGGCAGCTGCGACGGAGCCTGCTCTGGCCCCAGCCACCAAAAAACCCTCATAGAATGGTCAAGGTTGGAAGGGACCTTTAAGATCATCCAGCCCAAGCACTAACCCAATGCCGCCAAAACCTCCGCTAACCCATGTCCTCCCTGGGAGAAGCTGAGCTGAGACGTTACCGCCATCGGTTAAAATACTCCTGGCCTTGAGCCATGGAGAGGAAAGAGGAGCAAAAGGGCCTTTTCTCTGAAGAGCAGAAGAAGGAGAAATCATCCCAGCTCTGGGCCAGGAGCCATTTCTCCCCAATCCTGGGGACAATTATCCTCAGCTGAGGGACCACAGGGACGGACAACCCCAGTGCCCAGGCAGCGGATGCTCAGGCAGGATTTTGGGGCAGAAAGCAGGGATGCTGCGGAGCGAGGGAGGTGTGCTTTAGGGGACAGGGAAAGGGTGAAGGATGTCACGGGCTGGAAGGTGCCATGCCACCACCCCTCCCTCGCACCACCACTGTCCCCGCGCCCGGGGACGCGGGATGCGCAGGCAGGCGGCGGGGAGCAGGGAAGAGGGCAGCATCCCTCGTCCCCTTTTGTTGCTGCCGTGTAATTTATGATATGAGAGGGGGCCATTGTCTGGACCCATCCTGTATTTTTCCGAGGGCTTTGCCTCTCTTCCCAGACCCCCGCTGTGCTCCTGCTACTGTACGGTTGCTATGGGACGTGCTCCCCGCGCCGCGGCTATGCGGGGCAGTGCCGGGGAGGGCTGCCCGCCGCGGACGGGCCCATCTGGAGCCCCGAGCCCCGCTGCCGGCAGCCCAGCCGCTCGGCGGCCCCGCTGACGTGCCGAGGGCCTGGGAATGGGGCTTTCGGCCCTTCCAAGTTCACGGCCACCGGAGGCATTCAGCTGCCAGAGTGGGAAGGGGCGGGGGGGGCAGCGGGATGTGGGGCGTTTGGCTCCATTCTCCCTTCCCTTTCAGTGTCCTCGGCGCATACAGATCCCCCGTCCCTTTCTCCTCCTGACAAGTGCGCACATAAATAAATTACCCCACCGGGCGAGTGTGGAACAATCTGTCCCCTAAATTCTATTCATCGCCAGACAGGACCCATTATTCCCCCGATTAAAGCCGCTGGAGTAGCTTGCAAGGGTTACAGTTACTCTGTCAAACTGTAAATAAGACACTAAAAATAAAGGGTGCTGGCGAGAGAAGGGGGAAAGGGAAGCCAGACTAATGCCTGCTGCTAGGGAAACCGAATGAATCCCTAATGACGCCTGTGTACAAACTGCAAATAATGAAGGAAAAGCGACAAACAAACCTCGGCCGGGCGGCGGCGAGGTCCTCACTCGGCCGCAGGGACCTGCTCGTCCCTTCCTCCGGGGAGAGCCAGCGGGGAACCGGACCCTCTTCTTAAAAGCGGAGGCTTTAAACCCTCGGGATTAATTTCAGGAAAGGTTCAGGTCTTGCGGATGTGTTTATTGTTCAGGCGCAGAAATCGCCTCCCCTTGAGCCCGCTTTTGGAGGCTGCGCAGGGAAACGCCCATCGCCTGTGGCCTCAGGGCGGCGTGTGAAGAAGCGGCACCCAAAACTTTAGTCAGTGCTCTGCTTTCAGGATCATTGCAGGGAGCTCTGAGGTAGGACAAGGCTAGAACAGGGGGATTTATATCCGTCTGTCTGCCCAGAGCCCGTCCCCCGGGCAGGGGGGATGCAGCTCGGGCTCCTTCCCACCCGCAGCAGGTCGTCCATCGCTGAGACGGAGACCTGGATCCCAGACCCATCTCCGCTGCCTGTGGCCGTGATAGATGGCAGGGAAGGATGTCTTCAGCCCTAGAAAGCCTCTTTGGATAAAATCCAATTTCCTTCTTGCTGCTCTCTTACCAGCCAGCAAAACCGGGGATGTTCACCTTGCAGCGGGTCCTTCTTTTCCTCCTTTGATACCTTAGAGCTGAAGAGGCAAAAAATTATCAGCCATAGGCTCATCTTGCGTTTTCCTCAGTTCCAGAGGGACTGAGGTGTGAGAGTTTTATTTCAGGCCCAGCTCAAACTCTTCCCGTCACCTGCAAGGGGATAGATGCTGGATGGCTCCCTGTATTGCTCAGGGAAATATTATTTTGGTTCGTGTTATGAGGTGTGTAAAAGATGTGGCAAAGGCGGCTCCAAGATGGATGGATGGATGGATGGATGGATGGATGGATGGACGGATGCTCTAAAAAGGAGAACCCCAAGCAGAGAAAGTCTCATTGCAGTACTGGGCACCCGGAGCAGAGGAGTTCACTGGTCTGGAAACAGCTCTCATATGTCAGGTCTGTGCGGACGTCACACTGCACATGGAATCGTAGAACGGTTTGTGTGGGAAGGGACATTAAAGCCCACCCTGTCCCACCCCCTGCCCTGGGCAGGGACACCCCCCACCAGCCCAGGCTGCTCCAAGCCCCGTCCAACCTGGCCTTGAACCCCCCCAGGGATGGGGCAGCCACAGCTTCTCTGGGCAACCTGCGCCAGGGGCTCACCCCCCTCGGAATAAGGAATTTCTTCCCCAGATCTCATCTCAATCTCCCTCTTTTTGTTTAAAACTGTTACATCCATCCTTCTGCACAGCCCAGCAGCTCTGGGAGGTTTCTGGGACCTTATCTGCGAAAAGGACCAGGGAAGGGCATGAGCTGTGAGCAAGGGGAGCGGTGAGATGCCAATCCCTGGGATGTGGATGCCACTGGGCACCTCACTCGCCCCTTCTCCCATCGACAGCAAAATCACAAGGCTCCTCAAGCAGGTAGAGGGGTTTTAGAGAAATGTGCTCCCGCTTGGTGTTTTCACAAACCTCAGACATCTCAAAAGGGATTTTTCAGGCCAGCACAACCAGTGTGCAGCCCAGTTGCATTTCCCAGTCAGGTCAAACCTGGGCTTAGCAGACTTCTTCTCTTTCTGTCTTAGGAGAAAAAAAACCCCAACAAACCACCCTTTTCACCCCCAGTTGCTGGCTGCGAAGCCTCATGACTCCACGACAGCATTCCTGGGACGTTCCCGACGCGGGGTGGTATGTGCAGAATTCCAAAGAGCGGCACGTGGCTCCACGTCTCCCATCCCCTTCCCCAGCTGGACTCAAGTTATTTGTGAGAAACTCCAGGAGGGAGCAGCAAGATTTATTTTTGCTACCAGTAATAACCATCTCTGGGTAGCACCCGTAGACCCAGGTAGGTGTGTGTGGGTGGTGATGAAGGAAGAGGTGTCTTCCTGTCTCTCTCCTCCAAAATTTACCGGCTTTGTTGGAAAAAGAGAGCAATTTGGGGATAAAGTCCCATGACCAGCCAAGGCTGAGCAAGTCAACCCCAAACCTGGGTTGTCCTGATGCTCCCCAGCCATGGAAATGGGCAGATCTTCGCAAAAGCAGCTCCCTGGAGGTTTTCTCTACAAGGGCGATGGGTTTAGAGGGACTAAACTCATCCTGGGAGAGGGTTTGGGTCCTGTGGCCTTCGCTCCCTTGGCAGGGGTTGCTTCGCCTGAAGACTCGGGTCCTGGGAGCTGCTTCGGTGCCAGGGATGCGCTCAGGAGCGTTCAGCTCCCCTTGAGACTGTATCGGGAAGGGCAAGACTTCATAAAGATGAACTTACTCCCCTCTCCCTGCCTGAATCCTTTGGGCTGCATTTTTCAAGGTTTCAACCTGTAAAAATACGACTATTGCTTTTTTTTTCTTTTTAAATGAAGGCTGTGATTCCCCTCCGTGTTTATCGCCTGGCTCCAGAGTATCGAGCTTTACCTCACTGTTTTATGAGACTGGCAGTTGCTGGCCCTCGAGCAAAGCACGTCCTGGCCAGGTTTGCCCCACAGCCACCTGGAGAGATGGGGAAAATCAGACAGTCCTCAATATTAAATATCTTTATACCGGTTCTGGGAAGGTCCCGTGCCTACCCGCCACTCTTTCTTTTCCTCCAAATACCTGAATGTATTTATTTTTTATTTATTTTTTCTATCTATGGATGTCAGCTGGATGTGGCCATAAATCACAAGCTGGCAGCTCGTTTTTCTCTTGCGTGGGCACCCCGAGACTGCTCAGCTTGTGGAGGCCGTGTTTCCGTAACACCGCTGCCAGCCCCCTTCCCTTTCCCAGGATTAAGATGAGACAAATACCTTCCCTTTGGGTTTAATTCCAAATACCTGATTTTGACGGTGTTTGCTGGCACGGCGTGCACACAATGCACACACGCTTGCAATAATGGCCAGGTAGCTTGCATGGCTAAATCACTCGGGATATTTATTTTTTTTTTTCATTATAACCTCCTTTTAAAGCACGTTTAAATGCTTCCCCGCAGGCTCGTGCGAGGGCCGTTAAGGGCTTCATTTGAATAAATAAGTGCATAGGTACAGGAGGAACATCACCATAACCCCCTGGAAACCCCAGCGATGGCATCAGAGGACGGGCGAGTGGGAGAAGGGGCTCGATGTTATATATTCCATAAAGTAGAGTAATTAAGTATTACTAGTTTTGATGACTTCAAACAGAGTGACTCCAGGAAATAAGCCCCTTCTTTATAATTAGTGGGATTTCCTCTGCATCAAACGGAGAGATTGATTCTTTAATCTGCTCACATGCTTTTGATTTGGTCTTTCAGCTGCTTGTACCAACTGCTTCCACTCCCTGCTCTTGCCGATAAAACCTTGCAAAGGAGATTTTAGGAAGGCATGACCTGAGTTGAGGTCCAGGATTTTCTTTGTGTGTGGCTGTTTTGTGTATTCTTAATTTGCCAGAGATGATGATCCTGATGATAGCAACAATAAAAAATAGCATAGACACTGACTTTTAACATCCGCGTACCTTTAGGTGAAATAATTGGGGTTTGGGGTTTCTTTTTGTTATTGTTTTCTCTTCCCAGCACGTTTATTAGCTCTGTAAGCTCATTTTGGCTGCCTCTCCGCTGTCCCAAGCGGGGCTTACTGCAAAATCTTCCTCTTTTAAGAGATCCCAGACTGAATGCCAGGGTCTGGCCGGGCTTTCGGCATTTTGAGGGCTCGGTTGAAATAAGGACTCGATTTCTTAAGGCCTCGGGATGTGCAGAGGGAAGAGGCCCCTTTTCTAGGCTATTTAAATTGCTTGGTCCTGATTTAGGACTAATCCCAGGAACTTTGGAAGCTCTGTTGGAAATAAAATCTCCCCAAATGCTGCTGCTTTCCAAATGAAGAGTTCAGGGGGGAGCAGGAACTTGCCCCCCTGGATGTGCAGGAGGACAATTGTGAGAAACCAGCTCCATCCTGGGCATCTCCAGGGGGTTGGTGGCACCATACCAGTCACACGGGAAATGCAGTCTGGGGGCTGTGCTGGTTCCAGGCATGGACTGGACCTACCCCGCGCTGACCCACCTCCAGAATAGCTCGGATCTTGAGTCATGAAACCATCGAATCATTTGGGTTGGAAAAGATCTTTAAGATCGTCGAGTCCAACCGTCAACCCAGCACTGCCAGCTCCACCACTACACTTCTTTATGGCATGTGAGGTTCTTCTGGGACCACCGAGGAGGGGGGAAAAAAAAGGGGGGAAATTTGGGATTATGTTGTTTTCCATCCACCTTTTGGTCCTGTTGGAAATGTTCAGCGTGGGCGAGACAGAGGCTTTGTGTGAAAATTGGAGGACGACGTCTCTGCAGGGGGTCATTTTGGTGGCTGTAGAGCAGGGACTGACATCCCACCCACATCCCTTCTTTTTTGGGGGGGGCTGGCATCACTCTGGGTCTGTGTCTTGCAAAAATATAGGCTGGGGAGGGCAAGCACGGGGCTGTCCCCACCGCGGTGTGGTGGTCCCGAGCCCTGCAGGGAGGAGCTGCGGGAGGGGGGGATGGTCCTACTGGAGCCCACCTGGAGGCAGGATCCGGCCAGGGGGTGGGGGGAGAACCACAGAGCAGTTTAATATGCCCCTCGCAAACCTCCCCTCGTCTGGAGCGGTGTCGAACACAGATCGTATAATTAGGGACCCGGTGAATACGTAACTGTACAATTATGCAAATAGTGATCAAAATCACTGTTTTCAGCAGAAATGCCTGAAGATCAAGACAGAAGCTTCATGCAACCTTAATTTAATCTGGTCCTGCAGGAGCGGGGAAGGTCTGATGGATGACCCAACCTCGCGCCTGCCCGTGTTTAGCAAGGTTGAGGCGGGGGAGCAGAGCGCCGGAGCATGCCAAGCGGGAGGGAAAACCGGCACCGGGATCATCTTAACACGTTGGTGAAGCAGGAAAAAAAAGAGAAAAGGAAGTGCCGATATTTACAGTGATTTTTCTTTTGATTTCAGGTGAAAGAACACAAGGACCGGAGGGGAAAAAAAAAAAAAAAAAAGAAGAAAAGAAAGGAAAAAAGTCTCCAAAGCCGGGAAATCTGTGTTAATTGCTTATGAACGTCTCTGTCTAAAAAATTATCGAATTGATGTTGTCGTGCTTTTTTTTGACAGCCTGTCTGTTACATTTTTTTAAAATATTCATGCACCGAAATCTAATTACTAGGCAAATTTAATGATAATGAAATGAAGGCACTTTAGCAGAAAGCACAGGGCCTTGTTAATGTTTTCTCAGCCTTTGTCTTGTTCATAGTTTTAAAATATATTTTTTTTTACAACTGCCTTTCTTTCGTATGAAAAAAAAAAAAAGATTGCTGAAAATAAAACTTGGATTGCTGAAAATGTTTGTGGTGCCTCTGCTTGTAATGATGGGGAATTTGCGAGGTGATTAAAGGTGTTTTGCAAAAATCAAATGAGCCTAACCTAATCAGATAAGGCAGATGAAATATTATTATTAGAGAGGTAGCATTAAGAGCGTGCCTGGAGGCTTTAACGAAGATGAAGACTCTGGTGCGTTGTGCAGAGGCAGCAACACCCTTCCCATCCTCTGGACCTCTCCAGCCCCTTCTCAGGGCATAGGTTGTGTCGTGCCCTCCCGAAGCCAGGCCCGGCTGGACGGAGCATGGATGTGGTGGCTGGAGCATGGCTGTGATTAATGGAGCACGTGTGTGATGGAAGGAGCACGTGTGTGATGGATGGAGCACGCTTGTGATGATTGGAGCATGTACATGGTGGTTGGTACATGCATGTGATGGAGCATGCATGTGATGGTTGGAGCACATAGGCGATAGATGGAGCAGGCACATGGTAGTTGGAGCATGCACCTGATGGTTGGCCCATGCACACAGTGGTCGGAGCATGCATGCGATGGAGCATGCACATGATGGATGGAGCACAGACATGATGNGCAGGGGTTGGAGCGCCCTGGTGGAGGTGGGGTGGGGGGGAAGGGGTGCAGAGCTGGACTTGCTGGCTGCAGGATGAGACCTCTCACACGGGGGGGCCGGAGGCCTGGCTGGTACCATGGGGCTCGTGCCCCTCAGGTATCCCCAGCAGGGCTCAAAGCGTGAAATCTGCGGTCCTTGTTCCTGTGTACCGTGCAGGAATGAAGTGAGATGGGAATGTGGGAATTTGCAGACCTGACCGTGAGGGTGGGTAGGTAGAACTGGCTTTTTCTCCCTGGAAATGCTGCCCTTTGTGTCCTGGGAGGGCACTAGTGACAGCTCAGTGGGTTTGCACAGCTGTGGCAGGTCTTGTGGGAGGGCTGCAAGAGGCCAGGATACGTTTTGGACCTCTCTTGACTTGCAAGCTCCCTGCTCCCTTGGCAAAGGTCCCTGCTTGGCCCTCTTTGCCCTGCAGACCAGCTTTCTTTGCTCTGGCAAACCTCTTAGAAGTAGCTCCTGGACCACACTAATCCCTTTAATCCATCCTGCCGCTCTTCCCTGCTGGTGATCAGCAGCCGAAAGACTTCCTGGCCCCATCTCTGAGCTGCTGCGTTTGACTGTGGAGGGATCAGCCTTCCCCAGGGGTTGAGGGAAGGGTGTTGACCCTCTTCATGCCTCTGGTTTCCACATCTCCCACAGCAAAACACTCGTAGGGCTGAGGGAAGGATGGGGAGAGCCCCCTGCCCGCCCCTACATCTGCTGCTGCAGAGGTTTGGGGGCTGGATTTCCAGGCTTGTGGTGGGGCGCGTCCCGTCTGCGCTCGTCTTCTCCATCCTGCCAGAGGAGCCCGTCCCCACCATCGGAGTGACGCTTCTACCCCCTGCCCTGACGAAACGCTGTGGTATCAGTGAGATGGGAAGGGGTTGCAGACTCTGTTCTTCAGCTCCCAGACCCCCCAAGTGCTTTTAGTAAAGGCTTTTGCCCCCCTTTTCTGTGCTTCTCCACCCCTTGTCTCCCAAAGTCCTTCATGTAGTGGTTCCCTGCCCTTCAGCTCATCCCTTCGGGGTTCTGCGGGGGGAGCAGAGTCGTCCCTGGGTTCCCCACATGCGGGGAGCAGTGTGATGCTCAGATTTGTGATGAAAAAAACCCCCTTTCCGAGTGGCCTCGGGAGCGATCCCAGTCTCGCACATTCGCACACATCCGTGTTTGCTTTACAGAGCTCTTTGAGCCGCATTTATCCTGCCAAAATGACAGTTTTCTATTAGAGAGCTGCAGCCCGGCACGATGATTATAATTGTCACTAATTTCTTTCTTTTGCAATCAGGTTTGTACCTTGACACACTGGCATAAAATGAAGCAGATTTTCCCCCCCGTCAGGGCAAGGCTGGCTCTCAAAAAAATGTTTGCAGAGCCCTGATTCCCGCGGTGGAAGGGGGTGCAGCTCTGCGGGGCCTCTGCCGAGATGCCCAGGTTTGGTTTATGGTGGGGAAGGGGCAATATTAGAGACACAGCCCACGAGACCCCTCTGAAGGGGAAGAGACTCCCACTGGTGTCCTCGGTGAGGGGAACCTGCTCCGCCGCTTGGATTTTTTCCCCTAAAACCCTTTTAAATCCGTGTAAATGGGATGTAGCGGGGAGGAAGGGAACGGGTGTGAGGAGCGAGGAGAGGCTGTGGGGCTCGCGGGGGCACAGAAAGCGGGGCGAGAACCGTGTCTGAATCGCTCCTGCGTTTCTACTGGGGTCATGAGAGGAGAATTTGGCCCTCTTATTTATTTATTTTTTAGCTTAAGCCTCTGAAGAGTGTGCTGCTCCCAGGGGCTATTGGTTGGCAGAAGTCCCATGATACTCTCCAAAAAATATCCATCCTCCCCCCAACACACACACACCCCCGACCAGAAATAACTCGGTAAAACAAAGCGGTGGATTGTTCAGCCAACTAAAAATTACCAGCATGTCAAATAAAATATGTACAGCATTAAAATAAAATTTGCATTGCAATAATGCTTTATTAAGCACATTAGGAGATTAAAAGAATCAACCCATTTGTTCCCATTCATGTTGCGTCAGGATTTGCATTTCTTTCTCCCCCCCCTGCCTTCTTCCAACTAGCCCCTCTCCCCCCAGCTTGTTTGGCGAGTGATTTTCTCAAGGAACCTTCCAAAAGTCTGTCCCCCCCAAAAAAAAGAAGGTGTGTGTGTGTGTATACGCCGAGGGGGCTTTTTTAAATCAAAGCACTTGACTCGGTTGTGTGTTTGTCTGCCTGAGTGTGCAGCAGAGGAGGGGTGGAACGGAGAAGAAAAGATTTGTCTGCTCCCATTTCAGCTAAAATGGTTAATTAAGACAATAGAGGCTATATAACAATTGGGGCCGGGGCCGTGAATGGTTGTCTAGACTCTATAGTTCAGCTGCAACTTCTCCGTCGGAATTTTAACTTGGCCGGGCTCGTTTCCCCTCCCCTCTTTCCCCGCCTCTCAGCTCATGTCCATAAGTTCCCTTTTCTCTTTTGTTTGTTTTTTTTTGTCCTTAATCAATCTTTTGAGCGATGGGGGCTGGATTGACAGCTCTGCCTGTCTGAGGGCTTGTGTTCGCCACCGCGGTGCCTTCCCAGCGCCCCAGGGCCTGATCCTGGTGCAGGGAGAGGGGCTGAGACCAGGACTTGGGGCTCAGTGGTGGGGGAACGGTGGCATAAATGAGAAAGAATTATTACTTTTAATGCTGGAAGCCTTGGGGAGCAAGGGGGAGGTGGTGCTTGGTGGTTTTGGGGTGCAGCTGAGGTTACCTGATTTGTGTTGCTCTGGCTCCTGCCAACTGGGTTGCTCTTGGGGTTGCCACGGGCTAGTCCTGCTCTTGGGGTCTCCATGGGGCAGGTTGATGATGAGGATGGACAGTGGGAAGCCAAGCGCTACCAGGTGGCTCCACTGGGCGAGGTGTCCCCGGCCTTGAGCAGGGATTGGGTTTGGGGGTGTCACAAATTGCTGCTCTGGTCCCAGTAACACCAGCCTCCCCCAGTCAGGCTCATAGCTCCTCCTGGGGCTCTTAAAGCAGCTCTGAGATACCTCCAGGCTTTGAGGAGAAAGAACATGAGCAGGGAGAGACCTCAACTGGCACCCGGAGTTTCCCCTTTCAACCTGCCCTTTGGGAATTGCTTCAAAAATACCCTCAAAGCACCTAAGAAAGGGCATCCCTGGGCCCCAGCTTGAGGCACAGGGATCTGGTGAACCATTTGGGCTCCGTAAATCTGACATCAACCCAAAATCTTGGTCCTCAGAGGAGAATGGGGGCCGTTACTGGAGTAGCTCCCCCCCAAAACCAAGGGATGCTCCCCATAGCTGGGACTGGGGCATTGCTGTCGGTGTCTCACAGCTCGGGGTGTCCCCCAGCCGTGTCGCGACGTCTCGGTTTTCTCACATATGGGGCCTCGAACCTCCCTTTCTCTTGCCTGGGGAGAGCCTCCCGTCGGGCTAGAGGAGCCTGGCTGGTGTCTAGGTGGCTTTAAAGGCAGTCTGAAGTGGCTGCACTATTATAATGGCAGGCACAGCGGGAGGGAACCTCTCCGGAGGAGGACGCGGGGATGCAGCCACACGCTTGAAATATGGGCGAGATTATTCCAACTGCATACATGCAAATGAGGCCCGTCTGTAGACAGGAGAGACAAAAGGTCATTAGCTTCCCATGTAGAGCCCTTCGTGCAGGGCCTAATTTACTGTCTTCCTAACCCTTTTCTACAGATCTTGCATTTTTAGACTTAAAATGGTGGTATTTTGGCAGTATTGAGAGGTGTTGAGCAACTCGGGGTTTATTAGATGCGACGGGATGCGCAGCGAGCGGGAGGGACGTGCAGGAGTTCAGCTTCTCCTCTCAAGCGGAGGTTTGCGGCTCGTTACGAACAGCAGGTTGGCTTGTAAATTGAAGTGCACTTCAGGGACTCCTGGAATAGGAGATCCCCCCATGTCTCCCCTCAAAAGCCTGAGTTTCTGTCCATCCGAAGGCTTGCTCTCGGCTCTTGCCAACTTTTTTGGTCCCCCATGTGGTGCACGATTTCTTAGTCGAAGCTGGCGGTAGGTGGTGTGGCTGTTTCTGAGCTGGATGTGGCCACTGGATCCGAGTGAGCCAGGAGCATCCTTGGGACAAGGGACAGCCCTGTTGTCCCCACAGCACCCGTCCCTCCTTCGGGCGAGTGGTGCTGGCTGCTGCTTGTCACAAACGCCGGGCTGAGCTTCCCATGGATCCAGAGGCCATCTGGGTGCTCAGGGAATCCTGCCCTGGGTTGGGGTTGCCCTCGCTGCTCTTTCCCTGTGCCATTTGGGAAGGGTCAGATGGTTTGGAGGTTCCCGCAGCCCTTTGTGAACCCCTTCAGGGGCTGAAGGGACCTGGACTGGGACCAGTCTGCTCAGATGGCGCTCACAGCGGGGTTTGGCACAGGGAGCTTCCCCGACGATGCTTTTCATGCTATTGTTTGAGTTCGGGGCACTGAAATGGTGAAGGAGACTGGCAGCATTTCCCTGGGGGTCCTTAAACTTTTAATTTTGGCTGTTCTACTCGCCATCAGGGTCCCGTGGGAAGGGGCTGGCATCACCCCCCGGCACCCAGGTGGGATTCGGTGCCACCTTGCACGCAGGGAGGTGGGTTACATGGTCTGGTTTGGCTGGCAGAGGGGTGAGGGTGCTCTGGGTGGTGGGGTCCCTGCGGCCATCCCTGGGAACGGGACTGAGCACCTGAANCAAACCCCTCTGTGATTCTATGGTTTAGGGTGCCGTCCCCGCGGCTGGGGCTGGGAGCCAGCGTGGCTCCCGCCAGCCCTGCCTCCCCCAGCCCGGGATTGAGAGTTTATTCACGCACTAATCAAAGTGACATGATGGTCGTGGCAGACTAAAGCCATTCACTCCCCGAGCTGGCGAGGTCGGGAGGTCGCCCAAGTTCGCAAGAATGGGGCTTTTGTGATGCAGATGGGCAGAGAGCGGCCAGACGAGCGTGGCAGGGTCCCCCCACCGCCGTGACGTCGAGTGGGACCGATGTGCCGGCATGGACCCGAGCGGGGGGCTCCTCCGCTCCCCCGGGTGGCTGGGGACACCGCTGGCTGCCCTGTGCTGGGTCCTGGGGTGGGTTTGGAGGGTTTTTGGTGGGGGCACCTGCAGGAGAAGGAGGTTTTCTAACCATTTTGGGGTGCGTGCATCCCTGCAGCAAGGCTGGAGGGTGCTGTGGGGCCACGGGATGCGCTCTCCTGGTGTGGGGCCAGACAACCATCTCCTTCCCCGCCTGCACGTGGGGCTGGGAAGGGCATGGGTTTTGGGTCATTCTTCCCAGCGCTGCTTCACCCAGGTCAGCTTGGTCCTGCTACTGGGAGCTGGGGGGCTGCGTGGGACACCCCCCCCCCCGAGACTCACAGGGCACCTGTGGGGCTCAGCCGAGCCAGTGGGGGCAAGTAAACCCCACGCTGTGCTGCACCCAGGACCTGCTGCAGGAAAACGCTGCTGTGCAGGAGGGATGAGGAGTGATGGGCTCGTTCTTGAGCTGAGAAAGGGCTTCTTTCCACTGGCTTTTAAGCAACGAAACGTCCCCTCCGTCCCTGTTCCCTCTGCTCAGGCGAAGTTAAACTCTGCCTGGCCCATCACCATTTGGTGGCTTTACTGACAGGATGACAATTTTGCACCTCTAAAGCTCAGCAAAGCCCCAACCCCAATTTTTATAATTGGCTCTTGACCAAAATGAGAGTTTCTTTGAGGGCATTTCGAACAAAGCCCGCTGATGGCGGGGGCACCCCGAGCCACAAAAGGGCTTGGCTTTGATCCTTTCTGCTTTTCTTGTCGGTGGAGGTAAACTTAAATGGTTTAAAAATTAAATTGGTGAAAGCGGTTTTTTTATTTGGAAATTTAAGAAATACTTTCAGGGCAGATCTGAGACAGCAGCTGTTTAAAGCCACCTCTGCGGGTCCGATGTGAGCAATAGGGAGTAAGTTCAGTTTGGATTTGGGGATTGTTCCGCAGAGGACAATAAATTTGGTCAAAATTGTTATCTTTTTGCTGAAATGGGAAGCTTTGTGAGGAAATGCCCAACAAAACTAAATCTTCTAGGGGGGGAAAAATTGCAGGAAAATTTGTCACAAACCGCGTGAAAATTCTGCAAGAAACGGGGAGGTTTCGCCTTTCTGGAAGTGAAAAAGCAGATTATAACCCCAAAATGCTGGGGTGGGGTTTTTTTTTTGACAAAGATGGTTGGACTTTTGACTTGGTGGTGTAAATCTGGAGTGTCCTGTGGCTGCTTGGGTCATTGCCGTGGTGGGACGAGGGCTGGGCTGAGCGGAGCAGGCTGGAGGTGGGTCAGACCTCCGCCGGTCACCCTGATAGAGAGATACGGCCGCTGGCAGGGCATGAAATCTGCTTGAATCGGTGACTCCCAGCTCGCGCCTGAAGTGACTAAATTACCTCTTTGCTGCCCCCGAGGTCCCCCCGGGGCTGGTGAGGGGATGGTGAAGGCGCTCGGCTCAGCTTGGGGAAGTTTCGGAGCCGGGTTCTCGCTTGTGTTGGGATGAGCTTGCTCAGTAGTTGGGGAAAAACGGGTTTATACCTCCTCAGATCATCACCTTGTCTGTATTTCAGCTGTATTCCATTGCGGTTTTGCTGCTGTTCAAACTGGAAACTTCCAATTTAACCTGGTTCTGTTACGGAAGGGAAGTGTGTGACCAAATATGCCTCTGCCCCCTTCTCCCTGTTTCCCAAAAAAACCCCTTGGGACCCGTCGGCTGCGACTCCAGCTTTAGTCTGCGGTACTGGGGAGGAACGGGTGGAGAAGAGCAGAATGGGGGAGAAGGGAGGGATTTACACACACTTCCCCCCCCCCCAATTTTTTCATATATCCTTTTTTTTCATTATTCTATGGAGCCTTTTGGTGTTCCCTTGGTGGTGGGTGGGGAGATGGAGAGAGAGGAGGCCAGAAGGTGAGGGCTGGTGGGACATGGTGGTTCCTTCCCAGGGTTGGGGGTGGCGGGAGGGTTGGAAATGCAATTGCGAGTACAAAATGAACCGGAGAACGACCATCTCCCTTGGACAGAGAAAGCGCAGGCAGAGGCACAAAGGGGTGGGCTTTCTTCTTCTTTTT
>VXBO01011695.1:38322-57708 GCA_013400135.1 Rhinoptilus africanus | reverse complement strand
CCCAAACTCCCGAATTCCCCCCACTTCTTCCCCGCCAAAGTTCGGCTTCGTTCTCTCCCGTTTCTCCCAGCATTTTTCCATCGCAGCAAATCGTCAAAAAACCAAAACAACCCACAACCCCCCTTTAAATGGACTCAACTGATTTTTTTTCGTTCCTCTAAAAATGGTTTTCTTTCCTCTAAAAGTCGAATTATCTCCTTAAAAAAAAAAAAAAAATCACAAAAACCACGCAGGAAGGAGAAGTTTGGGGTAATATCTTGCGGGTTTGGGTCTGGGCTCGGTCTGTGAGGGAAGAAGTGTGAAATCTCGCCTGCCACACGCTGAGACAAAGCCCTCTTGTTCCCCGGGATTTGTCGGGTCAGGCAGGATCCCGTGTTAAGCCAGTTACTAAATGTAATTCTCGCACTTTGTGCCTCTCAGTTTAGCCAACGAAAAAATACTTTTCTGCTGGGGGCATAAACCGTAGCGATCGTTTACCCCCCGAAAGTAAAAAAAGGGGATTTTTGCTATATATTATTATTAGCCACTGATTTTTTTCTTTTATAGAATGAACAATCTCCAAGAAATGTTTGAATGCACTCAACTGATTTTATTAAAAATTACGCTGATAAAACATTGCATTTTAAATTACAATTTTAAATGTCTGCANTTTCGGTGCAACCTCCGGGACTGCCGGGGGGGAATCCCAAAAAGGGGTGGGGGCAGAGCCGGGAATAGGGCTGCTGGGGAGGCAACCGGCTCCCATCACTCGACCTGGGACAAATAATTCGTTTTTTAAACAGGATTCTGCCGGCAGGGAAAAGATCGGTGTGGAACTCAGGATTTAACCCGAGTTTTAAACCCAAAACCCNATTAAAAAAAATAAGTAAAATCTTAACAAGGCTTCTACAGGGTCCTGAGATGGTGGGAACCAATTTAGCTCCATTGTGTAGCATCATCCCAGGGTATTTCCTATTATTCTTCGGAATTTGGATTGATTCTTTATTGTGAACTAAACATTTTCCTAGTGCTCCCTTTAAAAAAAATAAAATTAAAAAATATTTAAAACCCTAAAGGAAAATGTATCAAAATGAGTGTGTGTTTTGAGACATATTCAGTCGATACACAGAAATACGAAATCCCAGGTGTGGCTGAACCGGAGTTTTTAAACTTGGCTCAGTCCTGCTCAAAACTCGTTTTGATTGGAAAACAATCCTTGAGACTATCGGGTACAAAAGCTTAATAAGTTTATGAAGCTGGTCAAAATTTTAAGAATACGATTAAAGCAAAAGATTAATAAGTTTTCACTTTTTAAAGATAAATAATGCCTTTTTCCCCCCTCCATGCTCGGAGGCATTAGGAGCCTGTGCAGCCTCGTCGCAGCGGAGATGTTTAAATCACAATTTTGTTCCTCCTCAAGACAAGGGGAGGAGAAAAAAATAAATCAAACTAAAACCCAAACAAATCACAAATAACCAAATGGTTTTTGAGAAATTCTCTTAAAAAAAAAATAAATAAAATCAAGTATTCCTGGGGATTCAGCTGGGTCCTTGCTCCGGCTGGAATTAGCTGCCTAGAATAAGAAAAATATGTGGGTTTTATCACCTCCCCCCAGCGCTGTGGAGGGACTTTTGAAGGGATCTGTGACTTTTGAAGGGATGGGTGGCCTTTGAAAGGAAGGTGACGGTCTTGGATGCCGCAGCCCCTTCCAGGATGCAGCTCAGCTGCCCGGTGCTCCACAGGCATTTTAACCACATTTCAGGCCGCTCTCCTGGTTGTTTCACGGTTTGGGGGTTTTGCCACAGTTTGGGCTTTACCCTTGAGAAGGGTTATAAAAGTTTTGGCGGGCTTTGGCCAAAGGATGGTGGCTCCCAGTTGTGTCTGGAGACATTTTCCACCTGGCACAAAGGCTCCCAGTGTCGGCTGCATCCATGGGATGGGCAGCAAAACTCTCATTGCCGCCGCTGAGGACGAGGATGCTTGTTAAAAAACCTCTCCGGCTAGGTGCAAACGCCCCTGCTTTGCACAAAAGCGAGGCGGAAGGATCATTATTGTTAATTTTCAGGTTTGCCTTTTTTAAATGTGGAAGGCAGAGGTGTCCTTAAAAGCCACGTTGCTCTCCCCCTGCCTCCCTCGATCCCCCACCCTTGCGCGTGGTGCCGGCGCCCGGCATTGTGCACCGCTCTCCAGCCCCGCTCGGCCTTTTGTCAGCCCCCTTTTCTGTGTCAATCAGATGGCTTTTGTCGGGTCCCAGACATGTTGTGTCCACACGCACACAAATATCCCCGCGCAGAGCGCGGGGGACGCGGCGCACATTCAGATCGTGAGCCCAAACGGCCGCCATGTCCTCCCTGGAGCGGCCGGAATCGGGGCTTGGGGGTGGCCGGAGCAGGAAGGGGTGAGGCTGCCGTTCTCCAGCGCGTGTCCATGCGTCCTCGGGGGCTGACTGTCCCGCTGGATGGAGCCTGGGGGCTGCCGGTACTTCTCTCCCTTGCTTTTGAGGGTTTTTTTTTTCCCCTGTTGCTTTTCTCCATCCGCTGCTTTGAGACAGTTTTCTTGAGTTTTACCCCATGTTTCTCAAGCACAGGGAGGTGTTCGGCTCACTCCTCAAGTGGTTCCTAAGAAAATATATATTTGACAGTGCCAGGTTTTTTTGTGAGTTCTTGTGTAGTTAGTGATGCCAGGAGACAGAGAAACCAGAACTCAGGTTCGCGGTGGGGGGACACCATCAACACCCATCCCACAGGTCTTTCCAGATTCCTGCGCTCCTTGCCATCCCCAGCTGCTGCTGAGACCCCAGCGTGCTGCAGCTCAGAGGGCAACTTTGGGCTAAAACCCGTCCCTTTGGGGACTTTGACAGCCCCTACAGGGCAGGGCTGGGGACCCGCATGGAGGGGTGGCAGCTCTGCTCCTCAGCTGCCGAGATGGGGCCGTTTTCCAGCTGGCCCCTCATAGCAAGCTCCCTATCAGCTCCCGAGCTGCGAGGGGGCTTTTTTCCCCCATCTCCATGGTGCTCCATGACCCCAGGCCAGACTGAGTCTGATGCGGCCATAACAGCAGGCCGGACTGGGCCTGGCCAGGCCGCACGGTCTCCTAGCAACCACTGGGGCCTGGATGGCGGCCGCAGGCCTCAGTGGCACGTGCAGGCCCCGATGGCCCTGTGGGCCTGGCTGGGGCCGGAGGGACAGCGAGGAGGCAGGAGGGAAGCGAGGAGGCAGGAGGGCTGCGGGGGCCCGGCCGGGGCCGGGAGGGACAGGGAGGAGGCAGGAGGGCTGCGGGGGCCGGGAGGGCTGCGTGGCGCCAGGCTCGGCGTGTGGCAGAGCCCGCAGCAGCCGCCGCCGGCCGCCCTCCCCGGGCATCAACAAAATGGCGGCAGGGGCTCCCAAATGGCGGCGCCCGCCCGGCGGGGAAGGCGCCGGCGCAGTGCCAGGGCCTCTCCGGAGGGCACGATGACTGGCACATAACGGCCCCTGGCCGCGGCCACCCCTCCACCACGGCGGTGCCAGCTGTAGCCCCCCTCCCTCCGCCTTGGCACGGGCAGGCAGCCCCGCCATGGCCGCCTCTGAGGAGGATTAAGGCCGCAGTTGTGTCTCCCTCTTTCTTTCCCCCTCAGTGGCTGAGAACAGGAAACATGAACCTATCTGAGACTAATTGACTTGCAAATTAATCGTTTGTCCCTGTGCCTGATAATTAGTGCTAACGATTTTTACACCCCCCCCCTTTTGCGCTCTCCTCCTCTTTATTTTACAGGGGGCTGTTTTCCCTTTCTTCCCCCTCTCCTCTTTTTTTTTCTTTTATTTTTTTTCCTCTGATCCACGTTCCCCCCAGCCCAGTTCTTCCCTACGCCTCCCCAGCTGCCCCCCGCCGCGGGGTGGGGATGGCAGGGGGTTTGGGGGCGAAGGGGCCTGGCGGGGCGGCCGCCCCGTGCGCCGGCACCCACAGCTGCTTGTTTGCTTCCCACGACTCCGGTGCCAGCCTCCACGTCTGCCCGCCAAGGGACAATAAATGGGGCCGGGAGAAAGGGGGGTCAGGGCTTTGGGGGGCTTCAGAGGGGGTGTGGGGCTGCCCGGGGACGTGGCATCGCTTTGGAGGTGGTTCCAGCTAAATCTGCCTTTCCACACTTCCCAAATACCCAGCAAACGAGTTTAAAAAGAAATTTAAAATCAATTCAAAATGAAGCAAAGGTTGGGGTTTTCTTATTTTGGGCCTTCCCCATCTTCCTCTGTCTTTATTCCAGGGAGAAATCTCTTTTTTTTTTTTTTTTTACAATTCGGAAGAGGTGTTTCTCCTAAAGGAGGGCGGCTCAATAGGGATATTTGAGGCTGGTGATCGAAATCGCTGGCGTTGGCCGTTGTGGCTTTGTCCAAAAGCTTCACCTGAAACCAGGGTGCTGCAGGGGACGGAAACTCCTGCTGCTGGAGATGGAGGGGAAAGGAGCTTTTCTGGTCATTTTTGTGGTCGTTTTTGTGGTCTGGGGCCTCTGGGCGCAGCCCAGCGGGGTTGGGGGCAGGTCAGGGCTGACGGGGGAAGGACGTGTTCAGTTCGTTAGCAATATATCAATGGGAAAACGCAGTTTTGTTGAAATTGACGCATTTTACAGGAATATTTCCCTGTCAGCGGCAGAACAACCCCACTAATAGGTTATTTCGATGCTTTTATTGAGGGCTGGTAACATAAAACACCCTAAAGTACCTTTACTTTGGTTGTTTTGTTTCAGTAAACTTTTGCTGTGTATCGTGTCCGCAGTGAGACTGCGCCATGGAAATAATTGAAAATCCTGCACACAATTATCATGTTTCGATGCAATTCAAACCAAAGCGCTTTGATGCTCCTACAGTGGAAGTCTTGAGAAATTACACATGGCAAATTTGCTTTTTAATTTTTATTTTTTCCTTCCCTGTTGTTTAGGAGGAAAAGGTGTCATTTGGGGGGGGAGGGATGACACTCCCTGTGGTGCTGAGCTCTCCTTTCCCCCCTGGCTGCCTGGGGTTTGCATCCTTCCAGCGCCAGGCTGGGCGGGAGGTAAAGCAGCCCCTCCGTGCCCGTGCTTGGGACCCCCACCAGCCCTCGGCCCGTGGCAGAGCTAGGGTTTGTCCATCCTCCCCATTCCTGACAGTGACTGGGAGCCCCGTGTCCAACCACCCCCCCGTTCCCCTCCAGCCACGAGGCGCTTCTTCCTCTGGTGCCCAACCGTTGATAATTAAAGGGATCCTTTTCTTTCCAGCTCTCCTCCCCAAATGCTCCTGGTGCCTGACACAATTTGTCAGCCGTACCCCTGCTGTAATCCTATTTTTGCCCCCTCCCCGCCCTGCTTTGTGTCCGGGGCTCCCTTCGCCTCTCGTTCTGCAGCTCCCGCTGCTCAGACGTTGCCGGTCCCCCTTCCCTCAGAGCTGGGAGTCTATAAACCCCGACCATGCTCTTAGACTCCACGCTCATGAACTCAGTCTGTTTGGTTTGACCAGAGTTAATTGCACACAAACTCCAGCCTGGCGACACACAGGGGCTCTTTGTTCCCGCAAGAATCACTTGCCCTTCGGGGTCACTGTGGACGCGACCTGCCGTCCCCGAGGGTCACCCCGCCGACATGCACTGTCAGTTTGATCCCGGCACCGTGGCAGAGGGTGGGATGCTGCAGGTTGCTGTGGGGAGAAAGCTGAAATGGGGAGCGGGATGGGCAGGGAGGAGGCATTGGAGGAGCTTTTTGGGTCAGGCTCATTGAAGTAATGCGATGATTAGCAATGATCGTTGAGCGTTATGGCTGGGGAGAGGGAGAGAGGGTGAAAGAGATGTTAGGGGTGGATTAACCCCGGTCAGACCTGTACAAGAGGTTTCCCAGCTTAAGTACAAGTTCAGTGGTCTGTAAATGTTCCCCTTTGGCAGGGGTGCTTCGCCAGAGCGACTCTGGAGTTAATGAAAGCTCTGCAGCTTGTGTTCAGACACCAGACTTTCACTGCATCTCAATTCCCCTTGTGCTCTCCGGGCTCACATCCTTTCAAAGGGAGGTCGGGCTTAACTCCCCTCAATTAACACCTCTGTCTTTAGAGACCTGAGCCCCCAGGTGCCAGACTAACCCGGGTCCTTGGTTCCTCCTAGCATTCCCGGCTGCTTAGGAGCACCCAGAGAACTTTTATTGGGCTCATGGTCCCTCCAACGGGCTTTGGGTGATGGTCCCATCTGTATGGTGCTGGCACCGTGGGGGGACACTGCACCGGACATGGGATCCAGGGTGAAATTGGGTGCTGCTCAGAGCCAAGTAAATCAGTCGAGGACAAGCGGCTTTGCTCTCCTGCCAGCTCGGTTTGCAGAGGGACAGGGGTGTCTGTGCTGGAGGTACCAGTGCCAGGAGCAGTGATCCTGGTGGAGGACTGGAGGCAGCCTTGCGGGCTCGGTGGCCCCTGAGCAGGACTGAGACTTCCACAAAGACCCTTTCTGACCTGCTCCCCAACTCAACCACGTCCTTTGCTGCTGCTGGGGAATGCAGTCCCTTTCCTCTCCGCAATCCTTCATGCTCCATCTGCGTGAGAGCAAGAGATGAGTCGCAACTCACTTCAGGAGGGCGAAGGGGCTGATAGCTGGCGTCAGCAATGGGAACCGTGCCCTTCAAAGCTCTCCAGGGTGGCAGAGGCGCCCAGCAGCGATGGAGGGGATGTTCCCACCGACCATCTCCTCCTGGGGTCCGGACAGCGGCTCGGGCAGGTGGGAACCGTCCTGGAGGTGGCCGGCCCTGTGCAGCCCCCTGAGTGCTGAGCGGGGCGGGCTGGTGAGACGCTGCCTGGAGGCGGTTTCCCAATCCTGCGCACCTGGTCCTCCCTCAATGCAGCCACTTGGCTAAATGTGGGTCATTGTAGGAGGGTGCAGCCACTCGAGCAAACAAGCCTCAATTGCCCACTGATTGGGGTGGCTGAGAGCACCATCACTGAAATTTCTGAGGGGGGAGGCATTAATAATCCCCATTCTGTCTCTGCAGCCCTTGCCCCCTTGTTATTTCCCTCTTTGTGTCTTAATTTGGCCCATTATTATTATTTTATAAAAGGGCCTTTTCTCCACCCCCTCCCTCTTGAAGACACTCCTTAGACCGATGGGAAAATGGCAAGGAATAATTATGAAAAACATCAGTGGAGAGAGGGCCATCTGAGAGGGATTAAAGGATTACAATTAAAACTCATTTTAGGGAGGTGATGTGACATTAGCGTTTTCATTCTTCTCCCCCTTGCCCCCCTTCCCCAAACACCCTCCAGGCTATCTGGGTCTAAGTTGATTAAATGACAAACTCCAGCTCAGAGCGAAACAACAACAAATTAAAAAAAAAAATAGAGCAAAATGAAAAACAACAACCCCCAAAAATGATTTACAAAATTAAGTGAAAATGAGGTCACTGAGAATTACTGAAAGTCTAGCAGCAGCTGGAAACGGGGTGGACAAAGCACCTGCTGCTAATAGCAGGTTTCTGCTGGCGGGAGCATCTCCTCTCTAGTCTAGCAGGCAGGTGAGGATGTCTGAGGTCTCTCCTCCAGGGAAGAGTTGAGTTTCAGTCTGGCTGCGGCAATGCCAGCTTTTGGCAGGTTGCGTTGCAGGGCTGGCGCTCGCCATCCTGTTTGTCAGCCCTGTGCTCCGCTGCGGAGACGCGGGGCTTTGCTCCGGGAACCGAGAGCAGACCCTGTGCTCGCTGTGCTCTTCCTCCAACAGCCTAGAGAGGATCTGCAGCAGGAGAACACCACCTGGGAGGTGAACCCATGGAAAAGCGGTGCTTGGAGCAGCAGAGCCATGCTAGCCCTCGTTTCTCCCTCGGCACATCCCTTTCTGGCCCATTTTCTCAGCTCTTACTGCTGCTCAGAGTCACACTTTGCAGCTCCTACTAGTGGCTGGAGCCCACCAGACCCTGCCTTGCTTGGAAGGGCTTCGGGCTGGCTTTGGCAGGATTCCCAGGGCTGGAGGTGTGCTCCGGCTCTCTGCGAACGAAGCCAAGCAGAGAGTGATGCCTGTGAGACCTTCCCTCTCTCCTCCTCATCCGTCAGAGGTGTCTGCCCAGGGAGGTTCCTCCTCCGCCGTGCAGAATCCTGACGCGGATTCCGAGGATGAGAACCGCTTATCTCACCGTTAAAATTCAGTGCCGTGGTAAATCAGGGGCAGTGGGAAAGGCTGCTGCGCAGAACTGACGTTTCCAAATGGAAATGCACACCGAGCTGGGGCTTTTTTAGCATGGAAAACAAATCCTGGGATGATTGTTGGCCATTTCAGCTAATGGTTATGAAGCTTGGGGTGGGGGATTTCCCTTTATAAAGCAAAAATGTCTCTAAATCAAAGTATTCGGATGTTGTGGACACCTAAACCCGTGCTGGTGGTCTTGTTCAAAGAGGGGATGACGGGAAGATGTGGAGGCTGAGGTGTGTGTCTCAGACTCTGCAGTTCAAGGTGCTAAGGAAGTTTTGGCTGTTGGCATTTGATCCATAGTGGCCCCGATAGCAGCAGTGGGACTGAGCCCACATCCTGCCCTGACAGTGCAGATCTTCCTGCAATAAACTAAACCTCAAAAGCCTGCAAGCACGCTGCTGGGAATGCTTTCCCCCCAACACATGGCTTTCAGCAGGGCTTTGGGCATGCAGGTTGGGAGCAGAGAGGAACTTGTCTCTCCTGCGTCCTCCTGTTTCTCTGGCCGAAGGGATCCAGGCTGCAAACCCAGCTTCTTCCCTTTCCCCTCCATCCCGCAGCCTGGCATAGCCGGGCATCCCATCACGTGGACGCACACGTGGGCGCCAGCGCTCGTCATGTGAGATGCCACAGATTGTCTCATATCGGGAGGCAGGGAGAGCTGCAAAAAGCTTAACGGAAGGGAAACTCCCCCTTCTCCCCCCCCACCCCAGCCAGATCCAGCCTATTTTCTTTCCTCTCCTTTTGTTTCTGATTTCCGGAACTATGCGGCAAAGCAAAGCCTGGGGAGAAGAAAGAGGCTGAAGAGAGCTGGCATCTGGCAGGGAAAAGAACAAAATAGCAGAGCAGGATTTCGCTGGGTGGGAGAGGCGAAGGAGGAGGGTTCGCAGGGCCCTCTGCCTCCTCGGCACCCACCACCCAGGACCTGGGCAAACCCCAGGAACACCGAGGGTGTGAACACGGGGCAGGATCCCCAGCAGGTATGAACTGTCAGAGAGCTTGCAGCAGGGGATTCAGCCCGGCAGCTTGAATTTTAGCCTGCTCAGGGGCATCCTCCTGCCTCCCTTCGGTCACAGTCTCTACCCCTTGGTCTCCCTCCTGCCTCTTCCTCCGCCCGAGCATCCCCAGCGGTTAACTCCCGGAGGACACGCACTGCACAGCGTCGAGAGGCTGGCGTGGGGTAAAACAGCCCCATCCTGTGCCCCGTTCACAAAAAGGAGGAGGCGATTCCCCCTTGGCCGCTTTCTCCCAGGCTGGAATGATCGGGGCAGCGCATTTCTTTCTGCGATGTCCCTTTTACAGTCGGGGCTGGGCGATGCCTGAATATATTTTATTCCTGTTTTTTCCCCTGTCCTGACCAGTACAGAAAGAGTTCTTTGCATACAGACCCAATGAAGATAATGTTAATTAGGTAAATTAATTAGGACCAAGATGCAGTGTTTTCCCCCTGAGGAGGAAATACAGTAAACTCCATTTTTCTGAGCTGTTTATTCAGCCAGGGGGGTCGAAGGAGAATAGCGGTGTCAAAGAAGCTGCCATTTTCAAGGTCCTTGTGTCCCTTCTGCGCCGCCCTAGAAAGGGAACAAAACTCTGTTGACAGCAAAATCTCAGCAGGAGCCCCTGGGCTGAGGGGCACGGGGAAGCGAAGTGGAAAGGGTGCCAGGTTTCCGAGCGCCTGGAGGGAACAGGCTTTGGTCTCCGGCGTTTCAATGGGCCGGGGAAAGCAAATCAGCCCTTTCAAGGCCAATCATGCTGTTCTGGAAGGCACACACTGGAGACAATGTGCCCTTGGCAGCGGGAAAGGGACTGGGTGGCCATGGCGAGGGGAGGAGAGCTGGCTGGGGCCGAGAGCCAACAGCCACGCTCCTGCTCCGTCCATCCCACCGCTCTGAGAGGGGTTTCATCCATCCCACCTCCTTTGAGAGGGGCTCCATCCATCCATCCCACCGCTCTGAGAGGGGCTCCATCCATCCCACCGCTCTGAGAGGGGCTCCATCCTTCCATCTCACCACTTTGAGAGGGGCTCCATCCATCCCACCTCCTTTGAGAGGGGCTCCATCCATCCCACCTCCTTTGAGAGGTGCTGGGACCTGATACATCAGGAATAGCCCAAGGAGGCTGTTGGGGTGGGGGAGATGGGGCACCCATGGGTGTTCCTCTCTCGATTTTGTGTTCTCTCTTCCCTCTCCACCAGCACGGTCGCAGTTTGCACGCTGAAGGAGGGCTGATGCGCCATGCTTGCTCGCTGACCCTCTTCCCACTCTGGCCTTTGATTTCACAGATTTTAATTCATTCCTCTCCTGTGACCAGGAGAACCCGATCCCAGCCCACACACTTGCTCCGGTGCCTTTCCAGCCGCGGTGGGGTTTTGAGTGGGTCAGCACCCTCTGAGACATGCTGTGGGACGGAGGGGTTTGTGGCTGCTGGCGAGGGTCAGTGCTGGCGGGGGGAGGATTTTCATGCCGGGCGCTGCTGGATCTCCTCTCCTTTCGCAGCCCAGCGCTCTGCCCACAGCACCATCTCCCGTCGGCATCGCTCCGGCTCCCCGGGGCAGTGCATCCTGGGAATTTCCTTCCCCAGTGCCAGAATACCTTCACCCCAAGCCCGATCGTTCAGATGATCTTCCATCGTCATATTTAACCCCCACTCCCCGTCACTGACCAAAGCCAGGATGAAAGCGGCGGAGGTTTTTTTCCTCTTTCTTTCTTTTTCTTTTTCTTTTTTTTTTAATGGCGTTTCATTAGCCTCCAAATCAGACAGGCTAAACAATGGCGTTCTGTCAGCGATGGGCTTTCGTGCTGATTTCATCTCCTCTCTCATCCGTATGCAAACCAGCCTCCAGCAGGCTTTGGTCATGCCATGGAAACCGAGGTGCAGGCCCGGAATGGGGGTTCTTGGAGTGAGAAATCTCCTGTTCGCTTTTTCCCATTTGCATAATGCAACTTTTCTTCCCCCAGACACTGAGGCGCTTTGTTTATAGAGAGCCGAGAGAAAGGGGGATGCCGGGGACAGAGGAGGACCGCGGGGAGGGGGGAAGCGCCCGGTGGGAGTGGGGAAGAGGAGGGCAGCTCTCGCAAAAGAAGAACACGCAGAGAAAAGCGCGGGGTGACTGGAAGGGAATATATATGAGGATGGGGACTGGGAAATGGGGCTGGGCCAGTTCCCCGTGATCCTGGGACCCGCGCGCTCCTTTGGCCTCTCTGTGCCAGCCGAAGGGTGTCGGGGGGACTTGGCGTGGCTGAGGATCCAGCTGGGAGCTTGGATCCATGCTGAATTAAAGCCGGTTGTCATGATAATGCCCCCCAGAGGAAGCAGGAGCCTTTTCAAGCCCTGCGTGAAACACCTCAAAGGGTTTTTGTGCAAGAAGCCCCTAAGAACCTCGACTGGTGGAAACCAAAGGTTGTTTGGAGGAATAGTCCCCCGAGGGAAGGTGGCTAAGTGACAGCCAGCAGAGCGTGAGGACCTGGTTGTCCTGGGATGTGGGGAGAGAGAGCGTGGGGGGATGAAGCCATCCCAGCTTTCTTCCCAAGGGTGTGTGGGGCTGGGAGGTAAGGAGCAACGCAAAATCGCAGCGCGCTTCTCTCCCTTGAAACGTGGCAAACTCCGAGATTGCGTGGGGAGGACGAAGGGATCAGACATCCCACTCCCCACCACTACTCCCAGTTTATCGGAGTCCCTGGAAGCAAATCACCTCCTACCTTGCGCCTCTCCTTCTGCACGCTGGGCATCTGGTTTTCTTTTGCAAGTCAGTTTGAGGGATACGAATGGAGAGGGCGAGGGGTTGTTCTTAAAAACCTCATCACCTCCATGGCTGCACCTCCTGGAAACAAACCCTGGCGGTTGCTGGCTCTGTCCTCGTCGACGGGGTGTCTCATTTACAAACGGGATGGATGCACGTTTAATAGTAATAATAGCAATGAAATGTATTAATCCGTGTCGGGTGACAGACATGAAACCCACAGTTAAAAGTATTTTAGGATATATAAAAATCCCCGTAAATGATTTGCAAATGAGGTACAGATGGTGAAGCAGGCACCAGTGGGGATATTTTGGGATTTCGCCTCAAAGTGGGGCCACTCTGCTTTTTAAGGTGATTTAGCGCAAGTCGGGCATACAGACACCCGCTTCCGAGTGAAAATCTCCTGTTGGTACTGCAAAAATGTCATCGGTGCTCCAAAGTGTGGGACGCTTCACCAGACCCCACGGAGTCCTGCAGGACTGGCCGCAAGGGCAGAGCCAGCAACAGCGTGGGCAGGATCTTGGGTGATGCTGGGGCTCCTGCCGGCACGTGGGAAGTGCACGGGTTTAGACTGGAATTGGTTCAAGCCCCACTTGTGCCGTTTGCGCGCTGGGGCTCTGGCTGCACGTGGGGCCAGCCGTTACTCCATCCCCTTCACAGAGCAGCTGGGAGAGATCTCGGATGATCTACGGAACGTAAAATATTAAATATCCTACCTGTGGGCAGGAAAACGCGGCAGTCTGATCTCCGCAGCTGATGATTAGTGTATTCTGGGACAAGGGGGGAAAAGCGAAGGGAAAAATATTAGTGCTTCAGAGGATTATGCTGTAGCTCCGCAGAATCCCTTTAGCCGGCAGCAATACCCACCTTGGCACCCAGCTCAGGTGCCTTCGCGCAGCGCAACTCCGCACCGCTGAGATGCCGCTGATGCTTTGCGAAAGGAATGGGGATTTTGAGGTGGCTGATTTGGGGCTTTTTCCTCTTTTTTTTTCTTTTTCTTTTTTTTTTTTTCCCCCCTCAGTCTGGTTTCCGCAGAAAAATGAGATTTCTGCGATCACGAGGGTGTGTCTGTCATTTCTCACCTCTCTCCCGGGAACTTGTGAAATGGGAAGACTTCAGCCCCACTTGGCTCAGTGTCAGTTTTTCGATCCCCAGTCTGTGGGAACCGCTTTGGGGCTTTGGTTATATTTTTCAGAAGCTCGTTTCTACTATTGACTCCAAAAAGCAGTTTTTACTTAAAGACAAAAGACTGGTGAAGGGCTGCGACCCTTCCCTTTGGACGGGGAGAGGAGAGGGGTCTGTGTGGCCAGGGTGCAAACCCCAAATGACTCTGGGGGCTGACGAGCTCTGTGGTTGAGGAACCATCAGAGCATCTCGGTCCGAGGAGTCTTCAGCCTAAATGGGCTTTCCTGAAGGAGCCTTGTGCATCTCCAGGCACTGCCTGCCTGCTCCAGGGCTGCTTTTCCTGTGACAGTGAGGTGGGAGGAGAGGAAGGAGCAGGCTGTGATTAAAACGCTCAATTTGGGTGTAAAGTGCCCATGCCAGAACGGGAAGGGGCAGCGGGTCGGTCTCTGCCGGAGCAGGGAGAGGGTTTCCCAGCGTCGCTTCCATGCTCGTCCTCCCACCCTCCGACCCGCTGGTCATGCCAATTTGTCACCAAGCTGGGATTTCAATTAAACCCCCAAAGGAGGGGTCAGGGGTTATGCAAACACGGTGGTAAAGGCCACTCGCCTGGAGGGCTTTCCCGGGGCGCTGGTGCCGGCCCCTCGCTTTACACAGTCCCGATTGACCCGGGATGAGGGCCGGCTTTGTTCCCCGCGCTCCATTCAAGAGGCGGTTTGTCAATAAAATTGACCTCTCAGCTCCAGGGGATGCTGCCGCCTCCTCTTCCTCCCTCCCGCTGCCGCCGGTTCGGCCGGAGCAGAGCTAACGCTCCCTGCCTGGTCTTCGCACCCCGGGATGCTCGGAGGGCGAGAGCAGGGACGGGAGCAGAGAGGCCACGTGCTGCAGGGCTCAGCAGCGATCGCGGCAGCTTCTCCTCGTGGTTTTTCTTTTATTGCCGTTCCCTGCCCTTCGATCTTTTGCATCCGAGGGCAGTTTTCTGCCGAACCATTTAGGAAATACCATCGCGAGCACCGGGTTCGTTCATCCTCTCCAGATCTTGCTCTTTCCTGGCCGTGATCCCTTCCAAAGTGAACCATCCTCTGATTCCTTGATCCGCAGCCGCTCCCATGGACATCCCGTGGTGGTTTGCTGTTTGTCACCCCTCAGGCAGGGCTGATGCAGGGACCTGGAGGTCTTCTCCAGCAGAACCGAGCCCTCTCGTCCCTCCCCATTACCCAACCGATGCTGAAACCCCACGCAGGGCAGCATCTCTCCCAGCCAAGCCGCCGGCACATCCAACCTCTCCGGCCACTATCCCGCTTTTTTGGGGGGGGTAGATGCGAGGCTTCCCGGTGGGTTCGGGCGGTGGGATTGCATCACCCGCTGCTCCTGCACAGTAATTGTGCCGGGCAGCCTTGCAAACAAGCAGTGCTTGAACCCGTGAGCCTGAGGAGGCCGTTTCAGCTGGAAGATAAATGGATATCGCGGAGCAAGTGGCAATTAGCGTGGGTGAAGAGCCCCTTAGTGACTGTCCCTTACATAACACCTTTGTTCCGGGCCCTTCACTTCATATTCAGTTTGTAAATAAACTTGACTCCCGGTTTTACTGGGGGCCTTTATTCCCTCTTTATTTTATTTTATTATTCTTTTAACCCGGGGAAGAACGAGCCGATTGTTTGCCCGCGGTGGAGACACGGCGCTTCAAGGTGCTGCCTGTCCTGGCATTGCCTGTTTGCCCCGTAACGGGCACCGGCAGCAGCCAAGGCCAGAGCCACCCATGCGGCCACCAGCAATTTTAATTGCTTTGCCCCCTTTGATGGTGCCCGGAGGCTCATTATGCCGCTGGTGATGAATGGGGGCTGAAAACGGGCTTTTAATTGCAGTGGGTGGAAGGCGGTGGGAGCTTTTGTCCTGGGGGGGCTTGGCAGAGGGGGAGGCTGAGCTCTGCCCCCCAAGTTTGGGGTCAGGGAGGGAGGCTAGGGGACTCTGGATCAGCCCCAAGGCAGGGACCCATCTCTAATTCACGCCGTGCCCTCTCCATCACCGTATACCCCGTGGGTCCCAGGAGTTCTGCGCCCGCGGGTGGCCTGTGCCAGGCTGGTGGGGAGAGGATGCTCCGAGGGATGGCGGGATGTCCCTCGGTGGGGTTGGGACACCCGGCCCCAGGCTTTGGGTGCACTACGGGGAGCAGGGCTCGACGGCTCTCCTGCCTTTAACCCACACCCTCCAATGGTTTGCTTTTTGGTTTTATTTTCCAAAGGGCAGGGGCCGCTTGGGCAGTTAGCAGGATGTTTAGTCCCATGAGTGTTGGCTCTTCCTGCACCGCCAGCGTGGCCTGGGCTCTTCCCTTGCCACGGCACCGCGCTGCCGGTCCTTCTAACGGCCCGGCGCCGGCGCTGGCGATGCTCTGCCGCCATGGGAAGCCATCGGGCGCTGCTCTTTGTTCATCACGGAGACAGTCGGGCCCCTGCTCCTCTCCCGAGCCTTCCCTCTCCCATATGGTGCCCATTATTAGACGTGTGCACCAGCCTCGTCTGACAAGGAGCTTTACAGGTGTCGCTTGGATAACGATTCACACTCTAACGAAGGTGGGAAAGATGATTAGCTGGCTTTCTATCAAACAGCACACGGCATCAGCTGTTCTTGGGGGTGGGGAGACGGTGGGGGCTGTGGATGTGTAAGGACGCGTACGCCAGGAGCGCCGGGAGCTGGGGCTTTGTCCTGCCTCTAATTCCAATGGACTCTCGGGCACCTCTTTGTGTGCCTTAGTTTCCCCCCAGCTGTAACAGCTAGATGTTGTTATTGCTTTTCCTTGGAAAACACCCTTCGAGCAGCTGATGGAGCTCCTGCATTAGCAAGAGGTGATTGAGGCAGGTCTCTTGGCAGCTGGGCTGCCGCGGGAGAGGGCAAGGGAGCTGTCAGCCTCGAGGATCCCGGGGGACAAAGCTGGCAGAGGGGGGAAAGCCATGAATTAAACAACCCCCCGTGGAAGCAGGGATGCGGTGTGGTGCGTCTGGAGCGCGTCCTGCAGGCTGCGGGCGCGGGGAAGGGGTCTCTGGTGCCAGCGTGGCACGGGCAGGGCTTGCTCCACGCGGATGTGTCCATGCCCCCCCCTGCCTGCGGCATGTTGGTGGGGCCTTGGGCTTTTCCTGCTGGTGTATTTTAAATAAAAACCTCGTTATCAGGCAGGTCCCGGCCTGGCTGAGCCTGACACACGCACGCCGGGCACCCAGCCCCTGCGAGCTGGCAGAATTTGCGCCTCCAGCTCTTTCCGCATCTTGAGTATTGTCGGAGAGAGAGGCAAAATGAGAGTAAAATGAGCTTTTTCTCAGCGGTCCTTTGCTGCTGTGAAGGGAGAGTGGTGCTGTCTCGCGGTGCATCGGGCTACGGTCGGGGGGTGAGCCCTGAAAAGCAGAGGAGCAGAGAGCGGGGCTGGGGAAACTGAGGCACGAGCTGCATCTGGCACCCAAACCACCCTCGGAGCGGAAGAGGTGTGAAGGTGGGGAGCTCGCCCAAGCTCCTCGTGCCTTCCCGGGGTGCGATCGTCACCCAGCCACCGCGGTGACCCCCCTGTCCCGGGACGGGCCCCCGGCGCTGTGGGCAGAGCCGGCGCTGCCTCTCCCCGAGCGAGCGGGGCCGGCGGGATTATCTGCTTAGGCTGCACCATCTGTTCGCCAAACTGCCATCATTATGTTCAACTTGGGGAAGAAAACGGCCCCTACCGAGAAGCAATTTGTTCGCTGACTAAACCTTTCAGGCTCTCGCCGTCCCACCCTCCCCTCGCCGCCGCACGGGCGAGCTCGCCGCTCGCGCCCGGCTCGCTTAAACAGTCTGCGGGGAAGAGTGGCGGCGCGCAAACTGGTCGCGCTGGTAAATGGGAGCAGGGAGGGCGCGGGGCTCCCCTAATCCGATTACAAAACATAACAGCCTTTCAGAGGGGCCGGGCGAGGGGAGGAGGAGGAGGACGGAGGTCCATTTCACACCCGACCCCTACGTCTGGGGGTCTCGCAATGATCTCACTGGAGGGGCTTTTCTTCCCCTCGCAGTGGGTTGCTTTTGAAACGTGCTGCGAGGAGATCAAAAAGGGGGGAAAGGGGCTGCCTGGGAAAGAGGAGGAGAGGGGTGGGAAGGAGGTGAGGTGGGAAGGGGCGGCGTGGGGCTGGGGGTGAGCCCCACACCCCGGGCTGTGGGCACTGAATGGAGCCTGGCAACCCCTTACCGGGGCACAAGCCCTCATGCCGCTTCTCCCTCTCGCNCTCGTGACCCACTTCCCTGTGTTTTGTTGTGGAAATTCAGTGGCACCCAAGCATTTAGCAAATGTGTTGGTTTCACCAGGTTTTCTGTAATGAACAGCTGAAACTGGACAAGTTAAAAGTGATGGTTTAACTTAGATCACAGTGAGAAGTTTTGCATTTCTGCTGTGGAGCAATGCTTCAGGCTCCAAATTCTAATTTGATTTAATTCTTTTTAGAAAGGATAAAGAGCCTTTCAAAAACATCCCTAAAATGGGATGGTTTATGGGTTTTATGGTTTAATATTTGATGGTCAGCCGGCAACCAAATGGTAGCTGGGGTTTTTTCATCTTTGATGCAATAATTTAAGAAACCAATAGTCGTGTTTCAACAGCAGCAGGTATTAAAACAAGATGGTCCTGAACGTGGCCACTTTGGGTAGCAAACCACTGGCCCCAAACCTTGCTGCGCTGGCCCTGAGCCCCCTGTCCCCTCTCTGTGGGACGGGGCCATGGTCCCCTCCCCGGGGCCGGTGGTGGCAGTTGGGGACACCTGCACCCCTGGGAACCCCACATGGTGAGCGCTGGAGTCTGGCACTGGAGGTGTGAGAGCATCTGTCAGCCGCCCCCGGGGGTGTGGGTCCCACTGGGGACCCCCGGCACGGCCACCGTCGCCCCTCCGGGTGCTCTGTGGGGCTGTGCCCCTGCTCCAGGTGCTGCAGGGCCCCCCCCCGGCTTTGGGAGCTGCCACATTCCTGGGGTGCTCGGAGCGGCTCTGGGGCAGGTTTGGGGGCTGCTGCCCACGCCTGGGGCAGGCAGGGTGAGACCCTCTCTGCGGGGGGCACGTGGGGACACAGGGTGCTGGGTGCTGCCGGGGGTGTCAGGGGCAGTGGGACTGCAATGGCCAGGGGAGCATCCCTCGGGGCTGGGTGCTGGGGGGAACTTTCCTATTTTGAGGAAAGAGGGATTTTTCCTGGCCCCAGAGCCCAGTGCAAGGGGGTGGTGAGTGGTCAGGGGAAGGCAGGGGTCACCCCTGTGCCGGGGACCCCGGTGTCACCCTGGTCTTGCCCCCCAGGTATTGGCTGCTCCAAGCTGTGGCCAAGGATCCGGGAGGGTGCCCCTTTAGGGGGGGCGACAATGGGGATGGGGCAATCCATGAAACCCATCGGTCTTTAGGGTGAAGGAGGGGTCCTGCTTTCCACCCTGGAAAGAAGCCTGAAGGCAACTCAGCCAGCAAAGCCGGGCAGGTTCTGTGTAAACTCACTTGGTAAATCCTGAAGCTACAAAAGAGCTACGTGTTTTAATTGTTGTGTGCAAACGCGTCCGTAGAAAATCTTTGCTGGTTTCTGTGGAGCCTGGGATACCCCTTTTCTGACACAGCCCCCCTCATTGCCTTCCTCTCTTGGGAGAGCCGTAGTTGGAGAAACTGAGGCACAGAGCAGGAGGGGAGGTGGCTGAACCAAGTCTGGACACCGCGAGGTGTCCCTGGAGCAAGCCAGGTCGCTCCCACAGCAAGCGCCGTATCACTGTGGCATCTCTTCACCCTGCAAAGGCCCGTGAGCACCCGACTGCTCCCAAAACCTTTGGGACCAGGAGCTGGCTCCCACCTGGGGACAAGCCTGGCTGCCTCCGGCGCAGGCTGCTGGGAAATACAGGCTGCCAGAAGCTGCCGGGCACTGGTGATGCTGGCAGAGGGTTGAACCTGGTGGTGCAGGACCTCACCGAGGAGTCGGGGCCATCAGACCAAGGTGCTGGTGCTCGGCTCCTTCCTGCTTGTCCTGGCGTCGCATCCTTCCCCGGCCACCTGCGACAAGGCAGAGACATGGAGAGGGGCAGAAATGGGCCCCGCTCGGGGCAAATCGGGGTGGGGGGTGGTTAACGAAGCTGTCTCCCGCCCTAAGCACTGCTGCAAGAGGAGGGAGGTGCGGGCAGCCGGGGGAGCATCCAACCCCGCTGCTGCCTGAGCCCCGCCAACCCCTTTTTCCACCAGCAAAGCCCCAGCTTTACCTCCCGGAGGCCGGGGTTTTCCAGGTGCCGCGTGTCCCGGGGAGTCCTCAGGCCTTTGATTTTCAGGACGGCTCCTGAGGATGCCCGAAAGCCGGGCGAGGGCGTCTGAGAGCTGGGGGAGCGGCGCAGGCTCCTCTGCCCGGGCTTCCCCTGACATCTAGCGGCGGCGGCGGCGGCG
>VXBO01011693.1:0-12665 GCA_013400135.1 Rhinoptilus africanus | reverse complement strand
TGGCCAGGCTGTGCAGCGACAGGAACCAAGTCAGGATGGAGCCCTGGTGGTGGGCAAAGGGCTGGTCCATGGTGGTCGGTGGGACATGATTGGGTCCTGAGCGGAAACATGAGGGTTTGGAGGTTTTTCATCCTCCTGCTCAGAGTCTTGTACATTTGATGGATAAGAGCTGCAGAGGGGTTTAGGGGACCGGGGCTGAGATGGGCTCCCTCATCACCATTCAATGGTCACTGCCACCCAACAGCCCTTATCGCACCCTGCCTCTATGGACAGCAAAACACAGCCCAGCTCATCCCGAAAAACACATAAACAGATCTCGGAGACTGCAGACTGCCCCTGCCTGCTTGTACTATCCCCATTCAACATCCTCTCACCCTAGTGAATCCTCTCATTAATTGCTGTGTGGCTAGGGCACAGGCTTGTACACACAACCATGCCCCCTAACACTGAGCAGAGCATCTCCTCTCCTGCACACCACGGGGTGAAGCCACGTGCAGCCCGGATGCACCCAAAAAAAAGCCGAGGTTGGACTCCTTCCAGAGCCTAGACTCAGCATTCAACAACAACAACAAAAACCCACTTACAACTGGCAACAGCCAGCGTTTATCAGCATATTTACATCAGGGCTGAAGGGATGCTGCGCGGTGGGGATGGGGAGCAGCGAGAGCTAGTGATGGGATACGGCCAGGCAGCCTGGACCCATCACAGGAGAGAGACAGCTGTTTATACAGGCTGAGGGTTCTTCTCCTCCAACACTTTCCCACTAGCTTCAGGGGGAAAAAAAAAAAAGTTTCATTGGAGATGATGTTTCACAGGAATGTGTTGAATTCAGCAATATTTTCCAAGGAAGAAGGAGAAACACTTCGGCAGCATTGCTACACTTAAATACGTCTTTTTTCCTCTTATACTTCACACTCTGTTTTAATTATAGCTTTATTCTCATGTGCGGCATTCGAGGGTGTATTTATGATTTTTGGATCATCACATACACACACGCGCAAAAAGCCAAATCACACTGAAATAAAATGTTTTCTGAGCTTTAATGGTCCCAGTTTCACTCCTCCAGTCCCAGGCTCTCTCATGACTGGAGGGATGGGTGGCCCCGGCAGCCTGGCATGATGTTCCCCACCCAACCCAGCTCTTCCTCCCCAAACTGTCCCCTTTTCTCACGGTTTTGGGCCCGGCTCTCTCTGTGTGCCAGGAAAGGGTGCTGGAAGAAACCCAGCTTTGGAGATGTTGCAAAACTCCCCTGTGATATTTTTTGTCTCTTTTTGGTCTGAAGGCATCAGAAAGGATGGAGAAGGAATGGTCCACAGGAACTGCTTACCCCCAAATCCTGCACTAAAGGCAGGGGTCACATCTCAGGTCTCACCAGGATTTTTGGGCTACTCGGCCGTTCGCAGGGCTTATGCCCGAGTGAAAGGCCGGCACTGCCAAGGGCAGAAAGGATTTGGCTGGTACCTGAACTTGAAGGTAATTACTGGGGCTTGGCCCATCAGCCATGTATCCCGCGGTTCTCACCCATCCCTTCTCCCCACCATCACCCCAGCCAGCTCCTATGTGTAACCCAAGCCCATTTTACATGCCGTACCGTGGGGAAGGCAAACAGCATCAGAGATTTACCCAGTTTATTGGGAAAATAAACCTGTGCCTGCACTCAACAGCCCTTCACCAGGGTTTGGACTGTTAGCTCAATTAAAAAAAAAAAGTTGTAAAGGAAGTTGGAAGGGGCCAGGGGCCCCTTTGGTCAAAGGAGGTAAGAAAGCTCATCTTTTTGTGGTTATACGTTACTAACAAGGTGTTATAGCCACGTGAATTAGTCTCCAGCCTGGAAATGTGAAAATTAATGAGGGGAAGGAATTAATCCTCAAGTTAAAAAGAAAAAAAATAAAAAATCCTGATGTGACAGTGGTCTGTCCTTTGGCTCTGCCTGCAGAGAGCAATGGGGAAGCACTTGGAGCCAGCCCTATCCCTGTTCTTGGGAATGTAAAAACATGCTGACTTGTGCACGCAGGAGCCTTCGATTTTGACAGGCAGCCAGTTGTTTGGAAAGGGAAATTCAATACTTGGGTTTCCAATGCTTCCTTGCTTTCACAGTGTCCAAAGCCCTCCCCAGATATCTGGAAGTGCTCAACACCTGCCTCAAAACACTCTTAGCTGCTCCTAATGACTGGCTGGGGGCCTTGCAGCAGCTCCCTCCTACCAGTAACTGTACGCAGAACATCCAGAAGCGGGCAAAAAGCCATGGGGGGAAAAACCCATCTAGATATTGCAAGGACCTGGTAGGATCTCAAGTGTTGTGCTGCATCGCTCACAAAGCCTCTTCATTCTGCAACAGCCCAAACCAAAACCCTCCACCCAAATGCTGCCAGACCTGGTGAGTCTAAAATCCAAATGCAACTCTAACCCTTCTCCGGTAAAGGCACTAATGGGAAGAGCAGCCAACGCTCTCAGCTGTTTCTTGTCCCTGCTTAAGCAAATGGCTCCGTGATACCACTTGGCCTCAAACTTGCATCTGCACAGGGTCAACNGTTTCCAATGCTTCCTTGCTTTCACAGTGTCCAAAGCCCTCCCCAGATATCTGGAAGTGCTCAACACCTGCCTCAAAACACTCTTAGCTGCTCCTAATGACTGGCTGGGGGCCTTGCAGCAGCTCCCTCCTATGCAGAACATCCAGAAACGGGCAAAAAGCCAAAACCACGGGGCAAAAACCCCATCTAGATATTGCAAGGACCTGGTAGGATCTCAAGTGTTGTGCTGCTCACAAAGCCTCTTAATTTTGCAATAGCCCAAACCAAAACCCTCCACCCAAATGCTGCCAGACCTGGTGAGTCTAAAATCCAAATGCAACTCTAACCCTTCTCTGGAAAAGGCACTAATGGGAAGAGCTAACACTCTCAGCTGTTTCTTGTCCCTGCTTAAGCAAATGGCTTCATGATACCACTTGGTCTCAAACTTGCACCTGCTCAGGTTCAAACCATTCCATGCCGCGATGGCTCAGAGGAGCAAAGTCCTTCAATACACATGTACCCTGTGGGCATTCGGAATCCAGGGCTTATCCCCAGTCCCGGCACAGCCCAGGGGATGGGACTGCTCTGCCCTACAAGGCTGTGGGGATGCAGCGGCAGCACCCCAGTCCTGTGTCACAACATCTCCTCCCTCCTCGAGCTTTGGGGTGAGGACCAGCAGCGCTGGTGCCAGCCCTCTCCCCTCCACGCACCTTGTCTACCCTGTCCATAGGGATTTCCAATGAAGATTTCCATCCCGCTCTCCTCTTATCATCAAAGAGGGAAAGGTGCTTTTTGGGGCACAGTTTACCTGAGCTGCTTTAAACCTCCCTGATAGGGAGAGATCAGAGCAGCTTTTGAAACCTGTCCTACAAACATAGAGGAGGCTGTTTTGGGGAGGGGTTGCTTGCATCAATCCCATCCACCTCCATTTTGCACACCTTGGTTTTGCCCCCACCCCGTGTTTTAAATGGGACTGTAATAACCAGCTGGGTTTTCCTGCCGGATTTATTTATCTGTAGCTTAAGCCTGGAGGTGGGAGATGCCACCCAACACACCTGCACAGCTCCAGAGTGAGTAGCAGTGATTTGAGGGGCGGGTTTGGGAAAACAGTGGAGTGTTTCACCATTTCTGGGAACAGCACTTCAGGCTGGATGGGGGATGCTTTGCAGTCCAGCCTTTCCTCTTTGCTGACTCTCTGGCAAATCAATCACAGAAAGACAGAACTTTTTGACAGCCTAGCACAGCTCTGAGTTTTCTTTCTTATCTGTTCTGCAGAAATATGCCACCAAAACCAGCAAAACCAGCTGTCTGCTCTCATGGAGATAGTGCTGCCCTGGGGAGCAGCAAGAAGTCAAGCTGGCTATTAGAGAAAGGGAGGTGGCAAGTGCTGGGTATGTCATTAGTGCCGCTGTTAATACTGAGAGATAATAAAGTTCATAGTGGTGAGAAGCAAGGATGAGAGTCAGGACACGGGACACCTGCTTCCAAAGGGATCGGTTGATCCTGCATTGCAGGTCACATTCTGGTTTTCATCCTAAACCTTGCAGAGACATGCCAGGTGCTGTTCACAGCATTTACCAGGCTGCAGGAGACCCTCAGTGGGGCCAGGAGGGCAACACTGCAGCATCTGCCGTACCTGCTGCCCAGGGAAGCCAACATACTGTACAATCCCCCTCCATGTAGACACTACCCAAAAAACACACCAAAAAAAGTGCCCCTCCTAACCCCACAAGGCAGAAGGCTGGAGATGTTCACCAGTTCACACTTCTTCCAAGTGACAATACACAGAAGGCAGGAACGTCATACACATGCCAGGGTACAAAAAGTTAAGGTGATTTCTTGAGAGAAGAAACAGTCTTGGTAGGTGGGTCCATGGGACGCAGCGAACTCAACAAGGTTAGCAAGTCCCCCGTACGGCATTATAAGGTCCTATCCTGAGCCCATGAGTTCACCACCTGGCCCAAGGGCAGCCCTCAGCATGGGGTCTTGCACCTTAGAGCTCCTGCAAGCTCCCAGTCCCCACTGGACCTCTTCGTTTAATTAACCTAAAGGACTTTGGAGGTTAGGCCATCACTCTGCGCTGGTTGGAGGTGCCATGCAGGAACTTGTTTGCACCCCAAGCAGCAGCCGGGACCATGGCCCATCCCAAGGACCAAGGCTGAAGAGAAGCTGCCTGAGATGCTGGCAGTGGGCTGGCACGGGTCAGGGCAGCTCAGAGGCGCTTTAGGCTGAACTGACTTGAACTCAGGTTTGGGAAAACCCCAGCTACCGCAAGTTCTGCCGCGCCACGTCCTGGCAATTCCCCTTTTATGGCCCATGAATACGAAGCCTGTAGCTAAAAATCAAAGATCCTGGAAGCCTGTTCCCTATTAAACTTAATATCCCAAACTTTATAGGTATGTGTCACTCCAGGAGAGAGTGAGCTGTGTTTAAAGTACAACATCAGTTTCTCGATGTGGAAACAGTTCTTACTTTACATTTCTGCATGAGATCCTGGCATGAGTTAGTGCTGATAAGTCCTGCTGTAGTAACATATAAGGGAAAACTCTACCCAGACAGCAAGAAATATATATTTTATAGGTCTAAATGTAAAGTCATCCATCTAAGAAAAACCATGCAGGTCCTATTTGCAGGTGGCAGGCTATTCAAGGGAAAGTGATTTTTTTGGTAATCAGCAAACCATGAGCTCCCAGAGCCCCAGCAGCATCTGAAGGCACAAGTGTTTGCTCTATAAAAAGCAGGAGGCGGGGGCCCTTGGGAGCAATAAGCCCCTTATATTGATGCCAAAGCCAGGAAAGAGGCTTGGAGAGAAGCCCAAGGGTGCCATGCACCACCCTGAAGGGAGGCACTGCCGGAGACCTGTGTTCCCACAGCAGAAAGATAAAGCCCAGGCTGGATAGTTTTCTAAAGGACGCCCTCTCACTTGGGTAGGAATTAATTTTGGGATGGNTTTTGGCTTAAGCATGTAAAATGTGAAAAGAAAAATGTTTGGGATTTTTTTTTCCTACCTTGCGATAATTTTGGAACAGCAGCTTATACTGAATGATGGCAGTTTTTTTATAGATGCACGCAGTCCACAATGCCATTTCTCAAATATCTTGGCTTTTTAATATCCGCTCTTTAATAGGATCAATGTCCTTCGCCCAGCACAACGCCAGCATTGCAGCCCAAGATTTCCAGGGATGAATTGCAATGCTGGATTGTTCAATCTTTGGCACATTAAGCTTGTTGTTCAGGAAGAGTTAAAACACGGCAAAATTCCCCAAGCCCTTTAATCGATGTCAGTAATGTTTTGAGGATGGATTGCTGTTTTAATTGCGCCCCTGTCACATCCCACTTCTCTAGAGTTCAGGCAGTTATTGCAGCCCAGCACTATCTAAGCGGACTCTGGGTGAACACTGGCTTTCTTCAGCTGTCTGTCGGGATTTTAGCACTTTCAGGTTTACCCCAAACTCAGACTTTGCTCTACTTTCCAATGGCCAAAAGCCAAGAAGATGCCCCACACCCCAAGCGTAGGGGCTTGGCCACCCTTCAAAAGTCCACCTCAACTGGAGTAGAGAGAAATAGCAGTGATTTTGCTCGTATGGTCAGTTCCAGACATCAGAGGATCTCTAGTGGGACACCGGGCTACTGTCCAGCTCGTGCCATTATCCGAATGCTTTATCTCCAGGGCTGGATTTTTTGCAGGAAGCAGTGGGGGGCTGCCGGGTATGGGAATGTTGCCCTGATACAGGGAGCTGGGCTGATGTTGGGTCAAGGTCGTGCAACATGGCCCAAGGAGGAATCGGCAGATATTACTTTAGGANACTGCTGGGAGAAGAAAGTGCTTCTCAGCAGGGGACAAGTCAAACCAGGTGGCTCTAAGACACCCAAAGGGAGGGTTACCAAGGTAGAGACAGTTGAGTTTATCTCCCTTCACTGTTTTCTTTCAGAGAATTGCCCCCTCCCACCACATGACGGAGTGTGAGGACCGGAGCTGACCTCCCATTATGATTTTTACCATTTCTGACAGTGGTTTTGCCAAGCTCGCTGAGACAGAAACATTTCTCCTCTCTCACGTGGATGTTGTTTTCCTTACATCCACCTTGGAAACCCACATGCTGCCATTCAGCGTAGCCAGCAAGTACAGCAGGTACGGGCAGGCTACACAGCCCTCAGCCCCCTGGACCAGCAAACCCCCTTGGAGAAGCCCATTAGCAGCACCAGGTTGCTACCGTTATCTTGCTTTCCAAAGCCAGCCTTGCTGTTGAGAAACAAAACTATCTTTCGGGAGGGAATTTGGCTCACTGACCTGCTCTTAACAGAGACAACAAAATAAAGAGGAGGTTTTTGGTTACAGGTTGCAAAATCATCTGTAAATTGTTGTTTATAGGGCTGGTTAAGTGCCCCATAANAGCAGAGGGGCTCCAGCCCTCTGTTCTTTCCTTGGGGCAGGGATCCACCTGTTGCTCCCTCTGAACTACATTCCCATTTGCTGGGAGGGGGATTGAAGGTAACTCTACAGATCTGGAAATTTTTCCCCCAAGCAGCCTCCCACCAAGTTCTTCATCTCAACGCGGGGCTTGCAACCCAACAGCATTCACAGAGCCTCCCCATGCACTCATCCCATGATTCAGACTTCCCAAATCCCAGCAGACCCAGAGAAGAATTACTTGCAAGAGAAATAGGGGGAATTTGCTGGCTGGAAGCAAGGCAGGTGGCAGAGCCTACCCCTTGTCCCAAAAGGTTCTAGCCTGCTGCCAGCCCTGCGTATGTGTAGTCTCCATGAGGAATGGGACAGCCCATGGTATGGATTTGCACAGGATCCAGGTGCATTATGGGCCATCCATCCTTGAGCAACACAAGCCACATTATAAAGCACGTAGGAGATGTCACAGCAAGAAGTCGCTCATGTGAAACTTCTCTGACACGAAACAGCAGTTGCACCCAAGGAAGAAGCATCCTCCTGCTTCAGTGAGGCCACTGTAGGAATTTTTCAGTGGATAAATTGCAACGCTGAGTCCAAAACTACCTCCAACCACAGCGAGGTCTTCCCACTTCTATTTTTCTTTCAGATTTAAAGGCAATAGGTTGCCAGTCAGTAAAGTTATTTGAAGAAGAAAACCCAACTAAAACAGAAAATCTGTTGCAGATTGATGGAGATTAATCCATGCATATATTAAAGATGCAGAAACTACCAACAAATCCAGAATGAACCCAGCCAGGTGATGAGGAAAGGTCACACACACCCCTGCAACCCCTGGCTTCATGTCTTCTCCAGCTGCCGTGGGAGGAATGGGGGGCTTGAGCAGATGAGGAGGATGCAGGGGAGGAGGAAAAGGACCCTGGCAGCAAAGTCTGCTCCCTCCTTCGAGCAAAACACAACCCCCAGCGGTCTGCTCCCCATCAAATTAGTCCAGGCAGAGCTAAACTGGGCATCGCGGGTGGGAAATGGGGCTGGGTCTCACACCGCATCGCCCCCTTGGTTGGATGTGATGGACAGGTCATGGGATGGAGAGCATCAGGGACCCCGTCAGGATGGGGGAGCTGCTGGGAGAAGAAAGTGCTTCTCAGCAGGGGACAAGTCAAGCCAGGAGGCTCTAAGACACCCAAAGGGAGGGTTACCGAGGTAGAGACAGTTAAGTTTATCTCCCTTCACCGTTTTCTTTCAGGGAATTGCCTCCTCCCACCACATGACGGAGTGTGAGGACCTGAGCTGACCTCCCATTATGATTTTTACCATTCCTGACAGTGGTTTTGCCCAGCTCGCTGAGACAGAAACATTTCTCCTCTCTCACGTGGATGTTGTTTTCCTTACATCCACCTTGGAAACCCACATGCTGCCATTCAGCGTAGCCAGCAAGTACAGCAGGTACGGGCAGGCTACACAGCCCTCAGCCCCCTGGACCAGCAAAACCCCTTGGAGAAGCCCATTAGCAGCACCAGGTTGCCACCGTTATCTTGCTTTCCAAAGCCAGCCTTGCTGTTGAGAAACAAAACTATCTTTCGGGAGGGAATTTGGCTCACTGACCTGCTCTTAACAGAGACAACAAAATAAAGAGGAGGTTTTTGGTTACAGGTTGCAAAATCATCTGTAAATTGTTGTTTATAGGGCTGGTTAAGTGCCCCATAAATACAAATAATGGCAATGACTGGAGGTGGTGAGGTGTCACCGGAGGAGGAAGAAGGAGGGATGCTGTGGTAGGGAAAGCATGTATCCCCAGGGCTTTCTGCACATCAGGAACTTTTTAACTTAACTGATGCATCCACCCACATATTTTCAGGATCAATCACTGCCCACCTCATATAAGGTGAAATTTCTGTCATGCCAATGGGTTATTTCATGTTTGCAGGGTGTCTCATATGGGCTTTTAGTGGTTTTAATGGGTGTGAGGTTCAGCTGTGCTCCTCCACCCCCTGCTCTTGGACCTCTGGAGGTTGTGGGAGACCCAGTGTCAGGCAGAAGACATTAGTCTGGGGAGAATTACTGAACCCAGTTAGACCAGCCATCCATGTCAGCACAAGCACCCAGGAATTTGCCGAGTAATTAGCACAACACTGTTAGGAGAAGGTTGGTGGCCTTGTGGCAGCCTTGTTGACCTCTTTCCACAAGTCTGTCCCCTGGTTAAACTGATGCTTTGACTCTGCTTTTCCCATCACTGACTTGTCTCTAGCACAGTCCCTGCATAGGCAACTTTTATGTCAGATGAAACCTTTATAAGACAAGATTTTCAAAAAAACCCCAGGATGTGGTCACGCACCTAATGGACAGCCAGACATGGCCAAGGAGATGCAACCGCACAGGACTGACCATTACCACCTCGCTGGGGACCTAAACAAGCAGTTAATCAATCTCAGACTGGCTCAAGCTTTCCTACCACCCCAGAAACTCATCTTTCAAAAGGGTTGTCCATCCATTGAGGCCATCCCCAGAAGCCAGGACAGGAGGCTGGCAGACAGACAATGCTCTGTTTCACAGCTGCCAATTAAACTGGGATGGCGATGCTTGGCAAAACGACAAATTAATTAGCACTAGCCACACGATCTACAAGTGCCTTTTGGCTTTAAAAGAAAAAAAGCCAATAAAATATAAGAATTTTCCAAATTCATTCTCTCAAAGCTCACCAACCCGACATATTCCCTCAAATTTGCTGTTCCTGAAGTTGCATCTCTCTTTTGCAGGGGGCTTGTGCCATTTTTAGATGCCATGAGTTTGAACGTGCAGCAGAAGGAACTCAGAGGCCTTTATAGCCCTTGGCCTTTCAGAGAGGATGGACTAATCTTTGGCTGATATTTAGCAGAGGCTTGCAGTGCGGCACACGACCTCCTGCTTGATATTGTTATGACCTTTCAGCTTGATTTGTGAGACCATCTGAAATCTGTTTGATTTCGGTTCCTCCGCGGGGCCTTCAAGCAGACTTTTTGTGCTGTGGTGAATCACAGCACACCCAAATTAGTTGTTTCTGTATTTAAATGGCATGGAGGGACACTTATCCAGCACAGTGAGAACTAGGCTGGTAGATACATCCTGTTTTACAGAGGAGGAGATGGGAGCTGGGCAGAGGACAAAGCTGTCATGGGCAGGAGAAGGGGTTGATGGTGGACCCAGGACCAAACCCTCTCCTCTGGGTATGTCCCACGAAGGGGTGTTTGTACAACTGCAGGTCACTGACATGCCGTTCCCTTCCCCACTGCCCTTTGATGATGCTGCAGGGACTGAAGTCACCTTTTCCCCTATGACCAGCCAAGGTCTCCCACATCACCCCATGCTTGCAGGGCATTTACAGATACCACCGCACACAGGGCTCTCATGCCGATCAGTATGTTACCATTGTGAGTAAGGTGATCGAAAGAAGACCAACAGGGCTGAGTTTCTACCAGCAGCAGCCTAGATACCCCTTTTTTGCCTTACATGAACCATTTTTCCCAGCAGCAGGCAGTATTCTGTCCTGCAAACCATGGACACACATGACCAGGAGCAGGAACACTCATCCTGGAGGGTGATGGGTCAGCCCCAGGGAGGTGGGCAGCAGAGTTACAGACCATGGGATAGCTCAGCTTTGTCTGCATAGATCACTCCCGTGCCTTAGGGAGTGGACATCTTTCCTTCCCCAAGGATGACAGAGCACCTAGATGGCCCTAGATGTTCAGGAGACATTTAGGAAACTGTAATTCAATCTTTTTAGCTGGCAGGGCACCAGCCCGGAGCTTTCTCCTGGCTCCAGAGAGACATCTTCATCTGCTCCAGACTGCACAGGGACCACACTCTTGCTTTCCAAACAGCTGGGATGGTGGGCTCGTTCTCCATTTTTCACTTTTTCCTGCAAGAGCCTCATGCTGGGAACCACCTGCCTGTGCCTCGCCTGCCTGCCCTGCAGCACCAAGGGGCAAGTGCGGCTCATGGGGAGAGGGGAACGGGCAACAAACCTGGTTGATGGTCCCAGCCCATACGCCTGCTCATACCCTTTATCTTTGGCAGGAACTGGCCAGTGCTGGGTCCCAGGCAGAGCCCAAAGCCCCGAGCCACAGGCAGAAGTTTGTACTTCTTCCCACAGACTCGAAAATCCCACGGGAAGGGAGGAAAACAGCCCCCCACCAGCCCAGCTTCTGACCCAGCTGCACAGATGTTCTCAACAGTGGACAACCTCACCGAGGGAGCATCCCAAACCAGTGCAAACTCCCCAGTCCCCAGTATATCATATCAACTCAACATGCTACCTGCAATTACCACCACAGCAAGGAATGCAACTGGGATGGGGAGCACCACATCCACTCTGGCTACCCATGGATTTTCAGCAGGTCACCATCCCCAAGGCCAGATGGGGACTGTAGAGAGCCCAATCACTGCAGGTAACACACCTGAAAGGAGCAACCCCATGGTATGATGGGTGCATCAGGAGAAACCCCACAGATGAGTGTCTTCAGGGTACAGGGTCTCTCTCCTGTGCGTCTCAGGAAAGCAAAGGAGATGGTNCTGCCTGCGATTACCACCACAGCAAGGAATGCAACTGGGATGGGGAGCACCACATCCACTCTGGCTACCCATGGATTTTCAGCAGGTTACCATCCCCAAGGCCAGATGGGGACTGTAGAGAGCCCAATCACTGCAGGTAACACACCCGAAAGGAGCAACCCCATGGGATGATGGGTGCATCAGGAGAAACCCCACGGATGAGTGTCTTGAGGGTACAGGGTCTCTCTGCTGTGTGCCTCGGGAAAGGAGATGGAGATGGCTATGGAGCTGGAGATGTACCCATCTGAGTAGGTGCATCAAAATTTCCCACCTGTCCAGAGCAAATAGATTGTACCACGCTTCTTCCCGCAGCATGCAAGACACTACCAGGAACCCATGTAGTTGCAAAGGGGAAAAAAAATACACTTTTTTTCAGCTCCATATGTGACCTCGAGGACTCAAGGATTTTTACTAATTACTAAATCTATTTTGCTCTCTCCTCGGGGCTAAGGCTTTGCGTCGCTGGGCCTGTGTTGTTTCTGTTACAGCCTGCTGGTGTCCGGAGAAACTTCAAATTAAATATCAGTCACCCATTAAGGTCAGGCAGCTCAATTCCATTAACAGGCGGTGAGACTCAGCCTCCCTGTAATGAATGCTGCCCGCACCTCCTAATAAAACTGGCAGAGGAACCGGGCAGCGCCAGCACAGAGTGATTGGCACCCCACCGACACCGGGGACCACAAAATTGATTTTAAAAGTCCATTCATCTTCTACAAATCGTGCCTTAAGTTTTCCTGACCTGCGACAAATCTGCAGGAGCTTCAGTAGAACTGCATAGGCAAGAAGAGGGGAAGAAAAAAAAAAAAAAAAAAAAAGAAAAAAGAAAAAATCTACAAAAAAAAAAATCCTAAAATCAAGAAACAGATTTCAACACAGTTCTGTCTCGGTTTCCAGCCCTCGCTGCCAGCCATGAATTTCTACCCCTCGCTTTATAAGCAAGATTAAAGGTTTTTCATCCCACTGCCTGCCACAAAGACAGTGCAGAGGATTTGAAGATGTTACAAGGTCCTTGCTGGACTCACGGACGTTGGATCTGGACATGCTCACTCCAGCCTGTTGGGTCTATCCCTCCTCCTGCTTTTCACAGCCCAACAGCCACCATCACTGGCCCCCCGCCTTGGTCTCTGTGCCCAGCTGGGAAGCAGCTTTGAGGAGCTGGTGGT
>VXBO01011692.1:0-12048 GCA_013400135.1 Rhinoptilus africanus | reverse complement strand
ATGGGATTTGAACCAATGTTAGCAAAAATCGTAACAAAGCAAATTTTAGATGATGATCAGCCAGCAACTGCAACGTGTTATACGTTATACAAAGTAATAGGAGGCCATACTCAAACCCTTAGAAACTACAGGTTACTACAAGCTGAGCAAGCTCTGCAGTACATAGCAAATATACATTGCATATTATGTCATGGACACAGAGGCAGAGCAGCAGCCCCTAGACAGGCTAGATCTCTGTTATGTGCACGGAACCCCTATCAAGCCATTCTGTCAGATCTGATATACAGCAAGGAAATAGTGCCACATGAAGGAAGTTGTTCATACTGCTCTGTGATATTCAGAAAAGATGATCATGTGTTTTATCAGCTGTAAGTTCCTCATGACATTCACTTTCTGCCTAAGACATATGTGATGCTGCATTTTTTTAATTTTAGGACTGAGCAAATGAAGGAATCAACTGCCGTTTTCAACTACTGAAGTGATAATTAATGTGCAATATAGAGCGTACAGAGTTAGAATAATAGCCCATACAGCCATACATTGATCTAAATGCTTGACACGCGTAGAATTGAATCTCCCTGAGCAACCTCTTCTCAGTAGCATTGGTGGCATCTGTTTTAGATTCAGATTGGTTTTAGGTTGAGTAGATGTAACAAATAACTAATAATATTTGCTAAACTGTGGGAAATTAGTTTTCTCTTTTGCTTTTCTTCGATAGATTAATAATAGAGATAGGTACATGGTAGATCTAATTCTCATCTTTCATGCAACATCCTATACTTCATTAGTGAAAAAAAAGATTCTAAAATGTCAATTAAAATATAAGAAACAAACTAACTGAAACATTCTGTAACAAGAGCTTTCAATAAGACAAAATATTGTCAATGATTGGCTGTAGGTTTGCATTTTGTTTGTGAACAACACTGCAGCTTGGAAGCAAATTCCCTGGCCAAAGCATTTGCTGCAGATTGATTTCACACATGCAACTGGATTTTTTTCCGAGGAAAAAAGTTCTGCACCTGTTGCAACTCCAATCCCCAGTAAAGGCATAAACATCCATACCTATGACTTGTACTTCAGATAGCTAGGAACCAATTACATGGTGAGGACAGGTCAGTGCAGGGAACCAAACCAAATTGAGCACAGAGTTAGACCCTGACTGCAATACCATTTAGATGTAAGAACCACAGCAGCAACTGCTTTCATCTGCTAACTCCTCCTATTGCACGAAATCACTTGTTACCATAGACATGGCCAATGCTATCCTGACCACAAATAATTTTTGATATAGAATGTAATTTTTTCATGTAATTTTTCACTTATTCATTGTAACTTGATATATGATTATATGTACATATAAACACACACACACATATAAGCATGTATATATGAAAATGTGTCCTGTATGCTTTAAGGTAGAACCATCCGGATTTTTGTGAATAGAAGCACACAGGAAAATATTCTGAAGTTTTTTTCTCACTTTAGTGACAATGCTGTTAAAGTTCTTATTCAGAAAATGCAACCCAGGCAAAAAAGTTTAGTCACACAAGGTAGCCCAAGATTCTCATCAGCTGGAAATTCTGTAAGATGGATTACAGAAGTAAATGACTGGCGAGTGGTAAACCAGCTCATATTCAACTGGTGTGTATCAGGATGTTGATTTGCAATAACCCTATGAACACTAAGGACATTCCAGAGGACTGGACGAAAGATAATACCATGCTTAAAAAGACTAAATGAGCCAACCCACATAATTATAGGGCTGTCAGCATGACATTGATCCCAGACAAAATAATAGAGTGACTGATATGGGACTCTGTTACCAAAGAATTAAAGGAGGAAAATAGAATGGATGCCAATCAACATAAGCATACGTAAAGTAGATCCTGTCAAAATAACTTTCTTTTCTGTGTACTACTTTGGTTTCAAAATGGAATTTGTTGGTATAAGGTACCTAGGTTTCTGTAAGACATGTCATGTCTTACAGACATGTATATATGACATGTATATAGTTATATACCTCATTTTGGTTCAAAAAATACCAATTCAGAATTAACATGGTACACAGTGAAAGAAGTTATCTTACAGGTCCTAACTTGTAAACAGAGTTATCACTGAGTGTGTGAGGTTTGAGATGAGTCTTGCAGGGACTTTTTTCATTGTCCTAATCTATTCAATACATTGTATTAGTGACCAGAAACAAAAGTTTTAAGAATTGCTGTATTTCCATTCTTTCCAACGATGAAAAAATTTGGAAAGATAGCTGATAAACAGTGGAGGTTACTGTAGCAGAATAATCTGTTTATTGTGGTTATGTGAGTGCAAGCAAATAATGGGATTTATTGTGGTGAGTTGGAGGGTGGAACAGCAAGGACCAATGCTATGCTACAGGGTTATAAGTTTGGTTGCTATCATCACATCCAGACCACAAGGAACAATGGGATTGGTTTTTATTTTGGAGACATTTACAAGGAATGTGATGAGGAGAAATATGGGAAGCAGCAAAGTTGCACTCACTGGCTATCAGGAACCACCCAGGAGACATTGTTAGTTTCTATACTTTTATACAGCGAGAACCTGCTGGCAACCTCTCCCATTCCCATCCTCTATGACAGGGCTCTTCAAGAGATATTTTATCACTCACAGCCTTCCATCGTGGCCTCTCTGCTTTGGCCCCCAGGAGTCCTAGGACTTACTTTTGTGTTCTTTCTCCCCTTAGAGTGTCCCGTAAATGACATTTTGTAGTTTAATATGACAGGAAGGAGCAGAACTCAGTTACTCAGGAGCTACCTGTGTATCGCATGCTCTTACCACTAAAGATAACAACTACATTCAAAATCATGGAGGCAAATGGAGAGAGCCTGAGTTCTGTAGGGCCCTATAGACACAACACAAAAGATTGTACAGTGCGTATACATTAAGAGTGTAGCCTGGGTCTTGGACTATGACTCTGAGTTAGCCAAGTACTTCATGCACTCACCAGGGAGAGTTACTTCCCTTGCAGTGGGGTCTAGAAGAAACAGAATACTGTTATCAGCCTGTGAAACACAGAAATCCCCGAAAAACAGTACCGCGCAAATAATTGACTGTGGGAAGCATACTACTTTACTTTCCTTGTTAACCTCTATTTGAACATTTTAAGTTTCTGTGGCTGCAGGCAACAGAAATGTGTCTCAGGGGCTGTATGCAGGCACTGAATTAGAGGAAAAGCAACTTTGATTTTTTTTAATTCTTAGGTAAGGTAATATTAGAGGTAAATTGAGCTTTACCTCATAACTTTTTGGCCTGTTCCACAAAGCACACAGACTTTTGATAAAGGAAAGAGCAAGTTAGTAGTTTTTAGAGGAAGTCAGTGCTGCTGCTGTTTTCAATTAGTGAGATAAAACATAAAATTTAGAAATTATAAAATTTAGGTTCAGATTTGCTCAGGCATGTGGATCAGATTCTCAACTGATATAAAGCAACATAATTTTCTATAGTTACAGTTGAATTACTTTCTTCCAAATCAGCTGAGAATCTGGCAGCTATTATTTATTTTAACTTTCAGTAAGACATGAAACTACTCTGAGGTACTTCTCTCTTTTGTCATTCAACCATAAGCCAACATCCAGAGTATGAATGTTTGGTGATAAATTTTTCTTACCACTGGAATTTAGACTAGATACAAATGTAATTTATCTGGTACTTTATTTTACATCTCAGGGGATTTGTTGGATGGGCAAAAGTGTTTAGTTTAGATATTGAGACCAGCAATACTGTCATCTGTCAAACACTGTAGCACACATAGTACTTAGGAGAATAATATTTAGTAAATAAAAAAGAAGTAAAATATGTTGATCGCAGTATAGGCTGATATTTTAAACAATCACAGATGGTGATGTACTAGCTGGTTATTGACAGCAATATCAGCCTTAGAAAGGGTTTTGACAGGTCTCACCGTACAATGATTAATTACTGCGAGGCACTCCAATTTCCTCCTTTGTTCAGCTCATGGCTCAGGGTAAAATCTGTTGCTCTTACTACACTCTGCAACACAGGAAATATCTTCTCACTACTGTATCCAAGGACCAATCAAAAGTGCAAAAGTCAGTCTAATAAGACCCACAGTCAATGATGGAAAGGCTTTTCCTCAAGGGATCAAGGAAGGAAGTAAGTTAATGTGGCTTTGCTCTCCATGTTTTGATTTCTTTTAAATGACCAATGGGTAGGATGGTTGAATAGGTTTTCTGAGGAGAGCAGGTGGGTACTAGTCAGGTCAGTTATGCCTAAAAAGATATAGGTGAAAAAGGAACACCTGTGAGATGAAGCAAAGGTTGTTAGTGCATACACTTAAATTGTATACACTTTCCGCTAAATAAGAACAAGAAGGACAATAATGGAAACAAACAGGATCTACCTCTTTTCATAAGACTGTTCTTAAAGAAGAGATATTGCCTATTTGAAGGATTGGTCCTATTCTCCAGGTGTTGAACCCACAGCAAAACTGGATTTAAACTGGTCATTGAGATTTCCTGGAAGTGGACAGGGTTCAGTCCTGCCTGATCAGTGTTAGGGAAAATATTCAGCAAGTAGCTGTGTTTTCAAGAAGGGATACAGCGGTTTTTAATAATGCAAAGAAGATTCTTCGTTGCCAGATACTGAATGTGTTTAATGTCTAAAAGTTGTTCCTTGCGTGACCTGAAACAATAGGAAGCATATATGAGGGGTGAGCTGCCTGACAGTGGGAATTCTGTTTAAGATTTTCAGGCTAGCTCCAGATGAGGTGGTAGATCTACACATCTGTACAATGCTGAACAGAAATTATACTCTGGGTCCTGGAAGCAACGCAGACACATCATTGCTGCACTGCATTATGCTTTGGCTAGTGTAGTTATGCTGACGTGGCTGTGCTGCTTCCAGTCTTAGCCTTATCCTGAGCTAGCTTAGATCTCTCTGCCTAGTAATTCAAACTGATCCAGTCTTCACCTTTACCAGAATCAAGAAATGTTGACACTTCAAATATACCATCTGTTGTACCTGCAAAGCAGCATGGCGACTTTCAGGGATATGTCCAGCTGTAATTAGCAAGCTATACTTTGAGGTGGGCATCCTCTTTATCTTTCCTGGCCTTCCTCGTATCAGAGTTTGACCACGACTAGACATAAGACAATAGGTCGCTCAGAACTGTACTGTAAGTTAGCAAAGACAAACTGCTTTCTTTAGTTACTGGTGCCTGTGATTTTCTTCAAGGTTCAATATTGGGCTGATTGTCTGAAGAGGGTCAAACCTAATTTAGATTGACAGAGATCTAGACGGGGCTAGGGGTGGAGGTGAGGGGTGTGCCAAGAGGGGAAAGGTGTTTTCGACTTCCTCTGCAACATAGGATGTGGTTCAGCTTTTGGGAATCATCAGGGCAGCTCTCACTTCGTCAGTTTTCTAACATCAAAGGATCCTTTGGCATTACTACTGCCTTGATCTCCTCTTCTCTGTCTGTAGCACAGCATTTATTCTGAAACTCTTTGGTCTAATTAAATCCTTAGGTTTTGTATGAAACTGAGTGACATATAAGGTTTGTGATATAAGAAAGGGAGAAGACCACATGATCATCAGGTTTGGTGATTTGGTGATCTTTGCTGACATTTTGGTCTACAGGTCTTTGTCTGCTCCCTGTGGAACAAGACAAGGTAAGAATATTATAGATATCCAAGAGCTTTAAAATTCTAATGAAACCTGCCTTGAATTTATTTAAAAATTTTGGTAGCTCTGAGTTTTTAACTTCACCTGGGTGTAGGTGGCTTACTCATTATACTTCTTCAGTGTAGTTTGTGATTGAGTCAGTATGCTTTCTGCTTTTTACCCCTGTATCTCAGTTTGGTAAAGTAACTGGTGAGAAACTTCCTGTTTACTTTGGTAGGTTTCTTTAGTGTGGAAGTGGTTCAGTGAATGGTTGCAGGGATAAATGTGAAGCCTGAATGCTATTCTCACCTAAATGCTGTTCACTGATCAAAAGTGAAACAGCTTTCGTTTAGTGTTGCCTTTTAGAGCTGATTACCATTGTTGAATTGTGAGTGAGATCACATTGCAACAGTAAAACAGATAGACAGTAGTGTGACGTGTCTTAATTGTTAAGAGTATGGGAGCACCCCACAAAATTACTTCACCCAAGTGCAGGTGATGTCGTTATGAAGAGAGGCCTGCAGAGACAGAAAAGCAGGGAGGCACGTGCTCTCACCGGCACAATCTTTTGCTTGGCATGATTTGTTTCTAACCTGCAAAAAAGCGTACGCAGCCAGGAGCCACTCAAGAGAAAAAACTAACCTTAGAAACAGATGGAAAATTTCCCACTATTGAAGGGAAATGAAGAGACCAGGAAAAAAGTCAGATTAACAGAAATAGTATAAAGGGGAAAAAAATTTGAACAGAAAAAACACCAAAGGATCAAATTAGTTTCCATGAAAGACAGATGCCTGAACTCTGGATATTTGCCATTTTTCTAGAATGGAGTGCTCTGAGTGACAAAAAATTTGCTTTTTTTTTTTTTTTTTTTTAACACTTAAGAATACCGTAGTTTTAACAGAGTCCTTCTTATTCAGGCCCTGACTTGTTAGGCCCCCCAGAAGTGCAGTAGTGGCTGACACACTTCCTTTGAACACTAAAGGAAGACTTTTTCCCCTGTCTTCCATATATTGTCCATAATACAATCGCTAATACTGACCATGTCAGAAAGCACTTTAATATACTAAAGGAAACACAGTCTTTTGATCTTTAAAGGAATGTTATAAACATGATTCTAGATTCTTTGGGGAGAAAGTTGAATTCAGTACTGTTCCACAGCAACCTAAATCCATGACACTGGAAAAAATTCAGTATTACTTTGGTAGGGATACAAAGGGGAATACGAGGTGACTTACTACATTCCTAATGAGGGGATATTTGAAATCTTTTTTATTTTCCTCAGGGCTAAGGGTGGAAAGATTTCTCTCTAAATAAGCTCTGGCTGCAGCAAACCATGGTACAGGTAATACACTTATTAGGTGATTTGGTCTTGGAAGACAAGGACCTATTGGTAGGCTCTGACATATAGCCATTGTTTAAGAACTTAATAAAGAGGAAAGCTAAAAGAAGGAAATGTAGGTGAGCTGTGATCAGGAAACGATTGCTGCCTTTATGTTGTCTATACTCTTTCTTGATGAAACCATCCAGTGCATCTCAGAAGTGTGTATCAAACTTAGGCCCACTTTTCTACACAAACACAAACCCAGTAGCTGTACACACTCTGTGTCCCTGTGTCCACTCCAGCTCCAGTTTCAGAGTAGAGTAAGGGGAAATTTAAGCCAATGTACTTCCATGTCCATCTGTATTGCCTACACATGTGGGCCAGAAACAAAAGTGTGTCCTGACGTGCCTGACCCTGTAGCCTATCTGTTCAAAGATAACCAATGTCACTGAAGTTGGGCTAACAAGATATCACATCACTTGATGATAAGCGGGATTTGTAGACTCAGACTCCACCTGTATAAAGCAGTTGCAAGAAGCCTGAACCCAGGTGGAACCCACACAGCATTGGGGTCTCACAGAGCTCCGTTCAGCACTGTGAAATGCAAAGTCTTGTTTCTTGGCCTGGTCTTCTAAAGGCAGTGTAGATATTCTTTGCAACTCCTTTCATTGCCTGAACAGATTTGTTCACTTTTATAACTATCATACATAGACATCTAAATAGACATCCAAATTTGTTCACAAGTGCATTGCATTTGTCTACTGGCTGCTTGCATGCATGCAGTAGGACTATTAGCTTCCTGTGATGTGATGTAGCATCCTTGCTTAGTGTAAATAAGACTCATTGCTATGAGAATTGTTGCAAACCAATATCGAATTTGCAAAATCAGTTTGCAAATTCAACCCAATATCACTCCCCACCAAAATGTCACCTGATAATGCTTTCCAGTTTCCTTGCTTTTACTGAGCATTTAAGATGTTTTTTCTATTGTTCGTCATTACTGTTAACAATACGCTAAAATAGATCTAGTAGATCATTTTAGATCATTGATCTCAAACCTCAACATAAATATGACAATAGCATATCTGCTGGTTTTCATCTGCAGAGTCTTGAGAGTTTCTATACATTCTAGAGTGACACCAAACTTTCTCTTTTCATTTAGAAATATCTATGGCATCTTATTCCTTTGTCCTTCAGTCTTCAGGTAGCAGTACTCTTTTATCTGGCCTTATTGGTTGTACATAACTACAATTAAATAAGGAAAAGGACTGACCAAAAGTAATATACTCATGGAAATGATACAAGTGTCACCATTGTATTTGCAAGGTAGTATGTGTGGGTGTATATATATAGTTATAAAATAATCATATATCATATTTACCAGATACCTAACTAGATAGCAATTATATCAACTTTTATATCTGAATTATATCATTAATTTTTATGGACTTTTAAAATTATAATTTTATAGTTCTAGTACTTTTAATACATTTGTTCTCCAACCAAAAACTTTTTATGTTAACATTTTTTTCTTAAAGTTGAAGTCATGCAAAACCAGACGTAAACCATGTTAAATAACGAACGCAAAACAATATAGTTTCGAAGACTGGAAAACACCTGCTGTTTAACTTATCTATCAATAAGCTGAAGTTTAATCACTTGCTCTCTAAAGGTTTATCATCTCCTTTCTCTTTACAGGCAATGGGCAAAAAATCAGTTTATGTTTTTCAAAACTTAAAACATAGTGAACATCAAAGAAAATTCATTCAGCTAGTGCGATTCTTAGGAACCATTCAACCATATTTTCAAGAAAAATAGACATAGATGACTTTACATGCTGCTTAGCAGCTAGAAGTAGGTGTTGAGAAGCTCTCCCACGGTGTTATTATATATTGATAGATAACAGGAAAAAAGATTTCGTTGAAAGCTTTATGATACCCAGGACATGGAGGGAAAGATAGACGGCACTTTTGCTTCAGTCCCCAGTTTATTTTTATTATTCACAATATGAAAGCTACTGAATGACCACTGAAGTCAATGCCATTCTCTTTATTGAACAGGGTTTCTCACTTCTGTAGCAAAGGAAACACTTGTGCCCATAAAGCACTTAAAGAGCTAACATTTTGTTCTATTACATTGGAACTTCAGTCTATGCAACTACTCCAGTTTTAAAACAGTGGCTGCTAGAATTATCACATGTGCTTCTCTGGTCTCTCTTCCTTAGCTTCAGCCATAACATGAGGTGGGATCAGAAGTGGATCTTGTCTCCAATAAAAGGGATGAATAGTGAGAAGAAGCGAAGAGTAAATTACATTGCTTGGTAGCAACAGATTATTCTTGTACGTGGGCACAGTCCTCAGAACAGAGGATCTCAAAAAACAAGGGCCACTGAAGTGGTTTTTATTGTACCTCTGCAAGTATTTACAGCTGCGGAGTTAATTTTCCATGGATACCATCATGTAGCTACTGTGTGACAGGTTCTTGAACCCATGGCTATTGCACAGCTTTGGTGGACAGCACTGATGCAATACTGAGACTACATGTCTGCATCAGAACTACAAGACTTGAAAGGAAAAGCAACATTCACTTTCATGTTGTCTGCAGAGACATGGGTAGAAATTGGATTGGGGTAGAAATTGGAAAGCTAGGGCTGGTGGAGGGAAGCGTTTAATATAGAGGATGACTCACAGGGCTGTTGGAAAGAGAAGGGAAGGAAAAGAGAAAAGAAGAAAATAAGAAGCCTAAAAAGTGAAAGATGTTAACCACATGGCAGCTCACCAGCATAATTCATAAATATATGGTAACAAAAGACAGTAGAGCTTGGTATATTTTCTTTTTACTACCCTAAATAACACCTATCCTACTTGGCAACAAGCTGTTTACCGAAAAAAAAAAAAAAAAAACCAAACAAAGCCCTTCCCCTTTTTTAAAAAACATTAAAAACATTTAATAGTAACCACTTTTTTAAACCCAGGAAATATGTTTTGAAGGGTGCTCTCATTTATTTGTTTTTTAAAGAACTTTTTAAATTATTATTTATTATTATTTCCTGCTATACTAAACCCAAAATTTTCAATGTCTGTGGGTCATTAAATGCAAAACACTTAAGTTTTTCTCTATGGCTCTGGAGCTGGTGGCACAGAATAAAACACAACCAAAGCCATTCTAGAAACAGCATATAAACAAAAAGGTAAGTAAAAAGAAGTTATATTGTTTAGCTTGTGGCCTGGTAAGAGCATTAAAACAGAGATAAGTAATAAAAGAGAGCTCCTTTATACAATATATTACCCCTTGCTGAGGGTGGGCAGAGCTGGTGGTCTACCTATTTCTACCAGCAGTGATGCAAGATCACACTCATGTCCAATCCTAGTCTCCACAGGGGTGCTTAAAATATGAAATACCAGAATTTCTTCTTATTTGATTATATTTTTACCTTTTTAAGGTTTTGTTACTCCCTGCTGCAACTTCCTTCAGCTGTTCATGTTACCTATGATATTATTTAATGCCTTCCATACCAGGACATCATTGAATATGATTTTATCCTTTGTCTTCTTAATAGTGGAAATAACATGCATTGATTTTTGGTAATCTGCCTAAGAACTGGGTTTTAGTAAAGTACAAAGTCATAAAGTTTTACATAAAGACACAGACATATTATCATATTTTCCCCACTATTATTTTTTGGTTCTTTGTTGCTGTTCTGCGTGTTCTGTAATAAACATGACTGCATAAATTGTCCAAATTTTGGAGCTAACTAGGTAATGTCTCTAATACATTTCCTTCCTAGAATATATTTATTTGTGCAATAAGAGAAGGGATATAAAGATTCTTTGAAAATATTGATAAAAAGATACTGACTTTTCAGAAAGAAAATAGACCGTGCACACATGTGTTTGATTAAAAAGAGAGATAAAAGTTGTTAGCTAAAATGTTTCATTACTTGAAACCTGTTTTAGACTAGGAGGAGATGATAATGTCCCTGGGTAGAATAATATATTTTGAAGAACAAGCCAAAATCATAGTTTTATTAGTAACAGTAGAGTGAACCTGGTTGAGTTTTGTATGCATGTTTATTTCTGATGTATTGGTTTTTGGTGGTGTTTTTTTTCCACAGTCTGTAAATTCCACATGGGAATATTTCTCCTAAGTATAGCTGTCACAGGGAGACCTGATGAGGAGATGATGCTGTATGCAAGGTTTAGCAGCCAGTGGACATCAGCAGTGAATACAAGTGGAGACTTTAGAGGACAGGCAGGGTAGTATTCAGTGAGAGCAGGACTGTTGAGTAAAAGGTATCAGCTGGGGCTCTGAGCTGTAGAGGTCTGTGCAAAACAACCATGCAATTTCACTGACAGAATTAAGAGTTAGTTTACGTAAAAAGGCAGCGATGCTTTGAAACAGGAGGATTTGCAAGATAGAGGTCTAGCACAAATCTAACTTTGTCCAGGAAGAATGGGAAAAGTTGGGTTTGGAGGTCCCTGAAGTATGAAGGGATTTTTGGAATGAACTTTTGGGGTGTCACCAGTAGCCATTCTTATCCCTTATTCTCTCTTCGTAGGAGAGAGGACCACAAAGGACCCAGGCTCAGGCTGTTTTAAGTGTGGGTGTTATAAGTGTTCAGAGGGCTTTACTGTGCCCTCTGAACCCTTAAGTTTGAGGAGATTAGCATAACCTTCCCAGTCATGCAAGGGAAAATGCAGGGAGAGTATGTGGTACTTTTGTACTACATGTGAGGAGAGTATGTGGTACTTCTGTACCTCTTTCATACTAGAGAGTGAGAAATATACGAAGCTTTCCCTTTGTTACCTGAAAGAAGTGAGTTAGAATGATAATGTGCAACCTGTGCGACTAACCCCTGTGTGTTGGAAAAANACTAACCCCTGTGTGTTGGAAAAATACACTGTGGTGTGTAAGCAGTGACAGACCCCAATTACTTTCATAGCTGGAAAAAAAGAGGACCAGAAAACTCCATCTTCTTTGTATGTAGATGAGATCTCTACTTATACTAATTTAGGCTCATCCTATATTGAGGTAGTACAGCTTGGTCAAAGATATATTGCAAAGCCATAGTC
>VXBO01011691.1:0-58961 GCA_013400135.1 Rhinoptilus africanus | reverse complement strand
TAAGATATGATGTGACCAATGACAAAATCTCTTAATTTGCTGCACAAGCAGTATAAGTGTGTTATCCTGATAGACAGTGTCTGCTAAAATGACCTCTGCTAGCTATACAGGCAGCGGTCTAGATATGAGTAGCAATTACTCTTTATTTGGCTACACACACCTAGCCTCTGGGCAGCTTTCCTTTCTTAGTGTAAAGCACTGAAAAACTGGGAAAACCAAGGGTCATTTTAGAGCTGTCATTTGCTTGCTTTGATGCTGTGCCAAAAGGATTTTACCAAAGATGTGGTTTATTGTTTTTGCCATCCACCCAGATCAACTGATCTCTCAGATTTAACATTTGCAATATCAATATTTGCAACTGTGATTTCAAAATTGGTTTTCAATTGAAAGCTACTAGTATTGACTTACTAACTATACATGTGAGCAAACATCAACAGGGTCAGAGTCCATTGAAATAAATCTTTATTTAAGCAAATGCTTACAAAGCCCTGTTTCAGATACTTGTCCAGATCTATGAAGAGTTCTAAAACATATTTTGGAACACGTTTTATAACCATTGCAGGAATACAATGAGTAAAGTGAGTTTAAGGTTAAGCATTTAATTAGGTTCTTTCAGATCAGCAAGATCCAAAGAAGTTAATTTTACAATGGTTAAATAATTATTTGAGGTAATCCTAGGCACATTAGGTTTTTTGTTGGAAAACCTGTGCAGAAGATTAAAGACAGGAAGAACAGAAACAGCAAATGTACAAGAGAAGAAAAAAAAGGAATGAAGGAACTATGTATCACTAAAGGCATTGCAAGTATGCAAGAAGTTTTGAATCAAAATTCAAAACAGTCTTAAAAAAATGAAGTTACAGTCAGAAAAGGATGAGATTTATTAAGGAAAAGAGAACTTTCAAACAGGAATCATTTACTGCATAATTAAAAGAATGAGGAAGCAATTCTTCAGAAAAAGGACTGGTGTTATATTAGTTAGCAAGCTGAATGTAGGCCAGCAGTGACATGTTGTGTCAAAGAGAACAAATTTGTAAGATGTACAGACACTAGTGTAGCCTGCAAGACAAGTGCATATCCTGAGAAAAGGAATGGTTTTCTTTCCTACCCAGGTTGAAATAGGCATGGCAGTTTGTGCCAGCTCCTTCCCAACTTCTTCTTAGGCTCTTAAGAAAGTCCGAGTAAAGACCAATGACTTCTTTGTCCTCCCTCCCTCTGTTTCCCTTTTTCTCTCTTCCTCTCCTCCTCCACCTTACTAGTTCCTGTGATATTTAGATGGGTTTCCATGCTCCCAGGCAATCAAGCACTCTTGAAGTTCTGCCTAGTGGTCCTGGAAACCTGTTTTCTTTCTCACTTATGACCTTCCAGCCTCTTGGATTGAAGTAGCAAAAAGTCCCTGAGGAACACATTTTTTTCACAAATTGCTCTAGATTCCTTTCAAGAAAATGAGCACCCAGCCCTTGATTAGCAGATCTGTGAGTTATCAGGATCCAGGGAGTTTGGTTTTACCATAGTTTACCTTTATTAGGCATTGGGAAAGAAATAAGCCTCTTAAGTCTAAGTACCACATTCCATTTGGGATGTGGATTTAGTTCTGAACAACTCATCTGAAACAGCTATTTCTCTCTTCTCTCTGAGGGATTTATTGGCAAAACTAGCCATCTATTAACATTATCTTGTAACTCTGCACAGTGAGAATAGGTGCTATAAATCTTAGCTGTATAAAAGCCCAGAAGCTGTAAGGTTTTACTGGATAGCAAATAGAAAATTCCAATAAGTTCATACCTGTTTATTTTAGTTAGAGTGAAAGAACATTCTGAGTGAAGCTTGGCTGGAAACATCTTTGGAAACAGCCAATCTGCCCACCTCACACTAGCAAACTGTACATCATACCTTGCCCTTGCAGAAATACATGTAATCATTTTGCATGGGCCGTGCTAAATAACAGGAACTTGTATTACTAATTATTGTGTCAATGGCCTTGGTCTTGGATGTGATTAGAACTAATAATAAAAGAAATGAACAAATGTATCTATAGTATTACACTCCATTAGTAGCAAGAGTCTACAATTTAAATTTGCATTTCTCACCAGGATTCATGTTTCTCAACTGTCAGATCAAATTAAGATTATACAGAGCCCAATTAGCTCTGGTTACCTTTGTTAGTTTTTCCTGACTGGTCTCACTAAAACTGTTGCAGAAAGTCATAGATTTACTTAAGCACAGTTAAACGTTTTATTACTAAAAGCAGAGGATGTTTACCTATTCAGAGCTTGACATTAAGAGCGTACATGGTGTCCAGACTTGGCAGATTTGAGGCTCCAAAAGCACTCTTTGATTTGTGCCTTTTAAATTTATTTTTATTGTACTTACTATTTTCTTTCCACATTGATCATGCATAATTCATTCTGGCTAACCTCATTTGTAACAAATATTTCTTCAGCAGTTACTGTCATATCACCATAGATATTTTGTTATTGTGGTTTATTGCATTGCATTTCCAAACAAATCCAGTTCTAGCAAAGAAACCAAACACTACCACTTAACAAAAATACTGGCTTTATTATTATTATTAACCAATAAAAATCTGATTACATTTTTTCTGGATATAAGTCTGGTTTCTCTACAGTGTTATAGTTCTAGTACAATTTACTTATCCAAGAAGATTTTTTATCTGTTTCCAGTTTGCCTTTCTGCACAGCTGCAATATCATAATAAGGTTAAAAAGCCACCATCACATTCAAAGGGAATAGTAAGTTCTGTTACATTATAACTTATGCAATCTTACACACTTGGGAAGTTTAAAAATTTAGTTATTTAAATTTAAACCTGGAAGAGGACAAAAGTGTTCAGTACCTATTCTTACAGATAAAAGAATAGGTACAGAATCCTTATCTTTAAATAAATATCTATTCTTAGAGGTGTATTATTCTCTAAGCTATTTGTAATTTATGTAAATAAGAAAACACAGTAAAAATTATTTCATTTAACCATGACAAAACAAAAGTTAAAACCATACAGATACACATGCAACAGAACACAGGGAGGAGGAAGAGTAAAAAATTTTAACATCAGCTTGAAAATGAGGAAGTGTGTTTATGTTTCAAGACAAAAATTAATTTCTTCAAAAAAAGAAGCAGAAGCAATTGGAGGCAGGCTTTGTGACTGCTGCGAGGATTTGTGCGACTATGAAGCAAATGTTGACTTAACATCAATGCATTAGCAACTGAACAAGAGTGAGAGAGGATTTGTTCAACCTTAGAGTCATCAAATGAGGAGCAGGAAATTACAGCTGTTGAAAATCCCCAACAGGAAAAGTTAAACATTTGCAAAAAAGCAAGGGAGATACCACCATTATTATAATTCACAGGCTTCACACATACCAACTGTCAGGGCACTACTTTTTGAAAAGAGACCTTGATGGCATGATCATGTGTCTACCTGATCTGCCAAAGACCTTATCTGAGGAGGAAGAAGAAGGTTTTAAAATTACACCATGTACAATAGATCACACATTCAACTTGAGAAACTGAACAGAAAATACTCAGAATATGGGATGGAACTGCACTGCAACTTCAGAGGCTTCAATAAAGCATTTGATCACATTTGGCAAGGAATACTATGGGCTGTGATGAAGACACTCAACATTAGCAAAAGAATAGTGACAACCCTTGAAATCCTTTATTACAGTGCAGGGAGTAAAGTCCTTGAAGGTAACACACTGGGTAAGTAGTTCCATATGACAGCTGGTGTAAGAAAGTGATGTCTCCTATTGCCACATCCCTTCAATTGTTTCCTTGAACGTGTTATGTCAAAAGACTTTGAAAACTTTGAAGGAGTGCCATCAGTTAGTTGTAATAATAGAGGTAATCTATCCTTTGAAGATGATGTAGATTCGATAGGAGAAATGGGACCAGGGTGTGCAAAGATAATTACAAAGCTGGGCAGCACTGCAATGATGTATGGTATGGAGATCAGCACAAAAAAAAGAGCAGTGAAATGACAATGAGAATTACTGACACTGAATGAGAAATAGACATCAAAAGCAAGGAAGTTGAATGAGGGGACTTATTCAAGTATCTCAGTACTACTACCATGAAAGACGGGGAACCTGAAACAGAAATCCAAAGAATTGCCCTCATGCTAGCAGTGCTCACAGTCCAAAATACAACCTGGGAAGACAAGAACAATCTTAGTAGATCCAAGAGGAAAAAAAAAGGAAACTTCTTAGAAATATTGTGTTCTTGAGAGCATGACCAGTGTGAAATGGGTGAGACTCAAACAGCAGCAACAGAATGAAGAATTCAAGCCTTTGAATTCAGATGTCTCTGCAGAATTCAATGGATACCATACACAGTGTACAGAACTAACAGCTCTATTACAGAGTAGCAGGATATGCAGTAATTGGATCCCATGAGCCTCTACTGGCAGCAGTGTAAAGAGAGAAGTTGGAAAGGTTTGGAAATGTGACTAAAGCAAAAGGCCCAGTAAAGATAATTTTGCAGGGAAAGAATGATGAGAAAAGAGGAGGAGCTGCTTGTGGACAACCTGGTAAAAAACATCACCAGAAGCTGGACAGGAAAATCTCTAGCAGAACTTCTTCAAGCAGTTAAAACCACCTGAAATGAAAGGAGATTATAGTTATCACCTCACTATGACCCAGACAGCCAGAGTAGAGGCAAGGGATTACTGCAGCACAAAAGTCTGTTATAAAACCCGTCAATACAGAATTTCTAGAAAGCCATGTCAATGTTACTATGTTTTATAAATAGATAAGATGTATTTTGTTCTTTACTGCCTTTCTTCTTTCTTGTATTTGTTCAAGTGGTATTTAGTCATTTCCAGACCTGCACTCCCTTCCCTAGGTAAAAGAGAAACAAATATTTGCTCAATACATTTTTGTTAGGGAAATAGGACAAAATCTGGCAGCTCGAGAGAAGCAAAGCTGCCATAGCTCCATGCCCCCAGGTCCAGTCAGTAGTGAGGCTGAGCATGTATTCCCTAGGCACACTAGGCACATCTACAAACATGTCTGCACCAATGTATACATACCATGGGCTGCACAGATCAACTCAGAGAGAGATGCACAGAGCACCCATATGAACACAGACAGGACAGACAGCACTGGCCTCATCCTGCTCCTCTCTCTGACTAAGCAGGATGGAGATCTGCTATTGGTAATATTTATATACGTATATATACAATGTGGATATTCCCCACAACCCAGACTGCCCAGATGCTGGCAGGTGAAAACACAAACCCCTGAGGCAACAGCCCTGCTCCAGCTACTGGCACAAATGCCCTCAAACACACACACAGAGACGTCTGGGACTACCCTGGTCCCCAGTAGCCACTCTCCACCCCACCTGACCCTTTTATGTTCTTACTGTTAGAGACCCTCTCACTCCCTGGCTCCCACACCACCTCACTACTCCCCGCCTTGCCTGGCTTCATCTTTACTGGTACTCACATCCTCATTTGTGCACCCACACTTACTTCAGTGGCTGGCACTATGGACGCATGAGGCCCTGTGACCCGAGATCCCAATTCAGTTACTGGCATTGACATCCACTGGCTGGGGTCTCTGCAGTTGCTGGGACCACAGACACACAGCCCTCCAACCCACCCCCAGACACAGACAGGCACACGAGAGTCCCTCATCCAGGAGAAGAGTAAGAAAACATTTAATAAGAAGACAGAACAGACTGTGCTGATCAGGTGCAGGGCACGGCCAAATGGTTCTACCAACCATCAAACTATTTACACGCAGCTATACCTTGTTCCCCTTTATTTTCCCACACTTCTTCCTCCCCAAACCACCTTGATCCCTCCCTTTTCCCACCTGAATTCCTCCTTTATATATACCATAACAAGTTCTGTGCAATCAAGTGTTCTTCCGCTGCACCGCATAACATGTCCCATGCTCCTTGACAGTGGATCCCCTGAGTCCAAATTATGTTGACTCATCGTGATGGGTTTCATGCCTGAACAACGAGGACGGGGCTGTCCTGCAACAGCCTGGTGAAGGGCCTGGACAGTGTGTCACTTCCTCCGATACATTAATTTGGGTTTCCACCTGCCATTGCCCTCCTGTCTGGGTTTGTGGAGGTGAGCCTTTGATGAGTTGATGGCTTCTGTGACGGCCCTGGGAGAAGCCAGGGCAAGGCATTATTTGGGCTCACACATGTGCCTCTGTGCTCCTTTGTGGGGGTATAGATGAACTCTTATCACATAACCTAATAATCATAATTCTCTAACTGTCATGTTACCTTCCCTTCCATTGAGTAGAGTAAGAGATTGTACTTGTGACTTCTGCCTTTTATTTCAGTTTAATTTTAACTTCAACTGCAAAACCATCCTCTACAGAAGCATCCAAGAGCAGGTTGTTTCTCAGCCTGCTAGAGACTGACCTGGATTCAGTTTGTGTTTTCTCATGCCTTATCTCCTGTAGTTGTATATCTAGCTGCAGTCTGTCACTGCTGTATTCATTGTCTCTGTGCTCCTTTTGTATCAGGAGAACTTATATGAGCATTTTTTAGCAATGTCAGTGAAAAAACTATCATGTAAACAGAATCCAGGAGACACTGGAATTGTGAACAGCCATAACTCAGATTTTTAGACAGAAATGTATCCCCTCTGATGCTCCTGAGATCCTCCAACTCTGCAACACCATCCTCAGGCTACTTCTGAAGGTAAATTTCAGATCGATTCAGTATGCTGTCATGAAAACTCTTGGACAATGCTAGCCATTGCTTATATGATCTTTCTTCCTAACTCACGGGATGTATTCAGGTTAAACTGGGTCCTCTAATAATCCCAATACACTTAAAAAAAAAGAAAAACACTCTAATTAGCACTCTAGCACAAGGAATATCTATTTGAAATTCATGCTGGATCTCTCTACCTGCTGTGCTTCATTTCAAATTTGAATGCTTTCATCTTTGTACTATCCTGCAGCATTCACACAAAAGTCTTGGGGGAGTCCACCCAACCCCCCTCCTAATTTTTACTTTAAAATCATTAGTCTCTGTAAGGGCCTACCTAACATGCAAACCACACAAAATACATTGTGGGCTTTTTTTTTTTCTTGATTTTTTGGTCAACAGCTACTGATTCCTAACAAACAAAGAGGAAATGAAGGTTAACTAATTCTCAAGCAAAGGTTATGGTGATCCACCTAAATGTGGAATATCATTAAGCAGAAAAGAATGAAAGAAATCAGAGTAATTTATTTGATTTTGGCCTTATTCCTTTCTCTGAATCTGCAAAAATAAAGTGAAAATAAGATATTTCATGGACATTCTGTGTTATTTATATGCAATAATAAAGAGCAGATTTGCACTATTTTCCTCATAAAAGTGGAGTATTTGATGCCTGTGAAGATTTTGTTAAAACTGAAGATTATGATCCAAGTCAGGTTTTGACCTTGCAGTCTTTATTTATGTTAATGGTCCTTCAGCTTCAACAAGAAGTCAACGCGACTATTCTTGTCAGTAAATACTACTGCTGCATATAAGTATGGTACATCTTGTGGTATTTCTGCTTGGATCGGATGAGGAGATAAAATTCTAATTGCTGAAGAATCCACATGGTGTCTTCCTACTCTCCCAGTTCAAAAATAAAGCTAAATGGGTCAGAAGTCTAAAAGACTTGGTTAGTGTAAAAGGGAAGTAAGAAATCAATGACAAGTTGTACTAGAGATGCAAGACATAAAGTAAAGGTTAGATTGAAGATGGGACCCCAGCAGAGCAGTGGGAGACAAGAGCAATAATATAGCCCAGGGCAAAACGTGAAACTTGATTCTGAGCTAAAGCAAAACTGTTCAGAAATACAGCCAAAATATTTTTCCACCCTTACTGAGTAACTGGGAAAAAAAAAAAAATCGACACCCTTTTAGAAACATTTTAATTGTATGTATCCACCAACAGAAAAATCCCTAGTGGAACAAATACATTGCATCCATTTCCAAAACAATGGAATCAGTGCACAACCAACCAAGTGCATAACGAGTATCGCTGTTTCCACAGCTCTGTTTTCATCTGCTTGTGTGTGGTACTCCTGTAATAGTTTCTTTTTTAGTTTGTGTGACTTCTCTGAACTCTACAAAAAATGTCTACAGGCTTTTCCTCTATGCTGTTTTTTCCACATACTTTTAATTTGTCTAATACAGATGCAGAAGCAGCAAAATGATCATTCATGAATAATAAGTTCTAAGCATATGATGCAGAAATTGCTTTAAAAAAATATTTTCAGAGGTATTGAATAAAGCATCCTATATTTTGGTTTGGTTTAATGTGCTGTCAGTGGTTTATTAAACCACCACAAACAAGAGAAATATTTTCAGTACCAACAAGCACTGGGAATTCTTGCAGTTGCTCAGCACAAAGGTTTCAGCACTTTGTGCTGAAATGGCTATGGGAGAATTTGAAATGTTTAATGACCTGCAAGCTCCAATTCAACCGGTATACTTTGCTGTTGTAGCATTATTTAGATACTGTATGGAGTAAAGCATGTAAAAGTCCATCTGTTTAGCTGTCTATGCAAGCTTTTTATTTCCTCTATGACATTTCTTTATCTTCACCAAAGTTGCTCTTTGATTTTCCATTTAAATATGCTTCTTATTATTTTAAGCAAATCTAAGGTTATCTAGAAGCACTCATGACATAGACTTGCTGGTAATTTGCAATTTCTAAAAGCCTAGTGTCCCTCAGCTTCCTCTAAATTTGATCTACCTTTAAAAATAATGGTCCTAAACTCCCTTTTTATAAATATTCCATTGGTTTAATGGATTTCTGCTGTCTGGCATCATCTGAAGAGATGACAAAAATTTGTGGATGTGAATAATGCTTTCTGAATAGAGCCAGTTCTGTATTCTCTTCCTGAAGTCTGACAGACAGACAGACAGAAGCAGTGGTTCTTAAAGTAAGCTCACATAACTGCAAGTGATGAAATTACTGGGGATTAGCCAGATACTGATCTGAAGCAAGAGACCATTTAGTCTTCTAACTCTGTCACCTGAGTTACAGAAGAAAAGTTTAGCTCACCCTGACTACACTAATTAATTCTGGCAGGCATGAGCAATGAGAACACTTTTAGTCAGCTGCTGTGGGTTAGATTGACATTGCAAAATCATGGCAATTCGTAAATCTGTGCTTATATTCAGAGACAAGAGAAAGTGGGTCCTTTCCATATTGACAATGCACTCATGCTGAAATTTAATACTGAAAGCTTAAACTTTATGTTGCTTTACTAATTTATAACTTGTTGCTCTGGCAGGAACACATAGGTAATATGTTTACCCATTGTGAATATATAACGTGATATTCGAAGCGGCAAAGGACCAATTAAGCTTGCAGAGTTCAACATGTGGGCTGTGAACTTCTTTATTTTCTAATCAGTGTTTCATAAATACTAAAAACCTGTATAAAAATTTTTCAAATTTCTAACGGGGATTTTTTGGTAAACGATGGAAGAATCATTTGTAGAGAATTGACTTGAAGTATTTTAAAGCTGAAACAACTAATTTTTTAAGTATGATCTGGGAGAGAAAAAGTGAGGGTGAGAACACTTTCCATCCATACTTCTGTCTTCCATGGTATTCAAAGTTCCCATCATTCTCCCTGTTTGTGATCTTCTCCCAGAAACTTGTGATCTGTGACTGTACTGGAAGAGGTGTTTCCTTCACTTCACATGAAAGCCATCACAAAGCCAAAACATTTATTTTTCTTGATCCAGTGAGAATGTTTCTTTCACAACACTGGAATGATTCTGGGTAAGTATTAGAGGCAGAGGAGGTGCAAATTTGTATTTTACAGGACTTGCATTTGCTCATGGCAGATGGAATTGCACAGAAACTTTTATGAGTTCCTGAATATGTTGTCTCCCACTGAAGCTTTACCATCCTCAGAGCTTAACTTCACAATATAGTCCCAGTGGCACTCTGTAAGTGAAAATACACTTTCTGAACATTTCAGTGACCTTGATTGCACCAGGCGGGTGGGCCCATTTCAGAAATGCCAAAGCAGCAGCTCTGTAAAAGGACTGAGGTGCCCATTCCAAGTCTGTGATTTAAGTAGTTTTAATTAATCTCTACTCCATAACACTGTTGCTTACTTCTTGGCCCTGCTTACTAATTTTTCACCTGCAGTTGCCAACATTTTAGCTCGGTAAAGGCTAGACAATGATAGCTAAGACAATAACAAAATAAAATTATTTTCCCCATGTAAGGTGAAAATAACCAGTAATGTAAACAACTGTGATTTCTACTCCCCCTTTCTCAGCTCCCCCAGATATTTAACTGGTGAAACTGTTGGAGAAGGTTTAAGTGATAGTCTGCTGGGCATTTTACTCCCAGACCATCACTGCATTTATTGCATATAAACGATGCTCACGTTGCTCATGCCTGTTCCATATTATTTAAAACTGATCTCATCATTTCCTCAGCTTTCTATTCCCTCCAGTGTGCCTGGAGTTCTGATTAGTAATTTACCACAGAGTTCTATAACAGTGAATACTCTACTGCTACTGTTAATTAAATCTGTGTGGGTAACTATTCACTCACAAGAGACAATCATTGCAGGAAGATATTGTCAGGCCTGAGGCTTTGCACTAATAGAATCTCTACATATCCCAAAGGTGATATGTTCTGTATCTGGAGAGGAAGCAGTGAGCCAGATCTTCTAACATATCCAGCCAGTGGTTCGGTGAATGAATGCTAAGGGGACAAGCTTCAAAAGACAGCGTTCCTAAGACTGAAAGATGGGCAGAATAAGAGCAAAACAATATGGATATTTTATCATTCTTGATACAATGTGATCTCATAACCTGAGATTTAGTCCACGTTTCTTTTAACTTTAATTTGGGACACATGACTGACATGGAGTGCTTTAAGTTGTTAAAATTAATCATTTAGAGGGATGTCATACACAGTGAATGGTATTGTTATATTAGGAGCATATATGAGCTGAGGAGACACATGGTGAAAGTGGTTTATAGCACAATACTGAAGAATTACATAAAGGAGCTTTAAAGAAAATACTGACAATTTGCAATCAGTTAGTTTCAGTGGTGACCCATAAAACATTCCCCTGTCAGATAATGATAGCTTTTGCCATATTCAAGGTATTTTCTAACATGTGTCAGGAGGTTATGCACATTACAGGAAAAATGAAAAATTTTAAAGGTTACCATTGTCCTCATTAGCCCCATCACATTAACAAAGGGACAGTTGCCTCCAGCAGGCAATTGCTGCTTCATGAACCCTGAACATGAATTGCTGCATTAATCTGCAACAAAATTCAGTCTATTGTTAGGAGGGAATGCTTTTTGTCACAAATTAGCATGAACTGGATGTTGTGGTTTAACCCCAGTTGGCTGATAGGACCACACAGCAGCTCACTCACTCCCCCCAGGTGGGACTGCCAAGTGAATCAGAAAAGTGAAAGTGAGAAAACTTGTGGGTTGAGAAAAAGACAGTTTAACAACTAAAGCAAAAGCACACAAGCAAAGCAAAACAAGGAATTAATTCACTTTTCCCCTTGGCAGGCAGGTGTTCAGCCATCCCCAGGAAAGCAAGGCTCCATTATGCATAACGGTTACTTGGGAGGGCAAATGTCATCAGTCTGAACGTTTACCCCCGTCCTTCTTCTTCCTCCATCTTTATATGCTGACCATGATGTCAAACGGTCTGGAATATCCCTTTGGTCAGGTGGGGTCAGCTGTGCTGGCTTTGTCCCCTCCCAGCTTCTTGTGCACTCCCAGCCCACTCGCTGGCAGAGTGATGTGAGAGGCAGAAAAAGCTTTGACTTCTTAGCAACAACTGAAAACACCAGTGTGCTATCAAAAGTATTTCCCCTTCCAAATCCAAAATATAGCACTATATCAGCTGCTAAAGTTAACTCTATTCCTACTGAAAACACAACACTGGATTACACAAATCATTTAGGTACTATACAAAGCATAGCTTTTCTTTTTAGTAAAAGTTATAAAAGCTGTATATTATCTTCCAGCCTACAAAATGAGTAATTAAAAATTATATTTCTTCTTACAGATGTAATTATTCATGCACATGGAGATTTATAATAACTGATGAAACAAGAATTATTATAAAGCATGAAGGATGAAGGGAACAGATTAAAAATACCTGGTTAGTAGGCAATGGAAATGGTTGTCTCAAACTTTGGAAGATGTAGTGAGGTTAAACTATGGTTTTGCTAGTATACATAATGCTAGTACACACAATGATTTATCTGTTTAGAGAACCATTTTAAGTATTTATGCAAACATCACTGTATCCCTAGTTAATAGTCTATTTGCCTTGTGTAATAAATAAAGATGAACAGGATGAGAACAGATTTGTTGCATATATGTAAATAGGTCTATCTATACATAATAAGTAATAATGTATATATCTATAATTAATAATACATATCTTATATAAAATACATCTGATAAATAGTTTTATATATTGAAAGAAGAGGACAACTAGATTAGTAGACATTATTACAAAATCTGGAGGCCTGAAGTTTTTTGGAAGCGGGTGATAGTCTGGATTTGTGGTACCACATGTCAACCATTTAAACCTTGGATGTGTAATCCAAACTGGTCACCTAAGCCACATCAGTGATCACTGAAGTAATGAACTGTAGAAGAATATTTGTCACACCTATCATAGACATTTACTTTAGGATATTACTTATAGCTCTTTCTACACCTGTCTATCGCTGCAGTGGTCAGCAGAGCCACACGAACACCACACTGTTCATGATAAATTAATACTAGCAATTGGCATGATTCCTCTTCTAAGCTCTTGACAGCTTCAGAATTTGCTTCTGTTCAGGGACTGGAAGAGCTTCAACAGGTTAAGGTTTTGATCTCTGGAAGGAACCAGAGATGATTCACTGAGGTACTTTGATGTCAGTGGGTACGGCTTGAAGTGCCTTTTGTGGCAAATAAAAATTGCCAAGGGGAAGTTGCTGTTGATATGAAGCAAATAAAACAAAGAAGAAAAGGGTAGCTTTGATGATTTAATAATTTAGGTTTAGTGTCAGGATCTTGTAAAATTGTTGCAGGTGCTGGGATGGAGACTGCATGGGCTTCTGAGAGTTGATAAGGTGTGGAGCTCAGCACTTTCTATCATGTCTATTTTTAATGCATGCACATTTCAGAAGCACATTGTGAAGAATATCTGTTAGACACAGACTCTGCAGGAGATTTGGTCACTGTCATTATTCTTCTTTCATGTGACTTGTGTGGATTCTGCTTCTCTTTCACACAAGAGCCAACAAGCATTGTAATAATGGCATTAAATGACACTTGAAAAAGCCTGTAAGTATGTATTTAAGGATCTATTCATTATAAACATACCAAAGAGAATATTTCCTGACATTACCCTATAGTAATGATTTTCTATGGCTTATAATACATATTAAATACTGCATACAAATATTGTATCCAGATACAAAATGAGAGAGCAGACAATTTAAAAACATCCAGAAATTAGTAGAAAATGAACTGGAGGTTGTTGGGTTTCTTTCCTAAGTAGTAATTAATAACTAAAAATGAGGCCATGGTTACTTACTTCTACTCTTGTTCTACAAAGTGCTCTTGTCTTTAACTTATTGAGAAAATTAATAGCTGGTTCAAATGAAAATTTCATGGAGAAAATATTTATTTTAAAATTATTTTAAGATGCACTCTCTGCAAATTTTTATTCGGTAGGATGAGCACCTAGAATCACTTCTAGTGGAACACACTGCGAAACTCAAACCCTGTGATGTGTGTGAATGCTATAGAAAATGATGCAAGGAGAGATTTCTGAGAAGCAGGAGAAATTTAGTGATAAATTACAACTGGAAATGACTCGGAGAATTTTGTTTACCCCAATGCCTGTACTTCTACATAAACTGGAAAAATTAATCATTCCATTTTAATGAGTCACATTACTTTTCTTTAAGAGGCTTTTGAGTTCCTGTCATCTGCAAAGCCTTCAGAGGTCATGCATTTCCAATATTGTTGAGCTGTGACCTCCATCTCCCAGAAACAGAACCTAGTCCCTGTACTTGCTTCATAAATCATAACTGTGAGCCAGTTCTCCTCCACCACACTGTGTTTCAACATGTAACTTCTTAACTAAAGCAAAACTTCTCCCCGACTCCTCGCCTTTATACAGGAGACAAAACTAAGACATTCCCCTCACCTTAAAAAAAAAAAAAGAGAAAAAAAGATTAATAGCTGCATGCTTTGCTTCTTGTTTTTGCCATCTCTGTCTACTGCTTTAGTAAGCTTCTCAGCTTTTCTTTCTGAATTCAGATTAATTTCTTTGCCATGCTCAGCGCTCCATTGAACTGTTACAATGAGCACAAGGGGAAAAAACCATGACAGTGAAATTGTTAATAAATGCTTTGTGAAATACTTGTGCTTTGTGTAAGGTGGGCAGAGTAAAAGGAGCTATCGCTTGATGGCAACAATTTAAAGTATTTCACAAGACCAAAAGTCAATTATAAAATTTTGCATTTAAGTTCATGAAGATATTTCTTCAAGTCAATAGAGAAATCCCAATGAGAAATCAGCCATTTTTAGGTACTACCAGTTGCTTCCAGTATAATGCTCTCCATTTGCTTTGTGTGTATATTATCATGTACAAGCAAGAAAAAATGAGGGGTTTTTCAGTCTATTGGTCATTGACAAGAAAGAATTGTTAATGATCATTTTTCTACGACTGATTTACAAAGCAGGGTGACGAACTGAGCAATCTGTGAAGGATGAGGAAGAGGAACAGTATCACTTTGCATTTTAGCCAACAGGTTGAGTCAGCAAATCACATATATCTATAACAGCTTTTTATTTTTGCTGCTATACGTTCTTGCTGTTCCACCTCAGAAACTTATGACTGCTATGTTTCAAAAGAAATTCAAGGATCAATGGTAGAACATGTTTAATAATGAGAGCCTCAGCATTTCAGTAAGATTGTGAAAAGTAAATGAATATGCCAAACACTCTATTCTGTCAACAGTGACAATTGCCATACCTAGAGTTCAGTTTCATCATTCCTTAGCAATGTGAACTCTTTATTTACCTTAAACAGTAGAGGTTCTTCCAGATATTGAAGTACAGTCTCTCTAGTGTATTGACTTTCATTGTGATTATTGTTCAGAATCTGCTTCTAGTATTGCATTTTGTTTTATGAAGAATTACTTAATTACGTCCTATACTTGAAGCCTTTACTCAATTGAACCTTGTATGAGTACTTGATGATCATTAGTACATCAATGTTTTTATAAATTTCTGAGTAAATTATCATGCTGGATCACAAGCAGCTTCCTTGTGGACCAGTATTCTCTATCTAGAAATGCTGATTCAAATCCTTCAGTGAAAGTTACAAAGAAACTGGAAGTAAGCGGACATGGATTAACATGCCCTCTAAACCGTTTCCTACAGGCTTTATTGTACTCAGAAATCTCAAAACTTTGCTTCTTTACAAAATTACTATTTTTTTTCTCTTAATACCATTACAGTTACTCTGGGTAATCTTGTCCTCTTTAAAGAAGACACTGCTAAATACTATACAAACTTAATTTGTTTGGACATTATTACTGGCAGCAAGGAACAGCTTTCATATCACCTTCAGGAATATTTCTCTTTCCTGTGTCATATCTGATCTGCTTAGGTAAGTGGTTAGATAGATCTACACAGTTAATCTCATGCAGTAACATCAAAGTATTTCCTATATAATTCCAGGCATTTTCTCTGTGATCTGCCAAGCAGTGAGATAAAAGCCCCACTACTATGCTTTCTGCTGGTTTTGATTTGAGAACAAGAAAGACTATGGAATTTCAATGAGATGAGAGTAAACTCATTAATACTGCAGGCTCTTGGTTTTGGTGCATTCTTGTTAAACTTCAGTCAGGTGATTGAGGTGCATAATTTCGGACAATGTCTGCCCACAGCTTCTGTGAAAGTTATTGGAGAGAAAGGGGGAGAGGGATACCTCCAAAGAGTAGTCAGATCTTGGATGGTCTGAGCTGCTCTCCAGAATGGTCTACTTTTTTTTTCCTGATTACCTAGGCAGAAAGCCAAGGCAACAACAGTCCTGATATTCCAGTTGGAAGAGTAAGGGTCCAAATAGAAGCTGCCTAATAACAGCTTCTGCAGTATTTTGGCAAAGTCTTCTACATTCCATCGTTCAACATGCATTAATAATCCACATGATGTGTCAAAATTTTAGTTCTGTTTCTATCTATCTACGTGACTAAATGCTGGTTTTAAGATAATGACAGATTTTAAAAAAGGGGCAGGAATGGAACATGAATATCTCTTCTACATTGTCTAATTATCCCTAATTAAGAACTGTTTGGAGATCCATTCAACACACTGACTCAAGCAGGCAGAGCACTGAAAGAAGCCAGGAAAAAGAGGAATACCTGGAGATTCAAGCCAGAAAGAAAATGAACACATTTTTGGCCTGTGATACCTGGCATTCCAAGAAAAAGAACTTTTCTAAATGAGTTTGAAAGGGAAACACGGACACTAACAAAATGAAAGGACACTTCCTGATAGAAAGAAGGGAGTATGTAGCTAGTGGGATGTGGAAATGAACAGTGGTGCATGACTAATGTTAATAGGCATGAGGGATTCCTGGACTCAGGTTGAAAGCCGTGTAGCTCAGCTTGACTTTTTTCTGATTGTCCTGCTAAGACCACAGCAAAACAAAACATCCAGAAATGTTCATATAAGCCCTAACATACTGCCAAAAATTTTCCAGCTTTAAAATAACATTATCCGGGAGGCAGAGTGAAGCACGGAAAATTAGGAAATGCCTGAATTCAGATTATCAATGTAATCTAAACTGTGTCTCAATGTCCTTTTGTTTTATGATAGTTCTTAATTGCATCATGACACATGCCATGATGTAGCCTACCTAAATCAGACAAGTACTGAAATACCTAAAATTCAAGTGTGGTTATTCAACATTTTGCTGATAGCCTGTCAGGAGGCAGGTAACTTTCACATCTGATTCTGCCACTGCAGGAGCTGAATGGTCCCTGGGGTGGCCTGTTTCATCCCACTGATCTCAGAAAAAGTGGAAAGTGGAAGCAACTCAATTAAGTGCCTACAGAATGATGAGGTGAATAATGGCAGGAACAGGACTGATCCAGTTCAGAGAAGCATCTCTCAGAATGAATGGTGCAGTTTTAATGAGCAACTAATCAATATTTGGTATTCTCACTGCTGCTAAGTGAGTGAGCACATGCCATCTTTGCTGAACACGTCTAATTTTGCTATCCATGTAGCATAATTAATTTCCTCATTAGTATTTCCATGGTGCTCCTCAATGAAGTATCTCAATTACTCATAAAAATTAATTGATGCATCTTCTTAACACCCTGTGCAAGATGACACAAGGAGGCAAAGACTCTCAGGACTTGTGATGCTCAGCTTTGTAACATCTAAGAGTTATTGCCCGTGTCCACAGCGAAGTTGGTATGGCTGAATTACACCCACAGGTAGATTTACATTCAGTGGAAGACAGTGAGTGTCCTCAATTGGAGCTCACATCTGTCAGGACACTGAGGGTTGGGAGGCCCGAGCTGGCCTGCTAGAAAGTACAGAGACATGGATTGGTATGTCTGAAATTGTCTGAGGTGGCTGCTTTGGGGACTCTTTGTGACTTCTTTGTGAAACCTCTTTTGACTTTACACACATAATCCATTCTCTCAGACAGGTATTTAACATGTTCACCTCAAGAGCTAGTCCATCCTACACCTAGAGTTGGGAAACAAAAGCATAATAATCTCAGATTACCATATTGGCTACTTTTTAAGAGATTACACATGGGAATGTCTGGCAGGCCTCTAAGGAATCCTAAATATTAGACTCATAGACTAAGAAGAAGGGATATTAGAAGGAATACATATCAGAAAATCAGCATATTTAAGCCCAGGGACACGTGCTTTTTGAATCTCAAAGGGGACTGGTTAGGCCTTTAGGCTCCTGTCTTTGCTGAGATTAATCCCTTGCAGGACCTTTCCTTGAAGCCTTCTGTGCTGTGGTTGTCTCAGGTACCTAAGCAAGGTAGGCAGGGTTGTCCTGCATTGCTCCTAAATTGTGCCTATGAGGTATTTACGACTCCTTCTACTGCATGAGGTTAAAGTTACAAATTTTCACCACCTGCTATTACCTGAAGAGTAAAGGCATTCATGTGTGAAGCTATTCTGGAGTGCCTGACACGCTGCAATTTGCCGTTCTGTGGTCAGTTATCCACTTGTCCCTTCCCTTCTGTTCATGGCACAAATAAGGCAGCAATCTTCTAGGCAAAAGTTTTCTTCATTACAAAGTGCTTTTCATCCTCTTGGGAGAATTATTTGCTTAGACAGGAACTGTCTGTGCTCACACAGTTCTGCCTGACTCCCATGCAAAATTTGTCTGTTGCAATGTTTTCACCTACCTACAAATATTTTCCCACCATTTAACAGATCCTGACAAGACATGTCTCCTAGAAACACCCCCTGCCCTGGCCCCCACTGGTTCTTAGTTTCAGTTTTTCACCCGCTCAGTCTCTGCTCCCCATTCAGTATCACATTTGACTTTGCCTTTCCCACCTGACCATTTCTGGTGTTTCCTCCTGCACTTGCTGGTTCCAAAGATCTTCCCCATATTGAAGACCATGAATATTCTTGTATCGCTTCTTTCTACTAGTACTTTCCATTTCCAACTTCCTTTGGACTGCAAAAAGAAAAAAAAAATGACACCAGATCCGTCTGTGATAATGATGGCTTGTGCCACCACTGGAAACAACAGTCTAATTATCAGGACTATTAAAATGAAAAGTTTTTTCCTCTGCATATCCAAATTGAGTAATATTCATACTTCAGTGGTGTGACAAAACAGGGAAGAAACCGAGCTAAATATTTTCAGAGCAGACCACCATTTTCAGCTGGTATGATCAGGGTTGCAAAAAGAGGATATAGAATTTGTGACATAGAGAAGACCAAGGAAATTGCCTTCAGGGTTCAGTAAGCAGGATTATCACCTTAATCCTTTTGAGATAGATATCCTGAGTTCAATGTCATTAGCTATATTGTGTAGATCTTTGGGAAAAAAAAAAGAAAACCTATAAGATTGAGAGTTTGGTTAACATGAAAGGCTGCTTACATCTGACCTATATAGCCATAAATTGCAAAGTGGGTCATAAAACACTTCACCTCAGCTCTTACTGATGGAAAATCCTTAGCTGCAGTTAGTAGACAGCCTCTCAAAAGGTGGTAATTCAGTATGTTTGGGCCATGTAGAAGTAATTGTAACATAAACAGTACTAATATACACTGCGAAGAAAAGAGAGAGGAACCATTATTAACCTGTGTACTCTGATGATAGCTAAAAGTAAAGTGTTGTAACCTCTCACTTCTCACCAGTTCAATCCTACTATTCAGACTTGCATGTGAATCTGACCAAATGCTGCACCACTTGAGCATAATCAATAGGACATGTGGCCATTTACTTTCTCCTGAGACTTCCTCCTGAGACTTTCTCCTGAGGCTTTATCAGGGTGTGAAGTTGCTTCTGAAAGTAAATGCTTCACGACTTTAAAAGTGTAGATAATACAAAATTGATCTTTCCTTGGCTACTACTATGACTAACTTTTTGAATAAACACTTAGAACTTTCTTTTTAATATGAAAATTGCAATGGATTTTTTTTAGTTATAAAAGTTTGTTATATGTAGACACACAAAAAACCCCTGACTATTTAGAGTCAGTATTAAAAAAAAAAAAAATGTTTGCTGCTCTAACTACAGTTCCAAATTAACTGTTTCAGGTAATTGTGATATTTGTTAAAGAAAAAATATCTAAGCACACTATTATGAGTTACTTATAATGTTTGAATTAGCTGTTTAACTGTTGCAGATAATATATTTTTTTCTGACATTTCACAATGTCCTACATTAAATTTTCAAGGGAGTTTTCAACAGGTTTTTGGTATACCTAGGAATCATTTATGGAAACATCATGGAAACATCATATATATAGATATATATATGTCTACCAAAAACACAGAGTCTTTAACAGAATTTTAATCAGAGGACTCCTGTATTCTGCGCGTGGTGAGTTGAAAGTGGAATGCTTTGTTGTGTTTGGTTTTTCATTGCATAGTATCACTCTATAAAGGACCAAGAGAGAGTTAATCTGAAAGAGCTAACAATTTAATGTGTGTAAACCATTAATACTTGCCTGATAGTGTTTCATTCCAGAAAATATTGTTATGCAACATTATTACAGGAATTACTTAATACCATTTGCTTGTTTTTGCCATTATCAAATTAATATATTATTTTACAATTATTTTCATTATTCAGGAGCTCTATAATTAATGAAGTGCTATTATGCAAATGATGTGTTTAATGAACAAAGTCAGTATTCAGTGCATAGATTCTTGATGATTTTCATGGTGTGGCCATAATTGTTTAATACCAAAAAAACACGGGATGAAAATGCCCAGTAAACCTTTATGGGGCATTCTGGTTCTCAGCTTTTTTGAACAGAAATTGAGGTTGCACTTAAAAATGTTTTCACAGCAATTCAGACCTCTAGCTTTTACCTGAGAAGTCCCTAAACCTCTCTTGCATTTTGAGTGATTTAAAGACTGTAAAGATTCAATCGATAGTTCTCTCAACAGTTTAAGATTCTGACACTTAGATAGGTTCATCCTGAAGCCAGAGATAAGGCAATCAGCCAATTTGGAGTTAACAGCTCCTGACTGGCTTAGAAAAGGGCAGTGAATTCTTTCCTTTATACCCAGGTGCCTGGCAGGTCTGTTCACAGGCAGAGAAAGAACTGGACTACAGTGCTCTTAAGGCAGAAGTGCATAACTGTCACCTTTTCAAAGACGAAAATGAAGGTGATATGTACTATCCTAAAGGAATGCCAAGATGGGCTTGGACTGGTGTGCCCCTCCTTTCTCATCTAATGTGGGAAAGCATTCACACTTCGTGTGTGTGATATATGTAGTCAGAGCAGCATGGACTTAGAGTTTTCAATATTTCATAAAACATGCTCACTGCAATTTCAAAAAAAGCAACTACAAGCACTACCCTTTACTAAAGCTCCTGTGACCACCTCTTTTTCTCTATTCCTGTTCAGTAACCACATTTTCTACAGTACTAATTTACAATTTCTTTTTCTTAACAACTGTTTTTTTGGACTAAAATTTTCTGTATTGTTCAAGAATTTATTCTCCATTTAATTTATGTCTCTGAGTTTCTTCTCTCTCCATACCTGCTTTTTACAGTTTCTTTCCCTTTACCTCTCCCTCCCTCCTTTCCTACATTACTCTTTCCCATCTAGGTACTTCTCACTTTCTTCAGTACTTTATCATCTCATATAATGCAATGGAATGTAATCCAATCTAATCTATTTTGCTCCCTAAGCATTTTTCTTGCTATTACTACCTACTGTCACCTCTCTTTCATTGCCTTGGATGAGATCAGAGCATGAATTCTGTCATTCTTTAAATATAGGGGCTGAGAATCTCAGCTGGTGAGAATATGTGGATGCTGGTCTCTGAAGAGAGTTAGCTGACAGCTTTGAGTATGCAAAGACTAAAATGAGCTTTTTGAAAGTATTTGCTGGCATGGTGTTAAGAAAATAGCTGAAAGGAAGAGGTATCTATATAAAAATTTCCTGGATGTGTTTTTTATGGTAAAATGTGTCCTTTCTAGGTTAAATATGATGTAGGAAAAGTGGTAAGAAGTATAGATACAAGAGTAGTGTATCTCTTGAAGGAACATCTTAAAATCAATTTCAATTTAAAAAAGAAGTGTGCCTATGTGTGTGCATACATATCAATATAAAAATACTAGAGAAACTTCATTGTTAACTAAAGCCTTCAGGAGATATTTAATGAGATCTTCTTTTCCAAATAATTTTTCAAATTACTTCCTAACTTGTTTGAGGGCTGGTTTGCTAAGAAGTTATGTCTGAGGACATAAAATAAAAATGAATATTACAATTTCAGTTAAAGTGATAACACAGTAATTCTCTTTCAAGACAGAAAACGTGCAGAACCAGCAGTGCTCCAAAGTGTGCCCAAGTAGAAGCACATTAAGAAGACATTAGCAGTATGGAGTCCAGAGCTCTATGCCAAGCATGGGAGGCTCAGGGCTTGTGCTCAGGTGGGCTCAGCTCTGCTCAGACAGCAAAGGGCACATGATTAATTCTGAGAGCATAAAGAGGAAATTTTTCTTAGATTTAGAGTAAAATCAAAAAAGGGTGATGGAAAATGACAGCTAAATCAATAGCTCTTCAAAACAGCTTCTCACTGATTCCAACAAACAGGTTTTGTTTAGGTGAGGATACGTAAACACACATGTTATTCCAAATTCCTGTGGAATAAGAATTTTGTTTCTTTCAGGTTGAATAACATTTTTTCATTAGAAGAGTCACAGATGTCAAACAGTCAGTGACCTGAAGATTGGTTGCTGTCTTACCTGTGTTTATTTTAAACTTTCATGGAAATTTAAGCTACAGAATGCCTTCAGGTACAAGACATGTATTTAAAACACCTTTACATGAGAAATGAGTCTATTACTTGGAACAGTGCATAATAGAATTGTGAATAAACATGATTCTTGACACATGTAGGGTTGTGTTGTATTTCTCGCAAAAGGATAGTGTTGCTTTAGAATGGAGATGGCAGCACAAAGAGAATGCAAGTCAAAGACCTGACATCGCTTCCTATCCTATCCTATCCTATCCTATCCTATCCTATCCTATCCTATCCTATCCTATCCTATCCTATCCTATCCTATCCTATCCTATCCTATGTATGTTTATAAATGTATGTCTTAATTTCAAAGTGCCTGAACACCTTCCAAAGAAGTATTCATTACTATGACTATGCATCTGTCACATACAGTTTGTTGTCCTCTCCTCTTCCGAGGGAACAGCACGGGTGTAGCAGCGGAAAGTAAGGACTCTTACTTTCTTAGACTTTTAGCCTTTCTTCCTTCATTCCTTTTTAAAAATATACATCTTGTGATGTATTTGTTAGAGAGGGCAAGGTGAAAGAAATACACTCTGCACTGAAAGCAGCAGCAGATGAGATTTTTGATGGCACATTTTTCTGGAGGGTGTGGGTAGAGGGTAGGGAGAGCAGGGAGAGCATTTTAGGATCAGCCCCTAAGAAGTGCATGTCACCTGCATGGTTGAATTTTACTGCTGCAGTATAAAGTTCTGTTATACTGGAAGACTAGAGCTGTCACTGATGCTTTTCGTTTCTGAGCTGTAGATTTTTGTTCTCCCACTATTCTGGACATAGACCATAAAATACTCTGTAGGGCCAAGACCTTGAACCTGATTATGTATTTTGTGGAAAGGACATCAAGCTTATTCTCATGAGGGACCAGATCTGACAAACTGGTATTTCGTGCATGTTAATTTTGGCAAAAGTTATTAAAACAGATACTGCTACTGTAAAGGTATTGGTATTTCTGTTGGACTTTATTTACACAGTCTGTTGCTACTTCTGCCCAGAAAGCAGTATAAAGGCAGATCAGTGGGGGAGACCCGATGTGGAAGGTAAGGCTGTTACATCCAGATGCTCTGCTGTATGAATATGGTTACACTGCCACAGTGCCAGAACGGGGATGTCTGCTGAATGATGTGGATTTATCAGTTTCAGGGTGTGCTATTCTGTCCACAAACTTTGCTGCAAAGATATACTGGATATGTGACCCATATCCTTCCTTCATAGGAAACCACTGGAAAATTAGCTTGATGTGCTCATCATAGCTTCTGTTGCTAGGAGACACATGACTTCATTTGGTGCTGCTTGGAATTTCTTAGGCATTGAAGATATCACATCAAGGTACATCAGTAACCATTGCCCAGCTGACAATTGCAGAAAGCACTAATAGCTGGCATCAGGATTTTGCCTGCAACATGGGATAAAGCCTATAACTCAGTAGCTGAAGAAAGAAAGTTCATAACTCTTCAAAGCCTACTTTCTGACACCAGTGAGTAATACCGAGAACACTCCAGGAGTGTGGTCTGAACTGACGACAAGATACACCCCTAGTTAATTGATTTTTTGTGAGAGTGTTTTTAGGTGGTCTTGTTCAAGCATCAGATGATCTTGCTGTTAGCACTATGTTTGTTTGCAATGAAGGATTGATTCAAACATGCACCAATTTCAAATTAGTGGCACTTGGTTCCAAGATATTTAATCGATTCTCCTACTTCATCACTGTTTGAATGTTGATGATGAAGCATATTGAAGAAACGATCAATTTACTTGGGAATTCTCAGTGGCAGGGAAGAGAGGGAAAGGTAGGGGTGGAGTTTCTTATCAGGTGCTTCCCTGGAGGAGGGATTCAAAGCCCTTGGCATTTTCATATCAATGATTAGACACAGTCCCAGCCTGAACGAGGAGGCTGCACAATCACTAGGATCAAATGACTTCACAGAACTGACAAGCGCTTTCAGATGTCTGTACTCAGAAGTAGGGTGGTGACAGCACAGCATGAAGGTAATGCTGGGCTGTGAATCCTGGTTTCACAGGCACATACTTCTCAGGGTTGTAAGCAAGCATTTAAGCCTGGCAGATACACTTCATTTTCCTTACACCCTTCTCTCCCTAATGCCTCGTGTAGCCAGCCACGGCAAATGCAAGGAACTGTGAGCAAGACACCTCTCTAACTGTTAACTATAGAGAGCCACAGTTCAAAACTCCTAAAAACCTGAAGTACTGAACAAGGGAAGACGGAAACATTCATGGGAATTTGTTCATATAAGCAATCCAGCAGAATCAAACTGATTTCTTTTGAGAGGGAGCGATACTCTAAGTGCCAACATTTTAGGAAAAAAAAAAATAATCCTGAAGTGACTAAATTTGTGCAGGTTGAGTCTGAATTCAATCTAGATATGTATACTGTGTTGAAACATGGGTACCAGAAACAGGTCTTTTTGTTCTTAGATCCTGTGAGAACTCTCATGGAGATACTCTGAGATTTCAGGGCTCACTCAGTCTTCATTAAGTTTCACCTAAAAGATCAGTGGGTTTTGCCACTGTACAGAGGCTTAACAGTCTAGAAGTGTCTGCTTAGTAAGTAGGAGATTTGCGTTCCAGTGCCGCACCAGGGGAGGAATGAATCTCTAGGAGACTGCCCAAATGACTATGTCACAGGTTGGCTTCTGGAGCAGATGGCTTTTTATCATTAAGTGGGGTCAGCATGTAGCTAAGACTGCAGGATTCATGACATCAAAGGGGAAAAATCAAATGTTCGTATCTTAGAATTCAAATTGGGGGGGGAATTCAAAGTGTTATAAATAATCCCTGGATTATTGCCATTTTTTAAGAGTCTAGGTAGCTTTTATTGCAAGAAACATATTGTCTGTATGTGTGCAAATACATATACACATAGTAGACAAAGAAGATGGATTTGCAACTTGCAAGTACCTTGGTGAATTTTCCCAAAATTGGTGATATAAATAGTCATTATATTACATTACTGAAGTATCTCAGTTTTGTGGCAGTCAGTTTGTCTGTCATCATGAATTCTCTTTGTGCTGTTCCTTATTTTGGACTGATGGACTTGGGACTGCAACATTTGCTGTAACAAATGGAAGGAGGTGGGCATCTATAACGTATGGTCTCATTTACCCTTCACTTTACTCAGGGCGCTTCTAGAGAAGATAATACATTTTACACTCTGTTCTGGTGATGAATGGTGATGCTCTGGATACTTTGTGATGTGAATAAAAATGACTCAGAAGTTTTATCTGTGACTTCTTATACCGTATTTTGACAGAACTCTGTTTAAAAGGCAAAAAAATCCCACTACTAGGGGGATTTGTTTGATTTTACTACTTGTTTTATTCTTTTTTAATCACATGGATAGAAAGTTATGTACTGACATGGCAAGACAGTGAGATAGGATCTTTCTACCTAATTTCCTGTTCCAACTGTAAATTAATTGCTTTTCATGGTAAAATTAGCTCTGGGGTTTTTCCTAGGCAAAGAACAACAATCATTCTTTCCAATAACTTGCAGTTGTCTGGTGTTTATTTCAAACTCAGCAACAGTAAAATACAAATGGCAAAGCACCAAGCTTATTGCCAGCATACAGCTAATAATACATAATAATTATTAGTTCAGCTGTATGCAATGGGCTATATACATTTCACTAAAAGAAGTTTGCAGTACTTCCTTGGCAACTGCTAGTTTTAATTACTTCCCCATAGGCCATATGAAGAAAAGTGGAATGTTAAAGTGAAATTTTTACTATGTGTCTCCATGGAGGAAAAGAAAAATATGTTCCTTGAAATCACATCTTTGAAATAATTGTGTATGGGTTTACAGCACTGGCTACGGTTAGACAGCAGTTTCAGTGTGAGAAAACTATCAAATAGAAATATCTCAAACTAATTTACTAGCCATCATGGGTCTGATTTTATTGCTTATCATAAAACTATGCTGCAGCTGTTGAAGAGAAGGATGTATTCAGTTTGTAAATGGATCTGCAAAACTCCATCTTTTGTAGCTGTTCCATGTGTGAAGAAACTGATTAGTTCAGGCTCCTTGTACCCAAAATCAGATGCAAATATTTTGCTGCTGTTAAGAGTTTCTTATTGCTCGATGGATAAAAGTGCTTATGTCTAGATTGCTATCATAAGAATGGAGGAGGCTTTTGAGGTGGTTGAATTCAGTTCCCTGCTCTCACAGGCTACGTATACCCTAAGGAGCGCCTCTGAATGCCTGGCACTCGGTGCATGCTGTGGCTGAATGCCAGCACCATGCTGGGACGAGATGCAAATATACATTTCCTGTCAGCTTCTTGATTCCTTTACAAAGGAAGTTGACTGAAAAGGATTTTTGATGCGTGGTGGCTAACATTTTCAGAGTGAACCACTCAAAAAATAAGAAACTGCTTGTGCAGATGTTACCCTATATACCTTAATAGTCTTAAAGAAGAAAGTCAGTGAATAAATAGTACTGCTATCTGAATTTCTCAGTGGGTGGGCCCTGACCCACTCAAATTCTGTATCCAGGATTACAAGTTTACTTCTTCTTGTTTCTTTGCTGTTTGCATCAGCACCTGGTATTTTTCAAAACACTAATGAAGAACTTATCTTCATAGCCTGAAGGGACAACACTTGCTCTGCTTCATTTGCAAGGAACTGAGATTCAGAGGAGTGAAGAACAACATTCACTTAAGAGTCTAGACTTCATTATAGCTCATTGTTCAGATCATAGTTCCAGCCAATGTCAAGTGCACCCATGAGCATGCGGTAATTCTGCATATCCTTGAAGATTTTGAAAAAGAAGAACTCAGAATTACAGTTTGAACACATTGAGATTGAGACATGTATTTAAAGCACTGTAGCTGTTCCTGGGTAATTCTACTACAGGAAAAAGTCATTACTAGCTAGTGAACACTGACGTGATTTGCCCTGTGTTAGGGAGGAAATATGACAGTGACTGGTCGTTACAGACTGTCTTCTTCAAGGTGGCATTCAACTGATTAAACTCTGGGAAACAGTTAGGCTGACTACTGAAAGTAAGAGAACTGGCAGGAACGAGATCTCTGGAATAACTGAGAATAAGAGAGAGAGAAAAGATGTCTGTATTCAGCCCTTGTGGCCTACTGCAGGATTTTCAGGGAAAGTCCTGTTCTGCACAGCATTGACACACATATCCACCACCATGAAGAGCTGTTTTATGTTCAGTATATGCTAAACTTTGCTGTCAATGTTTTAACATGCTCCTGTGCGTTATGTATGAACTGAGACTTTTTGAAAGCCTCATGACTTTTTTTTCACGTGAATTGTGAAAATCTGATCTCCGTCACTTAATTTTATGGCTCTGTTAGCTTCTCAAAGAGAATAAATAACCTTAATGACCAGAAAGTTAATGCACAAAACCAGTTTTTCCTCATCTCATTCTCAGAATAGACTAAAATATTTCTGTCTAAGCTTTCCATGTTATTTCAATCAGAGCTAGGTACTCATAATGAAAAATGTACTTCTAAAGATTAAGATATAGAGAGAAGCAAGACAAAGCTACTGGGAAAACAGACATCAGAATTCAGAAAAATTTGTGAAGTGCGACAATATTTTTATAGCTTTCTCTTTCTGGAGAAAAGCACTTAAGCACATTTACTTTGACAGAATCTCCTGGGTTTATTGCCTTATTTACGTGAATATTTTCTATGAACAGTGATGCAGAAACACTGACTTCATTAATGATACACACAGTTAATTTCTTGGCAAAACATTTCCAAGGGAACCCATTGCTAGCAATTATCTTTATGGTAAGAAATTCCATATGCCAAAGAGAAATACATATCACAGCCAGAAACAATAGTTCTTGTTGTACTAACCTCTAGTTGTGTTACCTGTGGCTGGTTGGTCTCTCCATTATTAAAGAAAACGTATCTCCTAACTGAGCATTAGCCTGACTACCATCCAGTTTAAAAGCAGAAGCCAAACTCAATGAAAATATTTAGATTGTCTACCAACAAAATAGCAGCAGAAAAATTGGCTTAACTTCAGTTCTTGAAGCTTGGATTTATGTTCACAATCTAAACTATCTTTGTGACATTTGACAACCATACATGAATGTAAGAAAGCATCTGTTCAGGTATCTAATAACTTCATAAGGAAAGATCTAGGAAGGTTATATATATAATCCAACCGAAAATTCTAGTGGTGCTTTCTGGAATAATGGGGACACAATATTTTTTCTGTTTAGAGTTTTTCATCCCAAGAGCACTACTATATAAACCTCAACCTTATTTTCTGGTTTCACAATAAATAGGGTATTGTTGTGCCTATATTTCTATCTCAGTCAAATTTACTCCTGTGAATTCTCAACATTTCTCACCAAGAATGATCATGTCACTTACCCTTCAGTGAAAAGCTGTGCTTAAGTCCTTTTCACCTAGGGCTATGAAGGTTCATCCCCCAAACGTAAAGGACATACTTTTTCAAAAGTGGAACCTTGAAATGATGTTACCACCCAACATGTAAAGGGTTTTTCATGTCTTTCCATATAGTTTTTTTTTCATGGTTATTAAGGCTATTGCAGAATAGAAACCATCACTACAATAAGAATTGGTGAAGAATGATTCTTTTATTGTACTGTTGCCTGAAAGTCACTGAAAGCCATTTCCTAAAAAACAATTCCCTATGAAGAACTGTATTTATAATGAGAGAAAGAAAAGGATTAAATAGTATGTGAATTTCTGAGCCTGTCACCATGGAGTATAAATTTCTAGGATTAGTCAAATAAATTAGACATTGTAATAAGGGGGCCTTCCAACCTTTATCAGAGCCTGCAGCTTATAATGTCTTTTTTTCTAATTACTTATCCAGTTCAGATTTCAAGAATTCTATGACTTTCCTTGAGAAGCTGTTCCTAGTTCAAATTTTTATCCTTATTGACTTTGAAGTTTACGTGTTTCCAGTATTTGCCCAATCAATTGTGCTAGAGCTGTCTCTATGTAGAGTTTCAGTTTGTGGGAGATCTTACCTGTTTGATATTCTGATTCTTCTCCCATTGTAGTTCTGTGAAAGCCCTGAAAATTATGCCAGAACAGGATCTAAAGATAAATGAGGATGTTGGGGGAGTCAGTAAAAAGTAACTGCACTTCCCCTTTGTCAAAGTGACAGTTCTACCTGAGTTTGTGGCCTGCAGCTTTTCTGACCTGATCACAGGGTCTCACATTCACATCAGAAAAATGTTCTCTGCATCATTCCTAAAAGACACATCCTGAAGAAGATAGGATTACTAAAGAAAATGTGACAGGACTAAGTCAACAGCTAAATGGGAGATTGTGGTGGACTGTGCTAAAGGAAACAACAGGCCTTCCATTCTAGCGAAATTCCTTAAGGACTTGATTTAGATCAATTTGTATTTAATGCTTTTGCTAATGTCCATGTAAAACCATAAAGATGTGCTAACAATAGTTGCATATGACTATCACATTAAGAAAAAAAATTTAATATAGTAGGTGTAAGAATACAATACAGAAAGAACTTGTTAATCTTGAGAACTGGAGATGCAGACACATGAAAAAAAACCAAACCATTATTCAGTAGAAGGCAAAGCTGTGACATTTCCTCTGCTTTCAGTAGCTGATTAGATAGAGAGAGCAAGGAAAGAAAGAACTGTATGTATTAGCTGATTACAAGATATTTTGGAAAATAAAATTGGGAAAAAGTCCAGTGTTCAACGCTAATATCTCTTGAAATGCTATATTGTCTTGGCTACAAGAAAACTGAAGCCAGAACACACGCTTTCTTCCTTCTCCAGCTGTGTTGTTTGCAGAGGTAATGACCCCTGTCCTGTTCCCAGATGCTAAACACTTTCTCCTTCACATCATGATGTGAGTGCCTTCTAACTCATTTTAGTCAAAGTGAGCCAGGTTGTCTAAGCGTTTTAACTGAAGATGAAAATGAGTGATCCCAGTTTGTTTTGCCAGAAATAATCCACAGAGTAATTACTTAAGCAGCTTGCCTGGCATAATCTAAGCAGGTGACAGTCTATCAGTGCAACCCTGACAAAAAGCAGAGCATAAAATGGAACGGTAACTTCTAATAGTTATCCCCAAAAAGGTAAACTCTGCACTGGATGTGATTAGAATTAGGTGGAAGAGAAGGTGTAGCCATAGCTAACAAGTACAGTGTACCAAAACACTGCTGCATTTACATTCATGCTGAGAAATTGTGGAGGATAGACAAAATGTTCGAAGACCTGAGAAGGAACAAGTTTTGTGACTACCCATGAAAAAGATAGAAGCTACCGAATTACAGAACTTCTATCTTAATTTCAATTCCTGGCAACACTGTTGATCAAATAATCAAACTTATTTCTAAGCATCTAGAAGATAACAAGAAGATAAATAACAGACAGCACTGATTTGTCAAAAGTAAATCACGTCAAACCTGACTAATTTTCTTCCATGACAGAACTGCAGGAACTGTGAACAGTGGAAAAGCTATAGATGTCGTATATTGACTTTTGTAGGGCATTTGAAATTGTCTCTTGTGACATTCTCATAAGCAAATTCTGGAATTATAGTCCCGATGAAAACTACCAGGTAGGTGTTAGACAGCTTTGCTAACAGTTCTCATGAAGTCCTTGGCAATATTTCACCGTCAAAAAAGAAGGAAGGGTCAGGTGGGAATATGCAGGGTTCTGTCATGGGTCTGGTTCTGTTCAATGTTTTTATTAACAAATTGAACTGCAATTGAATAGAAATGGAAAATATGCTTATTAAATTTGCGGATGTCATGAAACTGAGAGACATCACAAGGATGGAGGCAGAAATAAAGTTTGAAATGATCTTGACAAATTGGAGATATGGCCTAAAAATTGGATTAAATATAAGGTACAGCACTTCGGCAGAAATAATCTGCAATATGAAACCAGTAAGGGAACAGCAGGCTTACAAGCAGGTTTCAAAAGAGGGATCTGGGAGCTACAGGGTAAAACAGGGCAAAGATTTAATGCCAATATTTCTGTGTTGCACTAGAGGAAAAATGTGCACCAATTTGAGAGATTATAGCAGAAAAAAAAGAGAATGATCAGGTGTATAGAAAAATTATCTAAGAGAAAAGATTGAAAGAAATCAGATTATTTAATTAAACTGCAGCAAAGATATAGAAAGGAAATGGTAACTGCCTTCAGGTATTTTAAGTAATGTTGAAAAGAGAAAATATCTACACTTCTTGTGAACAAGGAGAGCAGCACAGACTGTCTTCAGTCAGCAAGAAAGACTGACTTAAATATAGTGGGGGTAAAAAAACCTAATGATCATCAGAGTAAAGCACAAGAAGGCTGTGGAGTTCCACTCACATCTTTACCATAGACCATTTGCCAGGAATAGAGCATATATACATGACATTGTCTTGAGGAGGGTCTTGACTTTCCCACTAAATCTAATTTTTGTGTGATACTATGACTACATAGCACAACAAAGAAATATTCTCAGAATTTTTATTTCATAAGAACATTTCTTTATGAGAAGTTGAAGTCCTTCAGTAAAATCCAGTATGTATCTTGATATATGGAAATATCTCATTACAGAATTAAGTTTAGGCACAAGAAATTCTCATAATTAATTTATTGATACTTCTATAATCTGAAACAACATAATGTCAATATGGATGCTTAAATTAGTGAAATGAAGATAAAGGAGCTAATTGTAACTAAATACAGTAAATAAGACTTTCTTCTGCAACCCTGGCAGATTCTTCTGGGTCTAACTTAATGCCACTGTTTAAAATTTGGAAAGAGCAGTAAGATAATATCTATTTTTATGCACAACAAAGGCTACTGAAAATACGGGGAGAAAAAACATCCAGCTTCACCAAAAGGTTAAATATATCATGAAAGAAGTTTTGCTTAGAGAAATTTTATTAACTTTCAATCTGTATTACTGTCAGACTTGATCTACTATAAGAGACTCTTGTTAAGTGGAAATGATCTGATTAAATCTCAAAGCATTTTTTTCCATTTATGATATAAATGCCATTGACTTCCTGAAATTCCATGGATTTGCAGAAAGCTATGACCAAGAGGTACAAGAGACATGGCTCATGATGTGTGGAAAATGTCATGAAGACAGGACATTATAAAATGGTGAGAAGAAGTGGTAATTTACTATGTGATCATTTTTCTCCTTTGCAACTATCGTTAACGTGGATTTGATTCTAAGGAAGGCTAAATGAAAAGACAATTAATTAACCATTAAACTTTGATAACATGGTTAATAGTTTGATATTTGTATATACATTGTTCCTAACCTCTTGCAGGTAAACTTAAATTGGAAGAAAGATTAAAAGATTGTATGCATCTAATTTAGTCCCTTGAAATTATTTCATCTACTTTTATTCTGCCTTTGAAATTAGAAAAGGGGATTTTACTAGTACCACATTACTTCATTTTTTAATCTTTTTTTTTGAAAAACAAATTGGAATGGAATCTGTACTGTGCTTATTATTATGTGAGTAAACCTGTCTCTACATGTCTCTCAGTATAAATCCTTAGTACTACATCAACTAACCTCACCATTTCAGGTCTGGGCATACGTTGTTTAAGAAAAAATACTGAATGTTATTATGTTCAAATTTTAGAAATTTCTGTTGGAATCTCTACCTCTGAACTAGGGTATATGTATATTTTTTTAGTTCTATTCATCAGCTATTTGGTTTCCAGAATGCACCTGAAATAAAGCCTATTAAATCAGGGGAAAAAGAGGAAAATTTAGCTATTGATGATCACCAACTTCTCTGATCCTAAAATATGTACTGGATTGTAGTGCTTCAAAGGAAATCTGCATCAATGCCATCAAAAATTTCTGGAAAACAGTTATAATCATGATAAAATATTTTTGTCTTGTAGGGTCAATGGACTTTTTTGTTTGGTTGGTTTTTGTTTTACAACAGTGGGTGTTGTGATAGGTGAACCTATCATAGTAGTAACTTATTTTGTCATAGAGATCTCTATGGTCATAGAATCACACAACAGTTGAGGCTGAAACGGACCTCTGGAGGTCATCTTGCCCAATCCCCACCCCCGGGCCACCTAAAGCAGGTTGCCCAGGACCATGTCCAAACTGCCTTTGGATAACTCCAAGGGTGGAGACTCCATAACCTCCCTGGACAACTTCTGCCAGAGGTCAGTCACCCTCACAGTAAAGGAATGTTTGCTGCTGTTCAGATGGCCCCTCATGTATTTAATTTTGTGTACACTGCCTCTAGTCCTGTCACTGGGAACCACTGAAAAGAGCCTAACTCCATCTTCTTTGCATCCTCTTTTCAGATATTTCTACATTTTGATGAGATCCACCCTAAGCCTTCTCTTCTCCAGGCTGAACAGTCCCAGCTCGCTCAGCCTTTCCTCATATGATAGATACTCCAAGTTCTTAATCATCTTCATGGCCCTTTGCAGGACTCTCTCTATACCTTTCTTTTACTGAGGTGCCCAGAAGCGGACACTGTACTACAGGCATAGCCTCATCAGTGCTGAGTAGAGGAAAAGGATCACCTCCCTCAACCTACTGGCAGCTCTCCTCTTCATGCCACCCAGGATACCATTTGCCCACTTTTCTGCAAGGACTCATGCCCACTGCTAGCTCATGTTCAACTTTGTGTTCATGAGGAGACTCAGGTCATTTTCCTACAATCTGCTTTTCAGCTAGACAGCCTCCAGGATGTGCTGGTACATGGGGTTGTTCCTCTGTAGTTTCAGGACTTTGCACTTCCCCTTGCTGAACTTCATGGGTCTCCTGTCAGGCAATTTGACCAGCCTGTCAAGAGGCATCACTACTCTCTTGTGTATCAGCCACTCCTCCCAGTTTTCACAGAATCACAGAACGGTTCGGGTTGGAAGGGACCTTGAAGATCATCTGAAAACTTCCTGAGGGTATACTCTGTCCCATCATCCAGGTCATTAATGAAGATGTTGAACAGGATCAGCCCCTGGATACACCACTAGTTACTGTTTTCCAACTAGACTTTGTGCCACTAATCACCACCATATTTATCACCTTCTCTATGAGAAGCCAAAGAGACAAACTATGAGAGAAGAGATGAAAGAGTGTCGAAAGCCTTACTGAAGTCAAGGTTAGCAATACCCACTCCTCTTCAGCTCACGGTAGAAGGTTAACAGGTTGGTGAAACATGACTTTGTCTTGGTGAAGCCATGCTGACTGTTCCTGATCACCTTATTGTCTTTCACGTGCCTGGAATTTTTTCCCAGGATTAGCTGCTCCACCACCTTCCCAGGGATCAAGGTCAGGCTGTTTGTCCTGGGTTCTCCTTCTTGTCCTTCTTGAAGATAGGAGGGATGTTTCCTTTCCTCCAGTCCTCAGGCACCTCTCTAAGTTACCATGATCATCCAAATATAATCAAAAGTGTCCTCACAAGGACATCAGACATCTCCGTCAGCACTTGTGGGTGCTTCCCATCAGGACCCATGGATTTATGTGTGTCCAATTTGCTGAAATATTCCCTGCATGACACTCTTCTACTAATGGTAGATCTTCATTGCTCCAATGTGATCTCAGGGATCTAGGACTTGTGGAGGCCAGTCTTGCTAGTAAAAACTGAGACAATTATTTACTGTTTATAATGTAAATAATGTTATTATTTAAATAATAAATAAAGAGAGGGTGAGGGCTTTTAATTGTCTTATAAGAGAAACATATTTATTTTGTTCATTCCATCATTGTGAATACTAGCTCTGGTTTGTATCTGAGAAGCTGACTACACCTGTAACAGACATCTGTTGTGGTAGACTTCCAGACTGACTGTCCCAAAACCATTCTATTTTCTGAAATGTAGCCAGGAAAACGTTAAAATGTATTTTGGTGAACACGAAATTACATGTTCTCTGGAATGTGAAATTGTCATGTATTTACTGTCTCCTTCAGAAAATTTGGACAGCTTTCCATTATGTTTGTATGTTTCAGTCCAATAATTTTATTTTTCCTTTCTTTTAACTTGTACAATGAGGCAGCAAGATAATGTTTATTTCTTGGTTCAGAAAGCCAGGCCAGACCTGATGGAGGTGAAAAACTGCTCCCCTCATTTAGAATTTTAAAGGGTTTTGGTCATGTCTTGTCCCAGCGTCATTCCATCACCATATATTCATTCCTGTTCTTGAAATCCTTTCACTTCCATGATCCACCCGCAAAAGTGAAAGAGCACTACAACAGTAGAAGAACAATTTGTTCCCTTTCAGAAGAGAGGCAATTCTGTGCTGGGCATAAATGGTTTTCTAGTCTCCTTCAGACACCAAGGACCAACTCCCTTATGTGCTCTATGTTGCTCTGTGAATTACTGGACTGGCGATTACTCATGGAAATTAATGAGAATCAAATGAGATAATCCAGTATTCATGAGATGAGCCAGATTCTGCCTTGTATTTATTTATTTATTTTGCTCAAAGACGGTCATTGCTAATGACTAAATTGCAACATAGGAATTTTCACACCAACAGTTAATTGCGGGATTTTGGTGGTGAATCCTGAACTGAACTGACTGAAAACATGTTCTTTGGATATTTTTTGGAGGGGAAAATGTTGAACTACTGAGAAGTACTCAATTAGCAAGTGACTAAACAATTTTTTGGCTTTTTGGTTTTTAATATGCTAAGTTATGACTTGATATCCCACAATCAAAATATTTATCTTTTATTTTTCAAATGACTTTGCTATATGGATTTACAGTAGTTAAATAGTAAACTACATGTTTGTAATAAGGCAATCACTTCTTTGTTAACAAAGGAAAATAGGTTGATTTAGAAGCCATGCTGCTTATCAGGTCTGGAATCCCTGAAGTCTCCTGATCTACGTACCTTATAGAATGAGAGGGAAAAAAGATTAAAACTCTGTTTACCCTTGACCAATATCAGCCATTTTTTTTATTTCAAGATTTATGTTCTTATAATCAAATTAGTAAAACATTCTTTATATTTTTGAATTCTGGGTTAAGAAGACCTGAGATTCCTTTATAACTTCCTCCTCCCACTGAATTTTACCACTTACTTAATCAGCTGCTCAGATATGGATACTTTAAGTAAGAATTATTAACCTGGAAACATACACTTTTAGTCATCAAAGTTCAAGGCCCGGTTATAAAGGTTTATTCCTTCTAGCGGAAGTTGAAGTGTTTTAATTTACAGAAAGATGCTTACTACAGGCTCTCTGGGTAATGTTTCTGAGTAGTGTAAATGAATTATACTTCTGAATAATAAGAAGGAACTATTATAGCAGATAAAGAATAGTTCTTCGCTACAGTGCTAGCAAAAACATTAACAAAGAAATGAAAAACATACCAGAAAAATCAAATGGACATTGACTTGCAGCATAGCACCTATTCTGTTGTAGTCTCATGCAATTATATATTTTCTTCTTAGTTAACAGGGATTCTATGATAACTTCTATTTTTTGTACACCTGGGTTGTGCATCAAAAAAACCCCAGCTTCTTCTGTCATTAGTAAACAAGGTAAATGAATAATTTTCATTGACCTTTCTTTGTAAATAAACCACAGAGGATGTTTTGGTTTTCACCAGCACTCCAGATATCATACTATGTCATACAATGGATAGGATTCAATAGAATCATAGAATCATAGAATCATAGAATCATAGAATCATAGGGTTGGAAGGGACCTTAGTAGATCATCTAGTCCAACCCCCCTGCCAGAGCAGGGCCACCTTACAGCAGGTTACACAGGAACGCATCCAGGCGGGTTTTGAATGTCTCCAGAGACGGAGANCAATAAGGTTTATAAGTCTTTATTTATCTTTAATTTATCTTCTATGGAAAACTTTAAGTTCAATGCCATATATTTAAGAGAAAATGTCTTCATTACTATAGTAAGAGCATTCTGGGAAGCTGTTTTAAGCTTTCATTTGAAGAAAAATATTATATATTTCCTTTTTGGTCTTTTATTTTTATATGTCTTCATGGATAATGTTTCTAATCAATGTATGTACAGACAAGTTCCTATACGCTTACTTCTTTCATCGTTTAGTAACTTGCTTTTATTGTTTTGTATGGCTTACAATGATAATCTATATCCAGATAAACTTAAAAGAATTTACAATGTTTTTGTTGTAAGACTCTTTTTTTATGTGTCCTGATTTCAGGTGGGATAGAGTTAATTTTCTTCCTAATAGCTGCTGTGTTTTGGATTTAGTATGAGAATAATGTTGAAAGCACATATTGTTTCAATTATTGCTAAATAACGCTTATAGTAAGTCAAGGAGTTTTTCAGCTTCCTATAAAGGGGAACATAGACAGGACAAGCTGGCCAAAAGAATATTCCATATTACGGATGCCATGCCCAGTATGTAAACAGGGGTTGTCCAGGGGGTAAGAATCTGCAATTTCTGATCGAAACAGGCTGCGCAATTGACCATCAGGTGGTGAGAGCAACTGTATTGCATCAGTTATTTTGTACATTCTTTTACGATTACTATCATTATTATTTTCTTTTCCGTTACAGTTGTATTAAACTATCTTTATCTCAACCTCTCAACCCACGAGGTTTTGGTTTTCTTTTCCTTTTTCTCCCTCTTCTCCCTACCCTGCTGGTGGCTGGGGGGGAGTGAGTGAATGACTGTATAGTCCTAGTTGTTGGCTGGGGTTAAAACACAATGTGATCTTACTGTTGATTCATTAACTTTCTTACAGTTACTAAATTAATTTTTGTTGTTTTTACTATACAAGACTAGTTCACAGTACAGCAAACATGGAATCCATTAACTGTATTAACAGTGCCTTTAGTTAATTTTATCATAACTCTGATCATGAACTGTATTTGAGCATATAACACAATCTCTTTAACATACATTGGATAAGAATACAGATCCCTGTATAATATATGAGTAAATGGGTTAATAAAAGGATAAAAATTAAAAAAAAAAGAACCCCCAAAACAACCCATGAAACCATAGCTTATTCTCAGACACCTTGTAGCAAATTGAGATTAGAATTTTTGGGACTAGTAAGAGATTTATTAGATCAAATTCGAGGCAATTCGGAAAAGGAAGACCCCCATCAACCAGGAGGTTTCCTCAGCGGCCATGTTGTCTGTGCTTATTGTGATGCATGTATCCGTAATATTGTATATTTTCCAAATCACTACACACCTGTCACAAATATAGACTTTGCAAAGTACAAGTTGCATTGTCAATTAGGCTGCACACAGATGAATGTCAGGTGCAAGGCAATAGTTGATATAATAACTGCTTTGGTTAGAGAAAATTTGATTCATTTCCCTGAAAGGATAGACAGCGTCTTCTAATATTGTTTCTATTTCTCCTATGCATTTATTAGGGATGAAAGCGATATTTTAAACAAGGGAGAAATTATAGTTACACCTTACAACAACGCATAATAATTGTTAGATTGCAAATATTCTGTGTCATAGCATAAATGAAACTATTTAGAATACATTGGCTGATAAATAATTACCCTTCTTTGGCTTGTGTATGCAAAACATTTTTAAACATATTTTCGGTACTAAGAAAAAATTATAATGAGCATTGCAAATAGATCAGGGAGACTGCAAACAGAAGAATCCTGTCAAGCTCATTGGGAATAATATTCCCCTTTCTAATGCAAAGTACAACTATAACATTTCATAATTAGAGAAATAAAAACCTCCTATTTCTGCAGATGAAAATCAGTTTTCAAAAACTCTATCATCTGAAATGAGTAGATTATTCCCCTAGAATGCACAGAGAATTCAGATAGCTCAATATACTGAAATATCCCAGAATTATTGCCCAACAGCTTGACAAAGTAGATATGCACACACTGAGCTGATAATCTCCTCACTTGCCAGTGAGAAGCCTGTTTAACCTTTACTAACAAAACTACTTCAGTGGTATTTTTTGTTCAGTACAAGTATTTTTGTTAACTTTACTATATAACAGCATTTCTATAGTAACACAAGCAGTCATGATTTGTTCGAAAAATAGCTTCAAACTTATCTAACAATCTGTCACTGTGGTCTCTGGGAAAAAAAGTTTTACAGCATTATGTGCTCTAATCACAGGGCACAGTGTTTCATGCTCTCAGTGCCATTATGCTCAAACACACAAACAGTCTGTTTTATCACTTGCTTTGCTTTTTTTATCATTTAGTATTTATCTTCTTGAAACACCAGCAATTGTCATTAAAATCCATCTAAAGACCATTTGCAATTAAATAATGGTACTATGTGCACAGTTATGGACCCAGTAGACCTAACATGTTCTGTTGCAGACAATGGAAAGAAGAAAGAACCTCTGAAGGCATCCAGAAGCCACCATGGGAACCCAAGGTATATCTCATCTCTCTTTATACGGGAATTGAGAGAAAAAACAAAGGACACTTCATGCAGGATTCAGGCTGCCTAGCCTTCTGCTGTCATTAGATGCCTAACAGAGAAAAGTAATCTCTTTTTCTAGCACATAATGATGCCAAAAGTATCCTAAAAGACTATTTTCAGGGTCCTCTTCATCTTGAAGAGGCTTGACCTCCCTAACCACAACAAAATTACAGGGTGTTTTGAAAGGTGTTAGGGAGAAGAGTCCAGGTCTTTCCTGTCGGAACAAGCAGACAGCAGGAAGCATATGTCTCACCTGCACAGAATGAAAAAAGGAGCACCGGTTCAGCCCTTGTCCTATGGCGTATGTCCACATTCATGGGAGAATATGACTGGAAAAGAAAGAGAAACAGTCCCAGGAGCAAAAATCAAAATGTGAGGTCTTATCCTCTTCTGCTGATCTGCCTTTCTTTCATTTTTTTCTGGTACTTTGCCCTAAGTAAGATTCAAGTTTTGTTCTTCTAGCATTTGCAACACTGAGAAAGCCCTCTAAATCAGAATTAGTACTCTGGAGTGAAGATCAGTTCCAGAACTCGGGCTAATCTGGCAATGTCCATACTATAAAAAAAAATAAAGAGTAAGTTAACAGTAGTATAAGTCAGTTACCTAGTTTGTGACTCTGACAATAAGGTGGACATCAGTTTTGGATCTTTATTGGTGTAAAGAACATTCAACATTTATTTATATTTGACCATGGAACACTATGCTGGGTTATTGTTAGGTAGTCTTTTTTATTATCCTGTGATTGTATTGTTTCTAGTGACTTTGATATATGAATCATTCATTTCCATTTTGATTTAAACTTTGATATCCGAGTTTAGTCTGATAGTAATAAGACATTTTGAATACTTATGAATTCTCAGTCAGATTGTCTTTGTTCAAAAGGTTGATACAAGGTCTGTTTCCCATACCATCCCAGCCACTACTTTAAGTATCTATCATACCATGTCCAAACACTATATTAATAACTCTTTACAGCTCCATTAATTAAGTTTGCTAGTTCTCTTGTTTCTGCCTTTATTCAAAGTTTTGCTTTCAAAGAAGAGCTTCACATTTCCATGTAGCTCAAGAAGTGATATTTACATTATATTATTTTGGCTGATTTAGCAGCATTTCTAGAATCCGCTTGTTTTTCTTTGTATAATTTTTCATTTTCTGTCTCATGCTGTTGTGGCCATGGGACTATACTCACTATCTGATAGAGTTACTTTTTCAGTGTCTCTTAGGCTTAGTCTGCTATAGCAAGGATTTGTTTGGTTTAGCTCTTCTAAAATAGAAAAGGTCTCCATACTTAAATGCAGTTATATATATGTAAAAAGGCTTTGGTGGACAATACTCCAGTGTAGTGCAGGTTTTGCAACATAGTTGTGATGACAAAAAAGTAATTTCCAAAGTTATCATAAGTATCGCAACAAAACTTTCCATTACAAAACCGTTTTTGGATTGAAGTGTATAGTGTTGTAGACATACTGATCAAATTAGTATCTCTGTCACCTTTTTGCCTTTTTTCTGGATGTATGTTTTAGAGAACAATACTAATATGATTCTAAATTATTTTAAAAGAAAAATATCTGAAGGTGTTTTCAAGGGCAAGTAGGTAACACTGATGGAGAGAATAAAGAATTGTCATGAAATGAATTCAGCACAAGGAATGTTAGCAGTAAGAAGATTAAGAGACTGAATCCTGATAGATAAATACCTATTAAAATATTAAAAAATAAACCATCTCAGCCTTTCCTTAGGGCTCTAAAGTAGTTTATAAAAAGTGTAACATAACTAACTATGGATGAAAACTAAAAACAAGATGCAATCAGAAATGATGAGTGACAGGGGCTAAAAATGAGGGCATTTTCCTGAGAATAATGGTGGAATCTTTAACAGTTGAAATCAAAATTGAATTATTTTCCAGAAAATATTACATAGCTCAACTAGAAGTCATGTTCTTGATTTGGGAATCACTTGGTAAAAATAATGGCTTGTGTTATGCAGGAGTCAAACAAAATGATTTAAATGGTCCTTTCTAGCCCTACAGTCTATGAAACTGAAACTCTCATTGACAATTTCATTGTGATTTGAAGGGACTCAGCACACAGACATATGAAAGCATATTAAAATAACGAAAAAATGTCAATGCGGCTCCCTAGAAAGTAAAGCAGATGATCAAAATGCTCCCTTTTGGCCTTAAGTGACACACTAATGAAATTCAGAACATGGTTAATTTCTAAGGCAGCCATAAGAAGTAATAAATCATGACTTTTCGCTGCTGAGACTGCATAGAGTCCTGTTGTTACTGTTAAAAACACTATTTGTAGTCCCCTTGTGAAGCTGATTTTTAAAAATTGCTTAGTTTTTCTTGTCAGTTCTTACTGTTGTCATGTAATGGCAAGGCAAACAAATATAAGTATGGTTGCCTTCAATACTTATTTCTGTATGATTCTGCTCATTTACCTTCTGTAAATGAGAAAAGTTTAGATTTCATTAAGCTAGATACTTAAGGTTTTAATTGGCAACTTCCTCACATTGAAGACGATGCAGTGTTTCTTTAATGTTTACCCTCCACAATTTCTGCTCTATCCTTTCAATTTTAACTTAATTTTAAAGTAATTTTTCTAAGTGCAATACCTTATTTTTACTAATTACTAAAAAAAAACCCAGTACAAGAAAAATAAACTTGCAGGGGATGCATACATGCAGTGTTTCTAGTAAGGAAATATATTATACAAACCTGAAAACATTTCACTTTAACCCAAAATATGATTCTCTGCCACGCTGGTCCAATGCAAAACATCTGCAGCACTGAGGTTTCACAATGACCCCTGTCAGATACCAGCCAAAGCTTACTTTTGAAACTGCCCACTTTCAGCAAATACCTTTATATAAAGGGTTGTGGTAGTGAGACCAAGGTTGTGTGAAAGGTCAGTCCTCAAATCATAGTATCTGTGTTTTGTGGACTTTTATTTTGATCCTGCCTCCTTTGAATCTTAGCTTCCAACCACTTGTTAATTTCTGGACGTGACTGGCTGAATATTTTCACATTAGTACTAGTTAAGATTCATGTGAGCCATTGGCCTTGTCCTTCTTCTAGTGGGCTATACAGTTGCAACAATTTAAAAACTCCAACAATAGCAATCTCGACTAAAGCATACAGCACAGAATTTCATCACTAGTCATAAGTGAGATTGGGAGAATCACTTCTATGTTGTTCTTGTAATCATTTCTGCAAAATAAAAAAATGTTTGGTTAATAAATTTCATCATTGACTCAATTAACAACAGCTTCACTTGTAAAAAAACTCAGGTGTAGAACTACACTCTCAGAAAATTCATAGGCTTCTCAAAGAAGTGGAAAATTTCACAAGGGGACATGTTATCTTTTCCAACATCCTGAATCTGTACGTTAAATGAAAGCTGATTTTTAATCAGTTTAGTGGAACTTACATCATGAAATGGCTGCAGAGGCTCCAAATATGTCACTGCCTTTTGAATTCTTCTTTAAACTATAAGACATTCAAGCCAACGGCTTTTTACTTTTTAAATGTTATACCTTGTCGAAAGCTCTGCTTGTATTCAGGTACTGTTAATAAATTATAATTTCACAAATCTCTTCTAATACCACGCATTTACTTCTGTTTCTGATTAGAAATGAATGCATCATTAATAATAAAGTATTAAAATGGAAAACCATGCTGGTTTAAATGTGAAGGCAACAAAGCTTAACGCTTTTGCATGATGCATGTGTACTACATGTATTTCCTAAAAGTGATTAAATATTCACAGCACAGCCTTTGAATGTTGTCTAGATTTTGAAAATTTAAGAAGTGTTAAACATCACCTACAGTTCACCTTCTTTTGCTGATTCTTATTACAGTAAATGGCATTTTCACACATCTCAGTAATTTTCAAAGGTCATTTTATTGGCTCAAAATACATGCATTACAGAAATACATTATGTAATCCATTTGCATTTGGTCTGTAGATAATAACAGTCGCAGTTACTTACGCTTTACTTAAAATGCATATGTATGGCATAGCAAACGATTAGGCCAAGATCTTCAATTAAGCACGAATGAAATATAGCTCTTTGCCAAAGTCTATTAAGATTTTTTGAAACAGCTTGTTGAATGGTGAGAGAGAGATGAAAAATGTGGCAGCTACAACACTGAGAACAAAAAATAAATAATTTGTAATGCATTTTCTTTTTTCTTATTTAAGTGCAATACCATGAAATGTTCTACAATTTCCAGTTACTAAGTCACAGTAGAATAAGTCCTTTTGTTAAAACATTTGACTTTAAGGCTTTTGGCTTAATAAATACTAAAATAGGCATTTAAAATAAAATAATTTTAAGGAAAAATATATATCATGGGAAAGTAAGGATATTTTTCAGAAAAATAACACTTATATTTAAACCTCTAATAAAGTGACAGGAGCAATAAGAATGAAAAAACAATAGCTAACATTTTTCTTCTTTGTTTTGCAACCTTTTTCCTTGTTAGAGGGCTTGACTTTTCATTTTCTAGGAGGCTTTTAAGTTCATTGTCTATTGCTATAAAATAGATACTTGATTCCAGTTGTCATTTATAAATGTATCAAAATAATAGTGGGTAAATTTCCCATGGCTTATAGTAAATTAAAATGAATACAGGAGTTACATTAAATTCTTGTTCTTTCTGTAGGCCAGTGAAGATTGCACTTTGTGTAAATATTCCTTAAGAGTCAGGTTTTACCTAAAGAGTTCATCTTTTGATTCATGAGAGCTCTTAAGGAAAGATTTAATTTCATTTTTTTTGCATTAGTCTGTTTTTGTCTAGAGGTAGGTGTAAGCATATGCTCAAGAGCTGTAATGTACTGGAATCCTACTTGCTGTTTTTCATGTTTACTAAGTGGAAGAAGTCACATGAGATTTGTGGATGTAGCTGACTACCGCTCAAATTGCAACAGACATTTTTAAATGGGAAGTTGAGCTGGAACATTGTTTTCTTTACTTCAAGACACTTTTCAGACTCTTGGAGAACTGCTTGTTGTTGGCATTCTTTCNTGATTCTATGATTCTATGATTCTATGATTTGTACTGTACTTCCAGTAGCTACCAATGGCCCTTTGCCTCCTTTTGTGTCTTCCTTGAACAGTTTTTTTTTACACTACTGGAATAGAAAACGCAAAATAAGCCAAGGATTTCAGTAAGTTCTGGCTGGGCTCTGTGCTTTATTTTCATTCTATCTAAAGGAAAAAAAAAAAAAGAAAAAGAAAAGAAAAAGAATGAAACAAACCCACACAAAGACAGATTCTTCTTAATGTACAATAGATGAATATTTTTTTAAGTGCCCACTGGGGAAGTTCAGAAACTAGCAACATAACAAGTCCAGCTTGGACTCATTCACGTTTAATGGGACTAACTTCAGAAGGGTCAATGAAGCGTTTATGTAAACTCCTCAGGCGGCTCATAATTGGCTACGTTAAATGAATCTGACTATATTTTGAAGAGACAATAAATACTCAATGCCTTGAAAAAATCTGGCTGAACTTGTAAAAAAAACCCACAAGGGTATTTTTAGAAGTTTGTGTTGCTGCAGTATGATTACTATAAAATCTTAGCATAATTATAGTGAAAATCACTGCTATGAACAGTGGAACTCATTTAGCTGAGCTACAAAGTGTATGGAAGTGAGCTGAGACCTATGCAACAAGTTATAGGCATTGGCTATACATATATATATATATATATGTGGCTTCCTGAAATGTTTAAATGTTTTTATTTAGAAAAAAGTATTAAAATATGAATAATCTGGAGGGACCAGGATCTAAAATGTCTCCCTGATGACTACCTAAACAGTAGATTAAATTAATGTTTCTAGATCTTTGCTCTTGAGTGCCCAATCAGTAGACTAAATCATGCTTCCCTTTACATTAAATTTCTTGCACTCCTGACTACCTAACTGAGCATCTTCAACAGGAGGAGAAAAGGCATAACTGCCAAAGCCTACAGCCTCCTGCCCAAGATATAACAGGCAAAGCAAAGTATGCTAATCACAAGGCTACACAATGTTTGTTGGTCCTCATCTCTTGAAAAATAAAAGGCTTTGCCCATCGGGCCATCAATCCACACAGAACAAGGCTCTCAGTTCAAGGATGAGGAAACATGCAGAGTGAATTACATCTCATCTAACTTCTGATGAACCTAAGTTCAGATGATTGGATCTAAATGCATTTTCCCAAGCTAAACTGCAAGCAGCGGAGAAAAAAAGCGCCCCTTTTACAGAGCGATTCATCATGGGTGAGTCACATTCATTAGTGTAATTTTCACTTTATTTGCAAAAGCAACTTCTGTGACTAACTCTGATACAGATACATAGATCTGACAAATGTTTGATTACTGTTATGGAGTATTTTGAATGTCTAAGCTCCAGAGAAATATTAAACAGATAAACTTTCTGCCTGCCTTTGCAGAACTGCCTAGGTTATTATCAGCCACGAAGGGACCCTAAATGCCTACTTCATGTGTTGTAGCACACCTTTGGGATCTGGGCCCTTGAACCTGATGTTTAATTCTAGTACCAGAAATTGGTACTGTAAGAAGATAATATGACTCATTCCTCATGTTGTTATGCTTTTACTGGCTCATTGGAAGAGTGAGCACAGACAAACAAAGGGTATAGTTAGTCTGCAGTGTCTTAACAGATGATTCGAACAAGTTTAGTTAATATGTAACTTCATGGAAAATTGTACTATGGTTCTGTCACATACATGATGGGGGCAAGATCTGAAACACAGTTTTTCCCCTGTCAGTAGAATTCTACCCATGGCTGCAAAGAATAGTCCCCCAAACCCTGGAAGAGATAGGCAACATTTCCAAACTATCCTGGCATTGCACACAGATGAAGACTAGTGAGATTAGACCAGCACTTTGCAATTTCTCTACTCAGTGTGAATTAAAGGTATTTGAAAAGTTTCACACAACCTTGCAGCTTTAACTGTGATGGGCAACTAAAGAACAGTAGTACCATCATATAACTACAATTTAAGGGAAAGGTTTACCAGTAGGCATTGCTGGTTTAATGATATAGAATAACATTGACTAACCAGCCGTTTCTTTTTTAAAGAAGCAGTGAACCTGTACATTTTAGAGATTACTCGATGAAAGCTGATTGCACTTACCTTCAAATTATGAACAATATCACCCGTTCATTGCAATAGCTCTACATTTGGAATTCTGTCTCCCCAGGTTTGGTTCTTGCTTTTCTGACTATGAGGATACCATCAGTGTGGCAGGTGCAATGCAGTGGGGAACCACAGGGATAACTTTAATATTAAAAAAGCTTATGCAGGTAAGATATTTAAACTTTATGGTACTGTGAAGCACCAGGAGTAGAGAAAGTGTGTTCTGGTTATTTGAGAACATATGATTAGCAATATATGCATTATAATGATCTAGTCTAACTATTGCAATCAGTCAAATGTGTTGTATTTGCTCTTATTTTCCACATCCTTCAAATTTGTGCCCTTGATTGTGACCATTCCACCTGTATAAGAGTTAGGATATGATTCAGCAAATCATTCTAGAAATATACTAGAGTTTTCCACACAGCAGGCAAAATTAAGGAAAAGCTGTTCAGAAGTGATTCTTGAAGTCTTTAAGGTTGTGCTACCTGCTGTATAGCCCTCTTCATGTACAAAACAGTAATTGTTATCCAGCATTTAGGAGAGAAAAGAAAAAGTAAACTCCTGCTTATGCAATTTACTGAGTCATTTGAGCTGCTGCGCGACAGTTATTCTCTGATTAATGCAACTGCTGAAGCAGGGTAGATATAGATGATTATGAACTTCATGCATTAAATAATTATCCAGGTTTTCAGCGTGAATCAAATCTTAAAATGATTTATGAATAAAAATATTTTAAGAGAAATAGCACAAGCTTAGATTATGCCTTGAGTCTGCTGCCACTTAAGAGTTCCGTCATTGATTTTAAGAGGAATTAATGGATGGCGCAAATTCACCATTCATTTCTGGGAGGGTCCTCTTAACCTTGCTGAACTGCCAGGCCTGCACTCAATGACAGGAGTCTCATGTAATAACTAACTGCCCTTTCTATTCAGTTCAGTGAGGGACCCCTTAAGACTGTTTATATTTTTGCTTTATTTGTTATGCTCCATAACTTCAAGCTGGGCTCAGTAAAGGAATTTAGGTGCTAAAGAAACACTTAAAAAGAAATAAGTAAAACTCAGTACATATTTAAAAAAAAAAAAATTCATTTCAGCTACCTTCCAAAGACAGCATTGCTTAAAGTGCTATCCGGTACTTTTTTTTACATTATTTCGACAGGCTTCTAACAATCTGCCTTCAGTTTTTCACAGAAATGTGCCAATCTTAATGGTGCTGAACAGCTCAGTATCAGTCACTGTGGGGATTCAGGATTTGTGAGTTCATCCACCTTTATTCCGTCAGTTTTCTCAGATCAGATTGCTGCTGCTGCCTTCCTTCTAAATGGAAACCAAAAGCCTGCCAGCTCCCTTTCAGAAGTAACTTAGCAATTAAAGCACAAGCCAGAAAAAAAAGGCCCCGAATTTAAGTTCTGCCTCTGCCTGGAGTGATTAAAACCCATAATATTGACCTCCAAGCATATATCATTCTCTCACTACTCCACTTCTAGACGAAACTACTTTGTTAGTCACCCCTTCTTTGAAGCCTGTCCACATTCAAAGGGGAATCAAAGTACTAATAGGTCCAGAGAGTCTGTAAGAGTGAGAGTCTTTGGCTCAGTGATTATGACACAGACTGGATAGCAGAGAATCAAAGATGACTGGTATGCACTTAATTCAGACTGCCTGTGAACAGAGCATGTACGAAGGTATGCTCTAGATCATCCTGTGTAATTCTCTTGCTTCCCTTGGTACCCCAGTGAATCCTGAGGTGCTCTATGTGTCTTCAACAAGTTATAGCAGAAGGAAAGGAGAATACAGGTTAATGGAACTTTGGAGGAATAGGGAATACATTGCCTTTGTAGATTAACTGGCCTGAAAGATGAAGTACTAAATGTGATATAGTTTGACTTTTGGCAAGGTTTGCAACACAGTTTCATGTGACATTTTCATAAAGTAATTGTGCAAATATGTTCTGCGTGAAAACATCCTCAGACAAACACACATCTTGGTGGAAAACTCCACTTCTAGAGGAAGTGCTACTTATTTACTGACCACCTGAAAGACATTCCAGGTGAAACCTTGAAAGTGTTTGTTCTGGGTGTGAATTTATGTGATATTTTCATTAATGGATCAGGTGATGGAGAAAAGTTAATGCATTTTACTGGTAAGTCAAACATAGAATAGCTGTTTTGGGAAGAGAGAGAAAAATTCAAAACAGTCTTAAACTGAAGGGATGATTTTAAAGAAACAGTTGAGATTCAAGACAAAGAGGTGAAATGTTATGCGTTAAGAGAAGCTGAACTAGAAAATCGAGACAAACTATTTAAGAAACAATATTGCAAAAGTGGATCTTTGTGTTGCAGTCTGAACCAAGAATGTGATACTCTTGCAAAAATTAAAGGGAACATTCTAGGATGTCTTAGCAAGAGTTAGGTATTCAAGATATAGATGGTTCTGGATTGACAAAGATTTATACAAGACTTCTGTATATTTTTTGAGAACCATGCTTGGAGAAAGATATAGATAACTTGGAAAGAATCCAGAAGATAACAACAAGCATGATAAGAAATTTCAAGATGAGTTGAAAGAATTGGTTTGTTCTTCCTTAGAAGGGAAGACTGAGAAGAGATGTTAACTCTTCCATGTGAAAGAGATGTTATAAAATGGACACTGGAAGAGAACAACATATGTTTCTGCAAAAAACTAGTTAGGCTAAATATTGAGAGAAGTTTTGAAGTATGGAACTGAATATGAAAAAAATATAGAATGCTCTTCACTGGAGATGAATAAAACCAAACCAGATATGAGGTTTGTTGCGTTCAATGGGTGTGCACACACTTGCTCCAGAGCAGGGGTCTAGATTGCACCTATATGTACATTGTTATACTGTTAGATGCTAAATAAATTCTTGCTAGTTAGATGATTTGAATTTGTTATTTAAGTAACTTAATGTGGGCTTATATACTGAATATCTACAACTTTCTCCTGATAAAAGGTTGTTTTGGTGAGGAGCCAATGATAGTTTTATCACTATAACGAGACAACAGGAAAATAAGATTAATTATTTTAACCCTATTGAGTATTTAGCTTTGCAGAAATGTAGGCAGAAAAAAATTAGGGTTCAGTAGTTTGTTTAGCTTAAGTACACTACTGATGTGTAGTCTGTGGTACTGATTTTTAAGCAGAAATGGCTCTGGTTAATCATGGAATAAGCATAAGATACAGTAACGGCTTTGGTTGGAACTTTTGGACTGGATACTTGTATTATTTTGGCATCAGCTATTTTGGTTAACAGTCTGTAACATTAAATTGCAGTAAGAACACAAACATGATGAAGACGCTGTAGAACTGATGTATATTAAAATGAATGTTTTGTACAGCCAGCAAGGAAAGAGATTCATTAAAGCATTAAGCAATATTATTTGAAAATGACTACAAAATGAAAATATATATTAGACAAAACAGTGGTTTAACAAACATATTAGAAGGGTAATACTTCAGAGCATAGTGTTTATTGAGACCAGACTGTCTTCTTAATTGGGCCAAGGTCTTCTTAATTGGGCCAAGTAAATAAGGTCTGAGCATGGAACTAGACAGTAAGCTGCTGACAGATTTTGCTCTGTGAAAATGCTTAATTTTAATATTATCCACAGAAGAACATAGTGCATTTGTCAGATTCTGCTGAAGTAAACCTCCAGCTACTTGCACTAGTTTCAGAGTGATTGGACAGAGTCAAACCCAGCCAACATCGGCATGTTGAACAGGCCTTATCTAATCTAACAATCAACACAGGCCCAGCATTGCAGGGAAATATCACAAACTGCTGCTTATGGCCCTTGCTGCAGGGAAAAAATACACTGTTTATGTAGTTCAAAAGAAATCAAGATCAAAGTGCTTTATTGATTTATAAATGACACACAATTAACCAGCAATCAGTGAACTACAAATTCAGGATCAGTAATATAACAGACAGACCCAAAATATGAATCACAAATGTTAAGAAACACATTCAAAAAGTTTTGGATGTGCTTTTATAACTAACCCCGTAAGGTTTTAGTACATGTGCGTGTACATCCACATATCTACCTCCCCCACACATATACACGGAGTTGTCAGAAGCACCCCGTTCTCCTATCCCCCCCTGGGTGTGCGGGTGCCCCCCATATCCTCCAGGCAGAGGTGGGGGATCCGACTCCAGGGCATCTCCCCCTGCCGTTCCCCACATGATCAATTTGTGCCAAATGCCATCCAGAAAATTTTGATTGTCCCATTCCAACATCTCTATACATGCTAACATACAATGTTAGCACATTACCGATGGTTGGTGTCCAGGCCATTTTGCCAAGGGTAGTGAGTGGGACCACCCCACTGCCCTGGTCTGGGCTCATCACAGGTAGAATCATCACCAAGAATTGGCTGGGTAGCAATACAGTGTAAGCACTGCCAGGACTAGTTCCTTAAACAGGCAATAAGTTTTAAAAAGCAATAAGCCTTTCTGAATCATAGATGCTAGGGCTGCATAAAATCCAATAAATTTTCTAGACCATTCCTCTGCTAGCACTGAAACATTCCCCAGGGTACACTATACTGTATTTTCTAAGACTTTGTCCAGTATAGCTTTACATGCATCATACGGTGTGCCTTCTTGTCTGTATTTTGTTTATTTTTTATATCTGGTTTGTATTCAGGTACAAATATGAAATGAAGACAATAGCTGTTTTCTCAAAAATTCCTGGTAAAACCTCTACTATTCTCAGGTGTCCGTTTGACGTGAATACAAAACACAATCCAATCGTAAAACAAATGCTATGAATAACGTTTCATCTAACATGCAACCCTGGCATAAGATGAAGGAAAATGCCTGCTGGCAATAGACTGTTAGTACAGGGACAGCATCTGACCAAATCTGAAAAGAACATCTGTAAATAGTTATCTATTTCCCCAGTATGATACATGCAAAAACAATTCTAGTATTAATGTTTAGAATTATCTACCTGAAAGAAGCTGAGGGACAAATCAAAAAATAAAATAAAATAGTAGTTTACAAGTAGAGATAAAAACATAGAAAACATTAAGTTTATGATTGCATGTGCAGTTCTTCTAACTGCATGTGATATGTGGATAGCTGCCCAGACAGAGCCGCTCTGTGTATGCTGAGCCTCCTCCAGGCACTGCTTTACCTTTGGATAAGCAGTCTCTGGCTTTTAGTTCCTCACTGACACATGCTGCACAGTGAAATATTCCAAACTTGAGCTAGGATAGCTTCAAACCAGAAGAGCCTGCTGCAGATGAAGCTAGCAGAAGATCAGCTTTGTATTCAAAGGTAGTAGGGTAAGGTTCAGAAAAAGTTGAAAGACTTGAGTGTATACAATTTTGGCATCATATCTGCCCATCTATTACCAGATTTGGTGCCACTCGAGTTTTAGGATATATTACAGAGGAAAAACCATTACAAATGGAAAGTCCTGCAAACCACCTGCTTGTATTTTTTTTTTATTTTTCTGGAAAGTAAATGCTTATCCTATTATGTTTTTTTTATTCATGAGGAGTGATTTCAGTTCCCTTCTCTATTAAAAAATCAGCAGGCAGTCACTAGAACTTCTGAGCTGATTCAGACATAAATGCTGTTTTTCTGTGAGGAAAAGAATATTCTCTGAGTATTTGCCTCAGGATTATGTTACTAAAAAGTGAAATAAAATGAAAAGCCAGTGTAATTCGTTGGCTCTTTCTTTTTCTCTTTCTCTAAGAAAAAAAGCTTGAAGAAAGCAAGTGGCCTGATTTTAAAAACTGCTGCTTTTCTAACTTCTTAAACATAGTAATTCCTTTCAAAAAAACCCTCCAACACAAAATCCAAATGAAAAATACTCAAATCACCCCTCTGTCCCCAGCCCCAAAGCCCCTCACCAAACCCCAGAGGGAAGCAAAAGGTTGCAGGCAGTACGATCGCAAAATTATTCTTGCTTATCAATTGACAAAGCCAAAGTATATTGGAACTAAAAGTGGAACTAAAAGTGGAACTGTCCCCTTGGGTACATACCATGATCTCTTGAATATTTTTTATTTATTCAGCATGTGGAATTTCAGGAGACATGGGCAGGATGAGTCAAGTCTCTATACCAGGGGTTCAAAGTGAAAACCGAAGAGAACAATTTTCCACCTTATGTAAAATCCCCAGCTGCTGGGAAATTCAGAAGGAAGATTCTGCTTTCGAACACCAAACTTCCTACACTGATTTGTATCATATTTGGGTTAATAAAATGGGAGTAAAGTCAAGTCCAATAAATCTGAACTGCAAATAATGTTAAATGTTCTGCGATAGGAGTGATACTGAAAATAAGCTTAAATATCTGAAGTTGGAAACAAACATCACAGCATAAATAACGATTACGCTGTAGTGTAAACACACAGAAAATCAGTTAACATGAATAGTACAATTCTCACTTATTATTTATGTAGAGATTTAATGTTTGATACCAGTACACTTCCTTCTGTCTTTTCACTGTTCAGAAAAGCAATGCGGTTCTGCACTCTGAGAGCGTAGCAGCAGCTGTGCAGGGTCAGACCACAGGTTTGTCTAGCCTGATAGCTGGTCTATAGCAGTAGTAACCAGAAAAATCTTATAGAAAGATTAAGGGAAAATGGAAAATATTATAAAGCAATTTTCCTTTTATATCCTATCAGTTTCTGACAATCGTGAGGATTAAGAACTTCTGAGCTGCAGGTTGGGCACAAGACTCATTTTTAATAGCTGCTGATGGACTTTTCCCCATATACCAAAGTAATCCCTTTTTCAATGCAACAAAACATTTTATGACAGTCTTTTGTCTGAGTTGAGCCTCTTGTCAAATAATTTCACTGGTTATGGCCGAGTTTCCGTGGCATGGGAAATAGTGAATAATCATACCCAGTTTGTCTTTCTTACCCAAATATGAGACAGTGTCCTGTCTCAATTGTCTCTTTTCCCATGAGGAGATCTAATCTATTCAGTCTTTCCTATATGGAAATATTTTTTGAATCTCTGTTTTTGGTAATTTTCTAGTTTTTCTATATCCCTTCTAAGACGGGAAGGTTAAAACCATGTGGAGTTTTCAAGGGGGAGAATTAATCTTTCCTAGTGAAGATGGCGCACTTGTAAACAAGTTAGGTGTTCAGTCCCAGCTCATCATCTGGGCTCTTGGTTAATCCATGGAGACACATTGACATCTCTAAAATTGGACATCTTTGAATGAGGTCACTTATTGTATTTACTTTGATTTTTTTTTTTTTTGTGGTAAAAATTGATCAAACTAAATTACGACCTAGAGCACATGTAGGATATGTATATGCAACAGACATGATGAATAATTTCTGGTTTGTTCTCAGTGGTTTTATTAATACTATCTACTTTTGCCTTGTATTTTGACAGCTACCACGCATTGAGCAATTTCCAACAGAATGAGTAACAAAGGTGTCTTAATTTCTGTAATTTGTTCTTGTTGAAATTTTGTTTGGTTCACCTGAAAAAAACCACAACTGAGTGCAGTGTCAGATAGAATTACACGTCTGTAACGTAAACTGAAAACAAGATTTCACTGTAGGATCAACCAGATAAAACATAATCAAAATCACCAAATGTATTCTGTAATATTTTTATGACAATAAATAATCCCGACAATATTACTGTGTACATTTTTGTGTATACTCATTAGAATATTTTATTTCTGCACTCAATTTCATATGAGTAATTATTTGCTTTTCTGAGCATTTATCAGTTCTAAAAGTATCCAGTTTAGATTTGTGCATACTATAATTATGTAACTCAAAACAGTCAAGGAAAGAAGCTGTATTCTCTCTTATACTGTCACATCAAAATTCATATAAAATCCTTAACAGGAAAACATTACTTCTTTTTTAAGGATTTTTCATAGGCTGCTGACCTGCAGGTCTGTAGCCGTAAGTTATTTGTTCTGAGGGCCTGTTTCTGGAAGCATGAGAGGTCTTATTTTTCTATACCTTTAGAACTTAAAACTCTGTGCTTATATGTGCACATTTCTCTCTTTGCATTGATTTAAGGAAAAGGCACTGAAGAGTAATGCTTTACAATTATACTCTAAGTGGCCTTTGGATAATACAGGACCCCATAACTTCATTCCATTCCATGATCATCTAGTTCTCTGAAGTGAAGTCAGTGTGAGTTTGTCACTGATTTTCGTTGTAAGGGCTACTCAGGAGAAGAGAAGCATTATTGCTTATCACATATAATTTGAGTTTAGGGAGTAGAATCTTGGACAAAAAAAGTATGTGTAATTTATGCAAACTTTTGGATTAATTTGAATTGTAGTCAAACTTCCAACTGATTACCTTTTAGGTTATGCTTCTCAGAAATTATCTTTAGAAATTAATGTGATTTTATGGGCAGAAAGGGTTAGGGATGAAGGAGGCTAGATCAGAAGTACGCAACTAACATAGTTTCGTTGTCATTATTATTGTTTTAAAGGGAAAGTAAGAGTATGACATTGAATGTTTATAAAACAAATAAGGGACACGAAACACAAATGAATTATGATGTATTAATGGAAAGACATACTTTTAATATTTTTCTGTATATAGATGTTTTAAGACAACTGGTTTGGGTTTTTTTTTCTTTAGGATCGGTCTAATTACAGTGGTTTAAAAGGAGATTTTGATTTTCATAACATTATTTCTGACAAAGCTATTTCTGATGAGGCTTACATGTTGCAGCTGTAAAATTATCAAGGAAAAAACATTGAAGAAAATCAAAGGGAGGATTATACCTCTTATGAAATGAGAAGAGAGTTATTAGTTTGAGAATTTACAATGCCTCAGATACAATTTTTCCCTTCTATAGGAGACTGGACTGCAGTATAGTCCTTTCTCAATGAACGTTGGGATGTTCAATTAATGAAGGAACTAAAAAATTATGAAAAGAGTATGTTATACCTTTAAAGGCAGATGAAAACTATTTCTGATCTTTGGGTATAAACTAGGGAAGAACAGCTTGTTCCTTTCCAATCTGCAAGACACGAAGTAAAATTTGAAATAACCCCAAAGAAGATAACGTCCATATCAAAAGCCAGTGAGATGTCAAACAGAAACCTTCCAAAAGACAGGACGTATTGTCTTTTGAGACAAAATAAGAATGAGTGAAGTTTTAAAGAACTATGAAAAGTTCTGTACAGGCTATATTATTGAACACTGTTCATTTATCCAACAGCACACAAAATAATATTTTCCTCTTTTAGTCCAGGGATCCTCAATTTCATACTTGGAATTTTTTCACATTATCATAAAAATGGTCTATCAAACACCTACCTGTAAACATATATCAGCTTGCTTCTCCCTCCTTGATCACTCTTTGGAGTTGCTGATACAGAATGCTTACCTAATCTTGGAAGTGAGGGGTGACATCCATGGAATTTTAAGTTGCAAGACTTAAATGGGCAAAGCCCCCACTCATTGTCGAGATGATCTTTTTCAGTGTTTCTGAAAATATTTTTTTAATGGTCATTTATGATTTTGATAATGAACTGAAGTCAATTAGAGTGGATTGTCTTGGCAGAATTCCAGACTGCTTGAAACGTATCACTAGCCATGAGCAACTGCTTATGTATTGTAAGGAATGCAAATCTTTTAGCCTATTTTTGATTATTTTCTCACTTATCTGACTAGAAATATGCTTATATCACTCTTATCTCATGCTAAATATGGCAGCATTGTTTGTTCTAAACATTGCTAAAGCGTTTCTTAATACTGAGTTCCCTACAACTATACATAAAGATTCAGTTGTTGAAAAATAGTGTCTTTGCATTGCTGAATTGGAAAAATAAAATTTAAAGCATTTTCTGTTGCAGGTGTTAAAAGTAAAGGCCTTTAGAACATTAGTACAGCAGACATCAGGAGAGAGAAATCATTTATATAGCTACGGAATTGTCTACAGTAAAAAACTACTGCATAGTAACTCCACAATTTACAGATGGATATTAAGTCTTTATTTACTGGAGAATAGAAATTTTTGTTTCAATGTATAAATCCATAGTTAAGTGTTTTGGAGGGATTTTTGGTTCATTGTTTTTGGTTTTCTCTGTTTCATAGAATGCTCTTTATTTAATGAGTTAACGTGAAATAACTCAGCTATCCATTGACCAGCTTTGAGACTCTTTCACAACACATCGTCTAGAGTTATAAAAATGGCTTTGGTATTTGGGATAAAGCAGATGAAGTTAATGACTCATAAAGCTATTAACTAAGAACCTACTCTTGCTTCTTCTGAATTCAGTATATATTGGCATGTATATCTCTCCTAGCGTTAGGTTATTATACAGAATATGATACCTCTTAACTAGATAACATAGAAAATACATATCATATTTGAGGTCTGGACTCAAAAAAAAAAAAAAGGTAGTGTATGGTTCAACTGTCAAAAGACTACCGCTACACGCTACACTAAGTGTAGAATAAATAAATTAAAAAATATATTAGACCTATTAATAGGATTACAATATTTGTCAGACATCATTGTACCTCGTATAATTATTGCGAGAAACTGGAATTTCTGTAGTAGTCTACTGGGACAAGAGAAAACAAACAAAACAACACTGTAGTAAACATGAAAGAAGCACTGTAGTCTGTTATGTTTGTCACTACCTAACACACTGAATGAGGATTTATTCAAAAGAGACAGTAATTGGAGTTTGAGATATTCCTAAATATGCTCATAGTCTTAAAAACCGGTAAACGTTCATCAGTACTGAACTACCTCCTTTAAAACAGATGTCAGAGAGATGTGCTGCATAGACATCTAGAACCGTTGGACGCAGAGGGAGAAACACTTTAAGACTGAAAACTATACAACCTATTTCAGAAGTTTACTTTAAGAAGATATGAAGTTAATTGTACACATGTCTGTCTGATTTCACTGACTACAGGGAACTATCTTATCTGCAGACATCTCCATGGTAGATGTCCAAGTTTAGTTAAATGAATCTTATGGTGCATTTTTTTTTTTATTCTACACATTTATTTGTTATTAAATAAAATATTTTGTTTGTTCAAATTCTTTTTCAGAATTTATTTCTCAATATTCCAGTAAGTTGAAATTGTTTATATTCTAAGCGCATTTCCAGCTGAAAGTTTAATGCGTTATAAGAATATAGGAGTGCACTGCAATTACATGTTTTAGAAAGCATATATTCCAGCCTGGTTTTTGAGATTTTTTCCCAGTAATTCCTGTGTCAAGCTCATACTTTTCATTAACTCCAGCAAATTGTGGATGTGGAGGGAGCAAGTACAGGGGGAGAGATGGAAAGAGTGCAATCCATACTTCCCAGATCCCTCATAAATTGTTCAGATGATTAACTGCTATCACTGTTTCATAAATTTCACTTAATTTCAGGTCTGAATTTACCCAGTTTCTTTCCTTTGGAGATTTTCTTTTCCCTTCTCATGGTATAGTCCTATTGCAAAACACTTGATATGCAGTACTTGCAGTTACTATAGATTATGCCTGAAGATTTCATTGAATCTTAGCCTTGAAGCAGTAGGTTCTAGTTACAGTCATAATCAAAATTAGTTTTACAAAATTTAGAATTGTTATATTGAAAAGAAAATTGGGTTTACTTATTATTCGGCTGTAGTCAGATATCTTTCTTTCTTTTTTTTTTTTTTTTTTTTAAATCTTGTATATCTAGTAGAACCGTAACTGTATCTTTTGCATCGTTTATTGAAACAATATGGGGTGGGCAATTTGGATCTCACTATAAATTCATAGACTGCTTTAGGTTAGAAAAGACTTTTAAGATCATCAAGTCCAACCATTAACCAAGTCCACCACTAAACCATGTCCCTAAGAACCACATCTACACGTCTTTTAAGTATCTCCAGGGATGGTGACTCAACCAGTTCCCTGGGCAGCCTGTTTCGTGCTTGATAACTCTTTCAGTGA
>VXBO01011688.1:32801-45861 GCA_013400135.1 Rhinoptilus africanus | reverse complement strand
TGCAGCACCCTACACTTGCCCCTCCCAGTTTTGTATCATGAGCAAGGTTGATGAGAGTGCACTCTATCCCTTCATCCACATCATTGATGAATATATTGAAGAGGACTGGACCCCGTACTGACCCCTGGGGAAGACCACTTTTCACTGATCCTCAACTAGACTCTGCACCCCTAATCACAACCCTCTGAGCTCTGTCTTGCAACCAGTTTTCTATCCACCCCACTGTCCACTCATTTAACCCACACTTCCTAAGCTCCCCTATGAGGATGCTGTGGGAGACCATGTTGAAAGCTTTGCTGAAATCAAGGTAGAAAACATCCGCTCCTCTCCCCTCATCTATCCATCCAGTCATGCCATCATAGAAGGCTATCAGGTTAGTCAGACATGATTTCCCCTTGGTGAATCTTTGTTGACTACAGATCCATCCTTGCTTTACATTATGGGATTTTTTATACAAAAAGTAGAGGCCTAAGATGTGTTGTTATTTCTCATTTTATTTTATTACAAAAGGGAGTCTATCATAACTAGAATATCATTCCGGATATTTACTCTGGATAAAGAAAGCTTCCCACCAAAATTCTGGTAAGATTTACTCGTCCATGTCATGTAGGTTATAATGCCAGATTATTCTTTAAAATCAAGGAAAAAAGTAAATTTAAATGTCAACAATTTTTTCAGGATACTGATACTAATATTAATACTACTACTAATAAGCAGTAGTAGTAGTAATTTTAGTTTCAAGATAAGAACATGACTTATTTAAAATATTGCCTCAGAAAGAACCAAAAAAATTTATATAGTACAAAACAATAAAAAAATATTTTAATGGCAAAAAAGGAACAGCTTTTTGCAGTTAATCCAAGGTGAAAAATATTTAAATTAAAAAAAAAAAAAAAAAAAGAAAGCCAAGTTTAATTTTAAGAATAAAAAAATCCCCTGTTTCCTTTTTTTTTTTTATCTCCACAGACTGGTAATTTCATTTTGTAATTTGTAGCTTTAAGTTCAGATGCTTTATATGCATTTATACTGATAATCGTCTGAGGAAATTTTCTGGTGGTAATAGCAAAGTGCATGTATGGATATCGAAGCATTAAAAAATGTGCTTACTCTTTGTAGTATTTAAATGATGGCAAAAAAAGGACTTTTTTCCTGCCTTAAAAGCACTACATATCCTTGTAATGCTTTCCAGCACAGCAAAACCGTGATCAGGTTAGAGTCAGATGGATTTCATGTTTGAAGTATTTAAATGAGTTTATGGCAGAGCATAAATTGTAGGAATATTTTGGTACTAGGAAAATTTATTTCCTGTCTGCATGGATAAATAATTTGACCCTCCAATCACGTTCAATATAAATTCAATTTAGATTCAGTGTAGAGATCTCCCTGAGTTAACCTGAAACCTGAAGGATTTTCTTTGTCTTTTACCTTCAGATCATATTTTTTGTAGCTTTTTTGTTCTTCAATCTTTTTCCTTCCCTACTTCCTTAACAATTTCAATCAATGCCTTTCGAAAAGCATTTTTGCCGTTTGTCACATCACAGTGTTATGCTGTTTGTACACACCACATAATACATGGCATTCCTGACAGTCAGGTCACTTGTTACGTGTTTCAGAGGTCAAGAAATTCAGAAATATTAGTCAAGAATCTTTAAAAGTAGCCCTGCCATTTAGATCCCTTTTGTACAAAACCAAATATTTCTGAATTTACCTTGAACAAGATAAATCTTGTTCAATCCCATCTGTCACTTCTTGATGCCTCTGGGTTCATGCAGACTGGTCTTAAAACCTCCATACTGAAACTGATATTTCGGTTAGTGAGCTATTTGAAGTAGCTCCTAGTCAGGCAGTGGAGAGGTAGTTGAGCTGAAATGTAACATGCAACATTTGATTTTTCTGACCAAATGATTTGTATTATTTCAGCTCGCAAAACTTAGAGCAGGTCTATGGCGGCTCTATCTACCCTTGCTTTGCTTGTGTCTTACTCCTTGCCAGACAGTAGGAGACAGAAAACTCAGAAGTGCATGTTTGTCTCAAAAAGACTGATTAGAATTTGTTTTCATCCCTTGATATGCTTATGAATAGTTATTTTTCATTCATTGTTTAATCAGATTTTTTTTTAATTAATAAAGTCCCTCTGCATAGAGTGGTCCAATGTCTACTTTTAACATATTTTCCTACATTTGTTGAATTTGAATGGAAGTGCATTATGCATAATACATTTGCTGAGTCAGGAGCTAACTGAGCATTATTTTGACCAGTCCAATGTAATAAATGAAGGTCTGTATTATTTTACCAGAATTAATCTGTTGTGTAGAAAAGGCTGTGGGTTTGATTTTCTGTAAGTTAATTCATTTAGATTTTCACTATACAGAAAAATATTCCATAGCAGTAATATCAATGGAAAGCTTGTTAATTATAAAATAAAACCCCTAATAACTGAAACAGTAAGCGAATTAATATAGATTACACAAGTAATTTCTTAGGTATAAACTTATTTAATAATTAAAAATCTTTCTAGTCATACTACTGATGCATAACATTTCTATAATTAATGCAGTGCTCGTAACTAGGTCTCATTAGTATATTTCTAAAATAATTTGTTGCATAAGCGAAAAATCACAGTATTTATCAGTAAGTACAGATCTTTTTTCTTATGGTTTATTTTTCAACATCAAAAGAAACAATATTAAAAGTCATAATATGTATTTTTCCTCAAAGTTGAAAAAGACAAATATTTCTTTATTCTTTGATAAACTTAAAGGCAAAATTGTAACCAAAAATAGGATTTTCTGTTTCTTTTAGCAGTCTAGATGTTGTTTGGACTATTCAGGAAGGAGGAATCCGTGACTACAGCAGAACCTAAACTGTGAAATTCACTCTGTTAAGACTGGAATGACTAAAGATCTTCTTTCTCAAGGCTAAAAGGAAAGCTGATTTTTCAGTGTGGCTGTCCTCCCTCAGTAAGTAATTCACAGAAATGTACATTAGCATTCTAGCACCTTACCCTCTCTCCCAATGAGCTAATCAAGCTCACTCTCTCCAGCAGGCTGGGAAAAAGAAAAGTGTATTCTTGTAGTTAATAGGAATGTGCTTGGAGTGATGGTGCTGTATGCATAACCAGGCACCAAGTGTTTGCCAGAGAGTCCATGACTATGATTTGTTTGTTGGGACTGCCTGGAAGGCTTTTTGTGATTTATTGGTGTACAAACATTTGTAGCTGTCTGACCTTGTGGAGAATGCAATACCTGTAGCACAGAGAACGTCAGTATTGTCAGACTAAATACGGAGAAGTACCTAACCAGAGAGACTAAGGTCTAGATGGCAGACAATGGCAGGGAGGGAGAAAAGATTAGGTCTCAGATTTGTCAGTAATAGCTATATTCTGCTAGGCATTAGTCTGATAGACTGAGAGAAATTTCTTTCTCTTCCATAAGAGGCTCAATTTTTTTTTTCCTGGTCTAGCACCTAATTCATGTTCCATGTGTCAACACAATGAGGAAAGACTATTGAAAACAAAAGTTGTTTCTTGTCTCCTCCAAATCCAAGTGTATACGGACTCTCCAGCTTCTCCTCCTGTACCTGGGAAGGTTTTTATATTGATAATACTCTAGCATAGGGTTTTTCCCACAGGAAACAGTCTCTCACGAACATCTCCAATGTCTATCCTTCCCACTGGATATAGTTGGTGTGCAGTCCTTCAGGAAATGCCTAAGTACTTTAGCGCACAGATGAGAGCCATAAACTTCTGTTCTCATTCTCTACCTGCTTGGAAGATCATGTAGGTTTTGGGAAGATGCACCAAGTCTTTGCGTAATGGATTTTGATCAGGCAGAAAAGGTCTTAGCTTTATTAAAAGAAACTAAAAAAAACCCAAACCAATAAAACACCCACAAGGATTAGTTCTCCAGCTCATTAGTAGCAGATTAGTTGGGAAACTACCTGGGCCTTGAGGAAAGCAAAAGGAGTTGGTAGCTGTGCAAACACATTTTTGCATATGATATGTTGTGTAAACCAGCAGAGAGGGATGGGCATCAGCAAGGAAATACTTGTGACATTTGAAGAGACCAAATGAGCATCCCACTTCTCAATATTCTACAAATGGAGGAGTTACTCCAGTGATTATTACAGTAGCTATTTAAAGGAGAGTTCCTCTTGGTTACTACAAAGTTTGGAGGTTTCGAAGTGCTTCCTGGTGGGAATTATAATTTGAGTCATTTTCAATGTTAATGCTTCTTATCTCACTTACATAAAAATATCATGCTAGTAATAAACTCATTTTTTACTCATGTAACGGTATTCTGGTAGGGCAGTATGTAAGGAGGGCAGGGTTCTCCTTCCTGCTCTGCTCTGGTTGCAGTATTTCAGCACAGGGAGCCACAGGGCCCTACAGCAATGGCACGGAGCTCGCAGCAGGATGCACTGCAGACAGAAAAGTTACACATACCAGCATCTAGTAATTTGGAGGTATGGCAGCTTGGCGTTTTGATATTACATATCAGTAGTATGGAACTAGCCACTGCTCGGCACACTGTACCGTGGTGGGAGTATCTGCTCTTCTTAAGCGGGATGAAGCTTTTCATAGCTTGACAGGGAGGGAACATGAAGACAAAACTTGTCCACTGCCACATTTTGGTCTTCCAGATACTACTTAACAACAGAAATCTGTTGGTTTTGGCCTTTTCCACATTGCTGACATCCTCATACATCATAGTTTGGATTGTGAAGTGCTTTGCTATGAACCATCATGAAAGGAGACGCACAACAGAAAAGCTGCTAGTCCTTGTCTTGGGGGAACAGCTTACATCACTTGCTTTGATAAACTTTTTTGTGTTTATCCAAAACTTTTCTTCCCCTGCAACTGCTAACATAGTACTGGTTTTAATTGCTTAAAATTGACACTAAAAACAAGAAAAAAAAGCTCTGTACTGCTAATCAACATTATATACAGGAAAAAGAGAACTTAGATGAAATGCAGGGCTAGCTTCACAGTGAACCTGATAATCATTTCTTCTGAGAAATGAGATGGAATAGGGCTTTTTTGTTTATTTGTATGTCATATTGTAGGTTTGTTTTACAAACACTGTATGATCAGCAGAAGAGAACCTGCTTTATCCTAAAAAAAAAGAAAAAAAAATTCAAAACAGCACAGTCACCTATGAAGTTTCTCTATACAGAATAATTCCTATATTCCATAACTCTTTTTGTTCTTTTTCTCATGAGGGTAGGCTATAAAACTGAAATACTGTCTGTTTACAATCTCCTAATCTTAAAATTTCTGAAGAGAAAATGTAATAGTACTAGGTATTTTGCTGTAAGAAGCACAAGCTTTCCTGCTGTGCTATATAGGAGGTTTTTTGTTTTTGTCAGTTTTATCTGTCTTTTTTAACATTGGGATAAATTTCTCTTCAATATTTTAAATATAGCAAAGCTAATAAAAATAAACTCGCAATCAATTAGCAAACTTTTTTTAAAAAAAATATGGGGATATATTTTTAATTGAAAAGATTGCTCTTTTAATTTAGCTTTTATAAATGTACTGTCTTTTGGCAAATTTTGTTGAAAATTTGACAGGTTTTTTTGCAAAAAACCCCAATAACTTAGAAAACGTATATATAAATATGCTTGAAAAATGTGGAGGCTTTTCAGTAGCAGACTTGCAGTAACTGACTCATGTTTTTATTCATTGCAAATACAAGGTATGCATAATGTTAGCTGACTGGCATAAATTCAGCTAGCACTTTTCATCTGAGGAGTACTATTTTGTTAATCTGTGGAAATTAGGTCACATGATTGTGTAAATGTATCTTTTTTATTTATAAAATAGGACTTTTTTATGAGTGTCAAATATAGTTCAGCTTGCTGCCAGATGTTTATGAAAAGAGGGCAGAAATGACTTCACATAAACATTTGTGGTTCTGCAATACCAATGACTTCTCAGTTCCCAGACCAAGTTTCCTGTATGATCTCATCCTTACAAGACTGGCTTCTAATGACCTCAGTATAAAAAAAAAAGAGATGGATCTCAAATCTCAAACCATGAAGCAACATACTGTTACTAAGGAATAATTACACTTAGGCCATGCTTGAAATGTAACATTCCTCATCTCAGCAACACATTTCACTCCACTGAGAAAGATGTACGGAGTCCAATCCATACATATGGAAAAGTGTTTTGTCATGGCAAAAAACATTTTACTGGTCAATTGTCTTTAATAAATTTTGCAGAATCTTGCACTCGGTTGTAAATCCCTTAAAAACAGTGTCGTGTGAGACACTGGAAAAAGACACCTAGGAAAAGCAAACATTTATCAGTTCAAAAAGAACAAAAGCAGAATTTATAACTATACATGTCTATATACACACTGTCTAAACCCGAGCGTGAAGGCCATGTTAAAAGGCTGTGAAATGAATATAGTTCCAAGGCAAGAAGCAAATTTCAGAGAAAATGCTGAAGTGGAAATCTTATCAGAATTCACCTTGTCTTAAACAGATCAGCATTTTGCATTCATCATGGGCTCAGACTGTGTTGTGAAATACTTTTAATATGTTATTGCTAAAGATATGCTTAAGTTGACATGTTTCAGTCAGGGAGAATTTCAATCACAGTACCTGACCTTTTTCCTGGTCAAACCAGAACGACCTCTGTAATTGATTTAGTCTTTTATATTACATTGACTACATTTTTCCTGGTCATTTGTGACGGTGTTAAAAAATACCTTCTCCCTTCTTGTCTTTCTTCTAGTGCTTCAAGAGAATAAGATACCAAGTATGATAAAGATACCTACTCTTTGACAAAATACACATCAAGATGGGACACCAAAACTAGGAGAAGCCAATAGTCAGTCAGTCTCTGTGTTGAGGTCAGATTACTGCATGCTCCCATTTGCGATTTTTCTTTACTAGTAGTAGATTGACCTTCAGATTTTACATGCAGACAAAATGTCTGTTCAGCTTCAACAAATTGCAGGTATGTTCTTTGCTGGTTCTGAGACATTTGCTTTCATATATGAACTGACTATAATGAACTAAATTAGTTCCATTTACTTCTTAACCCAAAATTTCTGGCATATGCAGTGAGATTTTAAACAGTAACTGTGACATGATCTACTAAACAATTAACCTTTTGTATGTCATGCAAATTAGCTTACTGGTGTTGAGGAATTTGTACATCCTGAAGCTGGTTTGCTCAAGAGCACGAGAACAGGAGGGAGGGAGAGGAGGAACAAATAACCTGTCAGTTCAGTGATGCAGTTTCAAGGTGTTTGTTGCTGCATCTAGAATGAATCTTTATAGCAAAGATGATATAAATACACTCGGACCTTCTTTTTTTTATAAAGGGAAAATAGATTTTCACTAAACTACAGCTTTCTGTCTGATTTAAGAAACTGGTGTCAGATCTTGTAGAAGATATAATAAGTAGTCCTTCTAGCACAACAATGAGCTGTAATCCTAGCTAGAGTCCCACCCTCCAGCTGCTGTGCTTTCACCAGTGCCGTAATCTTAATTTTTCAGGGTTATCTATCAACTGCTTTTGACAAGCATAGAGTTCACGTGCATAATTAAATCAATCAGAGGAGTAATATTTCAAAATAAATCATGTATTTTCACTTTCATATCAGTATAAATCAGGCTTAAAGCGATTAAGGTGAATACAGTTGAGGTTGTAGTAGGATTGATCTCCATAAAAGCATGGTCAGGTCCTTATTTTGACTTGTCTGCTTGAAGATAAAATGTCCTTCTCTGGATGCGATTTGTTGATGAGTGATATAAAATCGACCTTAACTTACATATTTTATCTTCAGTTTTAACTGAAGAATAGTAAAGTGATTCATAAAATACTTGGTTTAGTCATAATTAGTACAATACTTAAGGTAAATTATGATAGAATTGTATCCTAGGAAGACGTCTGGTGTATTTCTTTCTTCTCCAAAGGATAAAGTCTGCAAATCGCTTATCTAAGCAATCAGTATCATATTACATTTTATGTCAGAATTTCTAACTTCCTTCTCCACTGAAAAAAACAACCCAGATCTCTCCATTATTATATGCTATACATCCATAAGCCTGATTTTAAAACAGAAAAGCCCTCCAAATTCCTGCCACGTGCATTGAGTGTTTCATGTAATTAAGTCCTAACTATTCAGAATCTCTTTTCAGTACAAAGATTTTAAGAAATGAAGTATAAGCTACTCAGACATTTTTGGTCATTTAGATTTATTCAGCGATCATTCTGTCAGCTTTTTCATTTATTGGAGGCTGATTCTCCCTTTTATTCTTAAAGCACACTAGGGCTAATCTCATTAAAATCAAGTACTAAATAGTCAAACTCTGTGAGTCTGTTCTTTATTTTTTCTTATAGTTAAGGAAATCTATATTTCTAAGTATACTTCTGTTTTACAAAATGTAATTTTTATTTTATTGGAAAGAGTTAAATAAAATATCTTTCTTAGTAGGTTTTGTCCATTTAACGTGTATTAATGACCCCTAAACTGGTTATTACACTGGAAAATTTGTGCCCATAGTGGACACTAATTTGCATGTTATTTGAATAACTGCAAGGCATTAAGTAATGCTTTGGGGAGTCAAAACCCATTGTAAATTATTTAACATGAGATATTATTGGGACATCAATTAAAGTTAATCCAGTAAGATGAAGGGCAATTTAAAAATGGCCTAATTGACACTGAACCTGCAGTGTCATAGTTTTTCAGTTTTTACTGACTATCTATTTATTACTCAATAAAGTGCAGAAGAGGCTTAGTAATTCAAAATGTAATTGGTTTTCATAGAGAACAAAGAAGGAGGAAGAACTGGGGAAGGTTTAGCATACACATGCTAATGTGTTGTCCTCTGTGTATGCAGATGCACAGCTTAGTATGGCTTGATGCCAGAGAGCTCACTGCCCTTGCATTAATGTGTTAATAAATATTTATGTTTGCATATATCCCAAGGTAAATATGATTTATTCTGTTTGGGTAAAAGATGCAGTCTTTCTGCTGAAAAGACCAAAAATGAAAAAGTTTAAAAAAGATATGACTAAAAATATAAGAACAAATTGTTTCCAAACAGCTGGCCATGGAGCTGTTTGGACTCTGCATTTTTCCCATTTTTTTCTAAATCATTTTTACAGATAATAATCTTGAACCAGCTACTGAAATTCTTCAAACGATGGGCTAGTCTGTGATTTCCTTTGATGTCCTCATTAAAGTTTGAACATAATGAAGCTTTTTTGAAGACAAAATTATACAAAAAGAAAAACAACCTTTTTTTTTTTCCCCCTAGTAATCTCTTTCATGCAAATATTTTTAATGCCTGGAATATTGCATATACTCAGCATGCATATTTTCAGTCCTTTAAGACCAAGAAATCAGTGGCATTATTCCTGACCATAAAGTTAGGCATATACTTGAAGATTTTTCAAGAAGAAAAATAAGTTTTTCAGCCCATCAAAGTGACTTTCCTCAAGAAGCATCTTGTCTGCATATGTTGGGGCCTTTTTAATGGACAAGTTTAGCACCTTAGATGTCATAAAATTATTTTGGTTTACTACTGTAGTAGTCAGAAGGATTGTTAATCATGAACTTTTTTATCTATACTTTAACAAGTTAGAGCTTCATCTCTGATCAGGCTCTGACTACAGTTGCAGTGTTAATTTTATCTTTGGAAAATGGCTTCAACACCTAACTATAAGGAAATTAGGTAGAGTTTGTTATTCATTTCTTCATTTAATGAGGGATGGTATAATCAGATGAATCAGACAAAAATAACTATAGAATCACAGAATCATAGAATCATTTTGGTTGGAAAAGACCCCTAAGATCAAAAAGTCCAACTGTAAGCTTGTCATTGCTAAGTCCATCACTTAACCTTGTCCCCAAGTGCCCCATTATGTCTACACATCCTCTAAATACCTCCAGAGATGGTGATTCAACCACTTCTCTGGGCAGCCTGTTCCAATGCTTGGTAACCCTTTCAGTGAAGAAATTTTTCCCATTATCCAATTTAAACCTCCCCTGGTGCAACTTGAGGGCATTTCCTCTCATCTTATCATTTGCTAGTTGAAAGAAGACCAACTCCCGTCTCACTGCAACCTCCTGTCAAGAGGTTGTAGAGCACGGTAAGGTCTCCCTTGAGCCTTCTTTTCTCCAGGCTAAACAACCTCAGTTCACTCAGCCACCTCTCGTAAGACTTGTGATCTAGACCCCTCATCAGCTTCATTGCCCTTCTCTGAATATGCTCCAGCACCTCAATGTCTTTCTTGCAGTGAGGGGCCCAAAACTGAATTTAGTGCATCCTCACCAGTGCCAAGTACAGCAGGACAATCACTTCCCTAGTCCTGCTGGACACATTATTTTTGATATAAGCCAGGATGCGGGTGGCCTTCTTGGCAAACTGGGCACACTGCTGGCTCATATTCAGCCGGCAGTCGACCAGCACCTTCAGGTCCTTTTCTGCCAGGCAGGTTTCCAGCCACTCTTCCCCAAGCCTGTAGCGCTGCTTGGGGTTGTTGTGACCCAAGTGCAGGACCCAGCACTTGGCTGTGTTAAACCTCATACAGTTCGCCTTGGCCTATTTGTCCAGACTGTCCAGATGCCTCTGTATAGCCTTCCTTCCCTTGAGGAGGTCATCACTCCCACCCAAAGTTGTGTCATCTGCAAACTTACTGAGATTACACTTGATCCTCTTTTCCAGAACATTGAGAAACATATTAACCAAATATGTTTGGTTTTCTTATAAAACATCTGGTAAAAAAATTCTCTTAAAATGTCTACTTGTAAGACTGTATATTGGTATTCTTAAAGAATTAAGTTCCAGGAACACTATTCTTCCCTTTGCTTTTTTTCTTGAAATGACTGTTTTTAATGTTTGTTCCTCCTTTACTGTCTGTTTACCTTACAAGCATACCCACAGGTTGAGGTGGATTTTTCTAAATTACATTGCTATTCTTAATTCAAAATTATGTTTTCAGGTTATAAATAATAGCGTGAATATCAGACAGAACCTTTGTTTTACATGTGCTTTTCCTCCATTGACAGGCTCATTCCTCTTAAATTTGTTTGAGCAGAATCTGTCCAGATGTTTCTTTTTGAAACTAAAATATACTACTTCAGTCCACAGACAGACAGACTGTCATTTGCTGAAGAGCAGGGCTTTGTCTCCGTACTTTGGAACTGAAAGGTCAAATGGCTTAGAGAGAAGAAAATGAGAAATATCATGGCTAGGAGGGTCAGGTTTCAGGAGTGTTGTTTTTCTTTTTCAGTGTGAGAACTAGAAAGAGATGTTCATAGAACCTGAGGCAGCAGTGAAAGTGACCTGAAAAATGAAGGAGACAAAATGGGTTATGGGATGCCAAAAATGCTGGAGGTACATTGTTCTTGAGTGGCTACCTGACAGGAGTTATTTATGAATGAAATATTGACAGGTAGAGTTCATGAAGAAATAGACCTGAGAACTAAAAGTGCACCAAGGGGAGATGATGGAAGTCAGAAAAGATTTTTAACACATGATAGGAAGATAAGTTATTTGTTCCATCTCTGCTCTTAAAATTTGATGAAAAAGAGAGGCTAGAGGGCAAAGTCTTAAAAAAGGGTGATGCACTGAAGAATGTGATCACATGAACAAGTCATGAGGAAGAAAGAGGCAAACTGAGGAGGGGGGAAGTTACAAAAGTAGAAGAAAGAGAGACTTCTCTGAAGAGTGTGTAGGCAAAATTGTCAATAAGAAAGTGGAGTGTTAAGGAACAAGAATAAATTAGCTAGACCCACGGGAAGATGACTACAGTAACAGTAGACTGTGAAAGAAGAGGGGAAGTTAACGAGGAGGTTTCCAAAAAGTCAGTTAAGATTCTTCTCATACTGAGAATATTTGGTAGACTTACATGAGCCCTGAGAGATGCAGCTGTAATCAAGAATTTCTCTTTTGATCACTAAGGTTTTATCTGGAGGTCTGAGAAACATGAACTGTTGCCCACTGAGATGAGTCACAGAAAATACAGAATTCAGGTTGGAAATATATATGCTAAATGGGATTACTCATGTAGGTTATAAAACTTTTTTTAAAGTAATGAAAGAGCAATCATGAACAGAACATAAGATATTATACAGAAGGGACTAAAATACTAGTACGATGAATAGGATAACAGCACATATTGATGAAATAAATTACTCAAAAACCCAAGAAAAAACAACAACAAAACAAAACGAAGTCATAGTATAATAAACCAAGCTCAATACAGGTCAAATTATTTTGAGGAAAAAAAAAATGTAAAAATGAGGATATATAAAGATTCTATTAAAAGACTTCAGATTCAGATCAGATATGAACAGAGATCCTTTGACACTATCTGTCTTTTCTAGGATGTTAAAAATGAGACAAAACTGACTAATGAAAAAAATCATAATAACAAAATTCAGTGCTCTTGAATGTGAAATGTACAGATTTTTTTTCTGTCAGTCGGTAAAAAGGGATTGCTTATTTACAGGGATTGCTACCTTGTTTTGGTAGGTATATTGAAGAAAAACTAAAAAAAAAAAATAAAAAGGAGAGTTTTAGAAAATTATGGGAAGATCATGAGTTTTCAGTTTAAATTAGTTATGGAGACAGACAGATATAGACCTACCATGGTGCCTGCACAATACAAAAGTCATATCCAATTTTCAAATTCTATATTTTCTATTTGATTATCATCTCATGACATCAAAGAAGATAATATATAAAGAGAAAAAAATTATTAAAATGATTTCTCATGAGCTATACTTTTTCTTAAAAATTGAACTTTGAAATTAGGTATGCTTCAGATCTGAAATTTCTTTTTTAGCCAAAACAATGATGTTTTGTCCCAACAATTAATATAAGGCACCATTCAAAGCTTAAGCAAGTAACTCTTCCATAGGAAAAAGACATATACAGTGATTCAAAAGAAATATTTCTATCAACTGCTTCTTGATACACAGCATGGCCCTGCTAATTAATCCAGAAATATTAATTTATGATGTTCTATTAACAACATTAGGTGAAATGATGAACTTGGATGAAACTGTTATGAGCTCTTTTTTTTTTT
>VXBO01011688.1:0-32761 GCA_013400135.1 Rhinoptilus africanus | reverse complement strand
TTTTTTTTTTTTTTTGTAGTCATATTAAGTTTATGGCATCAACATTTAGGAAAACAGAACAAGACTGAAAGACTGCACAAGGCATTTCTACTTCCTCCCAGCACAGGGACTGTGTATCATAAGGCCTAGCAGATAAAAATCTAGTATTGAGAGAAAAAGGTAAAAATAAGAGAGATATTTAAAGAAATTAAGAGATTAGGAGATTAAAAAGGAAGGAAGGAAGGAAGGAAGGAAGGAAGGAAGGAAGGAAGGAAGGAAGGAAGGAAGGAAAGAAAAGAGGAAAGAGGAAATTAGAGGAGTGGAAGAGGAAAAGAAAGGGCCTCAGAAGCGGAAAACAACTTTAAGATGGGTATGACTGTATTTCATTTTACTAACCACTGACATTATGCTCTGTTTTTTCATCTTTTGAGACAGCTCTGTCAACCTGTCCAGATAGAAAGTCTGAACACAGATCCCTTAACCTCTGCCTGTGCTGTTTAAATTGTTACTCTGGTTTTAGTGAATGATGGCTTGCCTTGCAGAAGCTTTTGGTCAGAAGTGTGCAGTACAGGACTGCTAAGCAGCAAAATACTTACTATGGTCACTGTTTGCATCCAACTCTGAAGCATCTACATTTCACTATAAAGCCTCTGTTGGAGTCTGGATTACATGTAGGAGGTCATTGTCTATCACTCCTCAGAGGGAGGCATCTTCCTCACAGTGACTGGATGTGAGACCTTTCTTTTTTCCTGTTGTTGACAAGTGAATTGGACTTGCTTGGAAAGGTTTTGGTAGCAGAGGGGCTAGAAGGGTGGTTTCTGTGAGAAGCTGCTAGAAGCTTCCCCCATGTCTGCTAGAACCAACATCAGCCGGCTTCAAGATGGACCTACTGCTTGCCAAAATTGAGGCCATCAGCAATGGTGGTAGCTGCTCTGTGGTAACATATTTCAGAAGGGGAAAAAAACCCCAAAGCTGTTGTGGAACAGCAGCTGCGAAAAAGGAGTGAGTATATGTGAGAGAAACAACTCTGCAGACACCAAGGTCAGTGAAGAAGGAGAAGGAGGAGGTCCTTTAGACACTGTAGCAGAGATTCCCCTGCAGCCTGTGGCGAAAACCACGGTGAGGCAGGCTATCCACCTGCAGCCCCTGGAGGTCCACAGTGGAGTAGATACCCACCTGCAGGATATCCCATGGAGGATCCCATGCCAGATGAGGTGGATGCACCTGAAGGAGGCTATGATCTCAAGGAGGACCCCACGCTGGAGCAGGTTTTCTGGCAGGACTTGTGACCGTATGGGGGACCCACGCTGGAGCAGTCTGTTCCTGAAGGACTGTTGCGTGAAAGAGGCGAAGCAGCTTTGTCAGAAAATAAACCCCCTTGTGTTCTAACACTCCTCACAGAGGTGGGAGGCTAGGTGTGGCTAGGTTTAAATTCTGAGTGATGCCCAATTCACCACTATCAGTCCAATTGCATTTAACCTGTGTTAAATTATCACGATTTGGATTCACTGATAGCGGGCTGCATCATCAGTCCAGTCGTGCTCATGAACTAGCACAGCCACCCTCAAATCTGTGGTTGCATTCAGTGAGAAACCAAAATGGCTAGCTACCGAAGCAGTGCAATTTATTTAAACAACAGATATACAGGTTCTTTGGATTGTCGTTGAGAAATACACTGTCTGCAAAGCACATGCAGATAAAAGTAATGTCACACAAAACACGTGACAAAGTTATAATCAATACAGCCTGGATACAAAGGTGGGAAAGAGATTCTCTAGAGAGGTTTCTAAGTTTAGTCTAAGTCTTACCCAAAGGCATCCCTATGGGGGGGAAGAAAGGCTCAGCCCGTCAACCGGTCCAGAAGTCAGANACTGAAGCAATATCACCTGGAGTTCATGCCGGCTGTAGCCGTTTTCTCCCTCAAAGCCTTTTCTTTGATGTGTGATGAGTGCTGTACTTTTTGCAGTTTTAGACAATTTTAGTAGTTATTCCACAAGGACTGCACCCTGTGGAAAGGACATATGGAAAGGAACCACACTGGAGCAGTTTGTGAAGAACTGTAGCCCATGGGAAGGACTCACATTTGAGAAGTTTGTGGAGAACTGTCTGGCATGGAAGGGACCTCATGCTGGAGCAGGGGAAGAGTGTGAAGAGTCCTCCCTCTGAGGAGGAAGGAGCAAAGTGTTTTAAGATTTGGGTTTATTTCTCCTTACCGGACTATGATTTTGATTGGTAATTCTTTCAACTAATTTCTCCAAGTCAGGATTGTTTTGCCCGTGATGGTAATTGCTGAATGATCTCTCCCTGTCCTTATCTTGACCCACACCCAGTTGAGGAGAGTGGCTTCAGTGGGCACCTGGTGTCAATTCACCACAACCAGAAGAACAGCTGTATGGCATGGGACTATTGCTCTACTATCTGTGATCTGAATATGGTTTGAATAATTGGACATGACTCCTCCATCTACGGCTTGACAACTGATTAAAAAAAAAAAATTACTTTGTTTTATGTGTAGGCTTTTAACTCCGATTATATTTTTAATAAAATGATCTGTTTGGTAAATGCAGACTTTTATCAATTAATCTAAAACACTGACCCTTTTATCTTCGAGCAATAACAAGGTTTTCTTCTGTTGGTTGGATTCTGGGAGAAATTCCATACATTGGACTTGGATGACATGCAGTATTCTACTTTCAGACTCTGAAATAAAAAGCATATGTATTTGTGTGTGTGTGGCAGATGTGTGCACAACAACTGATAAATCCATAAAGTTCTTTGAGTATTTAAACGGGAATAAGTATTCTTAGGTCAGATAGTTTCATCAAAGTTAATCTGTTCAGATTTAAAAAAAAATGCTAAAGTATTAATTCTTTATGTATGATGTAACACATAAAAATGGTCTATGCTTAGGGTTTTTATCACTATAATACTTTTGTTTATTTTCTTGTCCATGCTAAAGGGCATGCTGCACAAATACTATTGCTTTTAATCATTCTGACTGGGCTATATGGGATGTTTGCTGGCCCACATGGTCTGTTTTCCTCCTAAAGTTGCTTCTAAGCAACAAGTTTCTTAAGCAATCTCATTTTTGCTGCATATTTTCTTACAAATTATGTGAACTATGAGATCCATCATTTCAGTAGTATCATCTTAATGCTTGATTTTAAGGTTTGGTTATCCGTGTTGTGGAGATTGGGGGGTAGGAAGGGGACGGCAAAGAATTTGCTTTTTATGTTTCCTTCCTTCTCACTGTTACGCATTTCAATAACACCAGATTTTATATTAGTCAGAACTAAGGATTATCTTCACTATCAATGGCTTTTGTGCCCTTTCATTTGATTGGTTCCTGCAGAATCACCAAGAAGCTGCAGTGAATCACTCTGACTCATTACCTTCAAGTAATAAGTCAGACTTTTTGCAATTTCATCTGACTGCAAATGGAATTTGAAACTTTTATATTATCTTCTAAATATGAATTGACAAAAGTTTAAAATCAGAATAAAAATCCCTTTTCTTGATGTGGCTAATATTGTCTTCAACAAAATTAAAATTATGAGTTTCAAGTTTTGATGGTTTTTAATTTGATTGGAAGATTGTACTATAAAGAAGTACTATCGTCAAAATAAAGAACCAAATCATGAAACTGAGACTTCTTTGTTCTATATTTACTGCTCTGAGAGGATTTGCTATGTATCTAGCATAACAGATCCAACAGACTTTAATTTTCCATCTGTGAAATGGAAAACATGCATTACAACAATATTTGCTATAAAAGTGTTATTCAGCTGTCAATGGATTTCAAAGAAATGGTTAATTGCAAGCAAACCAGCAGTCATAGAAGTTAAAACTCCAGTCTGGAGGATCTCTGGAAGTCATCCTCTGTGTGTGTGTGTGTCTAGGTCTGCGTGTAACTTTTAGCATTTAAATTAGATATGAAAGTTTAGGCCTTCGACGTTCCACATCAAATTAAAACATCTGGCCCAAAAGTCATTAGGCATGTTAATGTGTTAAAGCAGTAGCAGAGCTGAAATTAAAACCCAAGCTTTTTTTCTTGTTGAACTACAGGCATAAGACAGTGTAGACAGGCTTAATATGAGTGCTCCCCACTTAACTGATTAAATGAGTGATAGTTAACTACATACTTTGAATGAATTAGGTATAATTTAGCAAACACGACAGATTATAGTTTATATAATTTTCATTCATTTGTAGTTTTGTGACATGTGTAACCACTCACCTTTAAAGAAAATTCAATTGTTATCTCTTTTTTTTTGTAAAAAACTTCTTATGCATTCTGGAAAATAGAGTGTACTTGAAGAATACTTCACTTGTGTTATACTCTATCTATACTTAAACTATAACATACTTAATGTAGGATACTTCTTCCTAAATTCAATTCAGGATTAATTTATTCCTTGACGTTTGAGAACCTCTTAATAACTTTTTGACATTTATGATAATTAGTGTTGCTTAATGTGTAATTTCTATGCATGTCTAACATATTTTGAAACACATTTGATTAAAATCTTACAGAAGTGAATTCCACAGGTTAATTATACTGTGCATTACATAAAGAAGTATTTCAAGTATTTCATTTATTGTTATTTAATTTCAAGCTTGTTTCTTTCTTGCTGAGACTATCAAACTGAAACATTACTCTTCATAGCTTCTCAAATTGCTTTCAAGAATTAGCATTGGAATACTGACAGGCTGTTCTAGTAGATTTTTAGGCACCCTGATTTTTAAGCACTTAAGTTTGCTTCTTTAGTTGATTGTCAATAGTATTGAAGAGGTGGTTGGATAGCAAATTGTTTTTCCTGCTGAAAATGGATGGTCTCATGGTACCTTCAGATCATAGTAGTGTGGATGGTTTAGGAGAAAATACTAAATTTATATTAATGCCTGTAGTACCCAAAGTGACGGAAGAAGAAACTAACTGAAATAAATTCATAGGGGAGAAAAGTAGAACAAAATTAGGTATAAATCCTCTCTGTCCTGATGGAACTAGGGACCCGATTCTATTTATATAAATGAATATCTGGAAAAAATGAGAGAGGTTTTACTGCAAATGATTCTCACTGGAAGACTGAACATATACTCAGATAATGAGATTTTCTTATAAGAATCTGCTGCAGACTAGCATATCATAAAGTCTTCATATGAACAAATGGAGAAAGCAGAAAGCATAAGAGATGTCTAAGTGTAAAAATGGGCTAACGTTTGTGGTGAGGAAATGCGACTACAGAGTAGTGACAAGAATATATATTTAGTATAGAAAGGAGATCCGTCACTTAAAAAAAAATCAGAGGACTTAAGAAAATTAGTCTCTCTTTTTCTTTTCATCTCTGTCATATAGATTTCTTATATGATCCTTGAAATTATCTTAAGATACTCAATTTCTTAATTTCTTACCTTTGACTCAGGGACTCTGCAGGCACAGACTCGTCAGGTATTGCTGTGAAGCAAATTTGAATAAAAACTGTATCCCCACAAGTTAGGTCAATCTCCTAGACACCATACTGTCAGCAGTGTATGTTTTATGCATTCAACTATAGTCCCTTATTCTCAAAGTTAAAATTTCTTTCTGCACCTCTAAGCCCTCCTAACAAATGTTTAGCTGAAACTAATCAATCCCTGCAAACATTCTCTTTTGATAAATCATCATTTCCCTCCAAAAAACTTTTCTCCAGAGGTTCATAGACACACATAATGAGGTGTATCGAAAACCAGGTATTGATCAAAATATGATATGTAGCACAATATAAGTGCTAACATTTCCCCTCAGTGTTTTCTTCACAGAAATAACCTGACCTCCAACACTTTTGCCACTGCATTATGAGTTTTATTCTGAATCAGGACAGATAGTTGTAATAAAACAAGCCACAGTTTTGTGACATGCGCAAACATGCCAAACAGACAAGTTTCAGACAAACAAATACATTTTCACTTCTGAAATGTCAAGTGTCATTCTGCATTGTCTGACAGGTGAAAAATCAGAGTAGCAAGCCATTGTATCATCTAGGTCTCTGGACATGAGATTTTTAAAAAGTAGTATGAAGATAAAGTGAATAAAACAGGAGAATTTACCTTTTCTGTTGTTTTCCACAGTCTTCAGATTCTGATGCACAGCAGACTTATAGTGGAATGCTAAATTTACAGTTGCTCCAGCCCATACGAATCACACATTTAAGTACAAGTATTCTTATTTGCAAATACTTAAGTGACATGCTGCAGCTGAATATTTTGCAATGCAGTAATTCCAAGAAGATTATTTAATGTCATGCAAATTGATAGGCAATTTCCAAAGCTTTTATGAGAGAATAATATGTCTAAAGCAGATGGGACAAAAAAGCATTGCTATCAGGTCAGATTGATGGCATGCCTCACATTCAGTTTTAGACAATGTGTCTCAGTACTGATATTAAATCTTGCTGTGGAGGAAAAGATAAATTTAATGTCTACATGGGTTATGTCTGGAGCAATGTTTACCGAATGTATTGACATAAAGAATTTTTTCAGGCACAACAGACTGAAGACTGATTCAGTTTTTTTTTTTTTTTCCCCATGGGTTGAATAGTTATTTCTCTGTAAATGGAAAAAAAAAATCACAACAACCTTTTTGTTTTAGAAAGTTTGTATATTTGCAGGTTATGCTTAAACCTTGGATTTCTTCACAAAGTTTTCATATTTTTCCTAGTTTGCCTTATGAAGCGCATTCTGATCACATGAAAAATTAACATTTTCTTGCCAGCTTTTTAACTGAGCTCATTCACAGTATGTCTTCATTTATTAAAAGAGAAGAGATAGTGTTTTCTGTTCTAGAATGTATGCTTTTTTTCCAGGGGCATCCTTTATACCTAGAAATATCACTCATAATCCCTACCCTACCTCTTAGTTTGGACCTCTGATTATAACTAATTTTTTCAGAAAGTATGTATTGAAGATTACACTTGCCTTTTCACCTGCAAAAGAAACTTTGTTTACAGTAAAGTCGGTATGATAATGAAGAGTCTTACAGTCTGGCATTCAGAAGAATTTGCATTTGTGTTGGTTATTGAGGTACACATTCACCTTTGCAATTTTAAAGTGTTAAATTGCTGATAAATCCTTATTCAGAACTATAGAGCAGAAGATTCTCTGGTCTAAAAACTACAAATGCTGAAGAAAAGATGTTCCCCGGGGGAACAGATATGTATTGTGAATTCAGGAATAACCCGTGAAAAGGTGGCAAAAGATCTATTCATGTTTCTCCAGGTATCTATGCTCCTGCCCAACAAGTTTTTCCTAAATAATCTATCACTAGATCATATCTGATGAGCTATTTCTGTGTCTGAGTTCCATATGTGCAATATTTCTGCAACTGAGGAAATGAAAAGTTAGTCTAAAAGGAATAAATTTTGTTTCTCAGTCATGAGGCAGAAATAATTTGAAATAAACAGCTTTTGAGCACCTTGGTATCCATAATTTACTTATGTGACCACAGCTTTCATTTTAAACTATTTTTCCACACTGCCAGTGGCTGTGCTGGGTGCAAGTTATTCTTCAAGAAATGATCTGAAAAGTAAATGAACCAAATATCTAGGTAAGATGAAGTAAGAATGGTTAACAATATGCTGCAGAATAGATTAAGAAAGAAGAAATTCTTCCTGTGAAATGTTACAAATAAGGTCATACCTACTGGATTTGGATTGGTTTACTGTGACCTGAGATTCATTTACTTAATTCTGTTTCCCACTATCTTTGAATGTATCAAAACGAAATAAACAGGAGGATTTCAGAATATTAAAAAAAAAAACTTTTATTTTTTCTTTATTTCACTTGTTGGTTTTGCTGATAAAAGCAATCCCCAAAAGAACTGAAATCTGTTTTTTACCAGCAGAAAGCTCCCTTACCCTTTTAAACATGAAAAGAAATTGGATTCACAAACAGGATACAGACAGTGTCCCCAGCACAACCCAGTGGGTTCTGTTCTGCCTCGCTTTACAGGGAAGCCCTACAGGCTATAACAGAAGTTATGAAAGTGTTCTCCTACCTCTAAATAAGATAGTTTCAAAAAGGAAAGCAGACTCCAAGAGGTAACCTGTTTTGTAGAGTAATACCACAAGATCAAGAGAATTGTGTTGAACTAAATGAAATAAAAAATTTAAAATGGAGTGTAATTTTCAAGAACTTGAAAAATTCCTTCTTTTTGTCTGATTTTTTTAATAACAGATTTTACTAAATGTAGAATAATAATTGCTGAAGTTTGCAAGTTCATAAGCTAATGTATGACATTTTTCAAGAATGCAGAATTATAATACTCTAGTGCTAGACAAGACTACTTTCCATGGCAAATATTGCAGCAATTTTCAAATACACATTTCAAAACATCCTCATGAAACTGAAACTCTAAGTACCTTTCCTCTACTTAAAAAAGAATGAGATTGGTATGGAATTAAATCTGCATCCCCTACTGTTTATTTATTATAAAAAGTGAAGAGAAAGGGAGAATTTTTGCCTCTTCTGTCAACCCCTTGCTGAGAAAGAGAGGGAGACCTAAACAGCTTGGAAAACAGATTGCCTTTCTTTTTGTTTATCATTTCTTATAATCAAAAATAACAGTAATACATCTTAAACCTGGATAATATAAGCTCAAGGACTTTAATCTTCTTAGGTTAATTTGCATGATGATCCTTATGGATCATAACAACCATTCTGTTTTTCATCTGTTGTTGTTTTTATGAATAATAAATTTCTTTAAAAGATGAAAAAGAAAAGTTTTCCTCAAATAATGTTCAGCTATTTCCCTGGAGATATAAAGTGCGTGAGTCAAAATAGAAACAAAATACTGTTTATTCTTATCTTTTAAATTTGTTGTGTTATTTTGGTATGTTACGATCATATCTCAGAGATGTGAGCATGGAAGCATAGGAAGCATAGGAAGTTCCACCTAAACATGAGGAGGAACTTCTTCACCTTGAGGGTGGCAGAGCACTGGAACAAGCTGCCCAGGGAGGTGGTGGAGTCTCCGTCTCTGGAGACATTCAAAACCCGCCTGGACGCGTTCCTGTGTAACCTGCTCTAGGGTGGCCCTGCTCTGGCAGGGGGGTTGGACTAGATGATCTACTAAGGTCCCTTCCAACCCTAGGATTCTATGATTCTATGATTCTATGTCTAATTAAGGACTTTCTCTCCATCCTCTCACCATTTCTATAAAAAGAACAAGTCATTTGAATTTCTCATATGGATAAAATAGAGCCATTGATGTTGAGATGGCATTTTTACAAGCTTTTTAGCTTAGACATCACCACTGTCTTTTTAGAGAGCCTCCCTAGACTAGAATAGGACAGAAATAAAGACTGAATTTGCTTTAGTAAGTCCAGTTTATTACCTAGCTTGAGTGAGAAAGTAGTACTTGAACAGCAGAGAGGAATAGCACTCATTTCTCTTTTCCCTGCTTAATTTGGAAAGATCTGAGCTCATCTTTGTCAATGAAGAAATGTCTTGGGCTTATATTAACTCCTGTGGGACTGTCTTGGTTGCCACATCAAGTCCACTGAATTCCATAACTGTCCAGTCAATTTCATAGCTGGAAATCTACCACATTCCAGGGGAAAAAAAAAAGAGGCATCTCTCAAAGCACCATCCATACAGAAAAACTATGAGCAAGCTTTGCTGTCTTTAGCAACCAATCTCTGCTTTGAAATATGGCCTTTGTTGCCCTGATGAGGTCTACAGGTTAAACTGAACTCAGAATCTAGACTAATTTATCCATTAGCAAAAGTGACACGAGTGGCTAGTTTCAGAAGTGCAATGCCGAAGCAGTGACAAGACTAGTGTCATCAATCTTCTTGTCCCATAAAATGTGAAGGCAGAATATTCTATTGTGACTGAAGGCCGTGAGATTAATAGATCTAATTTTCATCTAATATCATACATTGTTTCAATTATTGTTATTAGCTGTGTTGTATCCAAGTTTATTCTGAATTTGGGCTGATGTATTAACCACCTTGTCATATGGGAAGATTGGAGCAAAAAGCACATGCACACAAGCTGCATTTTAAAATGCTAATCTACTTAAGCTATCAATGCCATAAGAAAAAATACTTTATGATTCCCTAGTTTTGGTAGCAAAACGTGGTCAATGATGAATCAAAAAGCAATGTTCTGAGGGAGGACTTCAGATGTGTGGTCGTGTTGGTGAAGCATAGAGTCATTAAAAGTAGGAGAAATTCCACTCTGTGGTCTTCATTTGTTCACATTTTGTAGAGGCTGCAACTGTTTTGTTCACTTTCTTGTTTTTTCCCCTCATATTTTTACCATATGAGTTGCTTTGCATATGCTGCGAGGCACTGTTATGCCCTGAAATCAACTCTATCTGGCTCTGAAATTGAGAAGATATTAGCTGTCATTCGTGTTTATACAAGTTGGCCCTCTGGTGTCATCTTGTTCCTGTACTCTCAAGGCCTCTGCTACCATCCTATGCTTGCATTCCCTGCTACAGTTATAATGGATGCTAACTTTTGAAGCTTCATGACCTGCCTTTCCAGTCCCTCAAGAGTTTCAGTCTTTGGATTGTCACCATGCTATGATCTACTGCCTTGGAAATGTCTGTCTGCACACCTGATACTTGTGCCGTTTTAGTGATTCCTCCTTCAAACTCTTTAATCTTGTCTGCATTGCATGTAGTTTTCCACAGTTGAGCATGTTGTGTTCTCAAAGAAGACAATTCACTGCTTTGTCCAGAAGGCCTGACTTGGCCTATGCACCATTCCTCTTCTCGGCCATATATTTAGCTAAAATATATTGTGCATTATGATGAAATCAAACTGTTTTACTATTTATCACACTAGTAAAAGCCTGTATGAGTGTCAGGTTGTGGGCTGAATCTCTTTTATTTGATTTATTTTTTTTTTTAAATAGGTGATTTTTTTATACTGAATAAGTGAAACCTGCTCTCATAGGTTAACTTTTAATTATTTTTTTTCCCAGGATATGTCCTTGCTATCTTGTAGGGAATGCCTTTGCTGACTGTGTGAAATGTAAATTAACTTTCTGATACTCTGATCAAGTTTTTTGGGTTGTGGAGGAAGATTGCAAAAGCCACACAACTAACATATTTTCAAGGAAAAAATGAATCCTGAAAGTATTGTTGGGTCCTATTCTTCTCCTGTATGGAAAGACCAAAATGACTGGAACTATTAAATGCATTATAGCCATGGCACTGATGGATTTGGTTTGTTCATTCTTTATTTCCATAGTTTATTTGGATCCTGCTGTGTTGCATATTTATTTGCATGTTTGGCTAGAGAAAGCTAGTGGTAATATGGAAGATAAAATATGCTGCTGTATAGCTTGTCACAATTTCATGAAAAGAGAAACAACTGTGCAAAAACTTCTATTTCAATTTTTTTTCTTATTTTTTTAAAAAAATACTACAAAGACACATGACAACAGCTGTACTTAGTTTTAAAATGTTAAAGGAAGGAAAATATCATGCCTGCTGAGATAAGGGAAGAAGTAGCTAAAGAAGAACTGATTAACTGCCTTTGCACAAGATTTTAGTTTGTTCTTCCATCAGCCTTCCTCAAAAACATCAATTACCTTTGTATTAGAGTAGTCATTGGGTGAGTCAGTATTAGCAATTTAGTAGGTGGCACTTGAGTGCTGTAGAGTGCACTGTGTGCTGAGCACAAAATAGTTTCATAAAATATGCAGTTGACATCAAGTTTTGAACTACTTTCTATGCACAGTGTTAGACTTTCCATGGCCAGAACTATTTGCCAGCCATACGTATAAAATCTTGAGAGATATAATTCCATGTTAATTACCTTAAGTCCCTAAGTTGTTTATCTTAGGAAATTACTAGTTTTGATAATTGCAGGGAACTGTCATTTTACTTTGGTTTCTTCCCATTTTTTAGGACTAGGGGGTTTTTTAGTTTTCATCCAACCTCCTACTTTTTTTTTTAATTTTTATTTAATTTATTTTTCTTCTTCCTTCCCTTTTCACTTTTCTACAAACTAGTCTAGATTATTATTGTTATTACTATTATTATCATAATAGTCATCATCGTCGTCATCATCTATTAGGTCTTCCATTTGCTAGCCCATTTAATTCCTCTACCTTCCCTTTCTTTTTAACACAGCTTTATTGTTTGCCTACAGAAGGGCTGGATACATGAGGGAAACAGAAACACTTGACAATTCTAGACAGAATTTAAATTATTATTTGTTTTTTAATAGACAGATGCTTTTCTTACCATGATTGTCTTAAAATCTGAATCTTTGTAAGAATGGATTGAATTCTAAGGTACTAGTATGCTAGTATAGTAACTGAGTAATGTGTGATGAACATCACATATCTAAAACTGTCTGGTTCACCAAACTTCATTTGTTATGAAAGTTATTTTTCTGTTGTAGTTGGCAAAGATTTGAAAATAAACTTGCCTTAGGATATAAGTTTTGAACTTTCACGGGTATTTTCTGACTATTTTTCAGGTTGAGGAAGGTAAGAGTTCAGATTTTGCTCCATTTTTCAGCTTTCAAAAATTCTTTTTCTTCCCCTAATCTTTAGCAGAAAAATCCTTCCTTAGTTCTGTCTTCACAGTAAGTCAAAATATGGGGCCAGCTTTCTGCTTCTGCTTTTGAGTTTTTCCACAGCATGCTTCCAGATCATTGCAATAAATCATCACTTTCAATAGATATGAGTTCAAGTCTGGGTCAAATGTTCTTTCAATAGGACATCAAAAAATTGCTAATAGAACATGCTGTGAGAAATTTTTTGTTAGTGCTTATGCATATTTCATTGCCAACCTTTTTTCTTCTACTGTTTTTACAAAAAAGTGGAGTAAATATTTTACCTTTCAAGAGTTGTATTTAAAAGAAGTCATATTTGCAGAGCCATGCATTTCAAAATTACTAGAATAAGTCAGTTTAGACAATATGATTAATTCCAATGTTGTATAAAATTTGTTGTGGAATTTCTAAAATTCATGTAAGTGTCCTTCATTCCTTCTGTATTTTTCATAGGGTGGATGGATAAGTGTTTGAACATTTCAAAGCGATCTTGTTCTTTCAAGCCTAGGCCACATGATTATTTTTTTCTTATTACTATTATTAAAAGAATTGCTGCTTTTGCTATCTAATTACAATGAAATGCAGGGGCTTGGAGTCACTATAAATTCTATTTTTATTTATTTATATTTAAGATTTATCTAGCTTTATAGTGTAAGGCTTTTCACCTTTTAAAAATCATTTTACACTTTTTTGAGTTACTGGTAATATACAAAGACCTCAATATCATTATATAAAAACTTAAACATCAGATCTTCTCAAACACTGGAGAAATCCTTTACCTCTTTTTCAATGAATCAATGCCTATCAAAATTTTATATGTCAAGATTTTTTTGAGAATAGCAGGGGGCTGCTGATGTATTTGGAACCAACAGGGAAACACCGGTGGAATGCCTCAAAGGAATTAGGCCATGTTCCTCTGGGAAGGTATAAGTCTATAGCCCAGCTGAAGTGCCTCTATACCAGTGCCCACAGCATGGGTAACAAGCAGGAGGGGCTGGAAGTGATCATGCAGCTATAAAGCTATGATCTAATCACTATTGCTGAAACATGGTGGGATGAAATGTACAACTGGAGCATTGCAATTGATGGCTACAAGCAGTTCAGAAGGGACAGGCAAGGAAGGAGAGATGAGAACGTTGTCCTCTATATGAAAGATTGGATTGACTGTACAGACCTGTCTTTGAAAAACAGTGATGAACAGATTGAGAGCTTATGGGTAAAAATTAGGAGACAAGCCAACAATGGAAACCTTGTGGTTGGTGCTTACTACAAGCCACCTGACCAAGGGGGTGGATGTTGACAAATTGTTCTTACTTCAACTACAGGAAGCATCACATTTTCAGGCTCTGAGCCTGCTAGGAAGAAAGTTTTTACAATGAAGGTGATGAGACACTGGAACAGGTTGCCCAGAGTTGCCTTGTTATTTGAACTGTTGAAGGTCAGTTTGGATTGGGCTTTCAACAACCTGATATAGTGAAAGATGTCCCTACCCATTGCCGTGGGGTTGAACTAGATGATCTTTAAAGGTGCCTTCCAGTCCAAACCTTTCTATGAACCATTTCTCCTCATCCTTTTTTGACTCAGGTGGTTTGGGGGGAAGAAGAGAAGAAGGACAACTGTACCTGAGAAACGGTTGTGTTATGTGTTTCCTGAGTCAGCCTATTGTACTTAAATGGCTTGGTGGTTTCACAAGAAAGATTTTTGTGTCTATGTTTGTAAGTTTAAAACTTCAGGTTAAATGAGCACACAAAAAGCACTTTGTGGTTTGTGGGGTTTTTTTATTATTATCATTTGTGATAAAAGCTCAAGAGTTGATTTTTATGTGGTTTAGAGTTTTGTCATGGAAATTATATAACTGAGTTGCTGTCACCTTGAACTGTTCTCCATATCTCCTGTGGAAATCTGTGAAATTATACATATGCCCACAAAAAAGTTAATAGCATATGGAAGGCAGAGAGAGTTGTTGTGTTTCATATTAAACAGACTTTTTGAGGATATTTTAAAAAAATAAACATTTTGAACATTTTAGTCTTCTTTTTTTCTGTGATTCATCCTATGAACTTGATTTATCATCCACTAAAGAACAATCTATATTCAGAACATAGAAAAAATTCTGTTATGCTAAATTGCTTTCAGTGTGTCTTTTTTGCAGGTGACAATAGTGGGGGTAATTGATGAAATTTTATGAGACAGAGAGAGAGAAAAGTAAAAATATATGACAAGGGAAGAAACAAAGCATTATCAAGAATATCTACTTCATTATTAAAATATAAAATTAAGTAGAAAGACATATAACCATAAAACATATATTCTGATACTTATAATGAATTATTATTGTAAAATATTGACATGGGCCACTAACTGAACTAAAAAATGCATCAAATGTAATTTTTAAAAAATCACCATTTTAAGTAAATCTTATAAGAATATATATATTTGTATGAACTATTTGTATAACACTTTCTGAATTTTTGATAGATTTATGCAACATGGCTCAGCAGCTGCTGGGGGTTTATGCTGACTTTTTAATGGCAGCCACAAAATTTACCATATTCAAATCCTCTGCCAGGATGGGGAGTGGGAGAATTATTTTTCTAGAGCAATTGCTGAGCTGATAAATTACTTGTTCAATTGAGAAGGAGGAAAAAAATCAGTTCTTGGGTTTTAAAAAAGTATTTATGGATTGGTGTGAAATGTTCTGGCCAAAAAGATAGGATTTTTCTCTCGGCAGTTAAAAAGAAAAGAAAAAAGGCTTATTTCACCATGTACAAATCATTGCACAGAATGTCACTCAGTATGCAACTGTTTTCCAGTCTCTGCGGTTTCAATCCACACTCCATGTAGGCTTATATTTGGGGCAAGTTTTCAGTGTGTTATGTTGACTATATAGTCTTTGATGTCTGAAATTAGCCTGTTCCTGCACTCTTTCATATGAGCTCTTTCAGCATGTTTTCCATATGTGTTATCCATTGCTCTGCTCCCATTAGATGCTCTGGACTACTGAAGGATTTTAAAATGTATGTCCATCTCTAATTCCCAGATCAGGTATGTAGCCTCACAAATCTTACAGCTGCAAATAAAACCAGTTTTGATTCAGCAGTGAAGCACAAGAAAGAAAACTTCTCAGTCCCTGTAATAGAAATAGCCTGGAGGTAGGAGACATAAAATTATGAGACAGTAGAAGAGGATCTGCAGCATCTGGTTGCTCTTAGACTCTCATTGACCATCATCACCATTCTCAGTCATTCTAGAATTTTTAAATAATTTCATAACATGAATCACTGTTAAATTCTATAAAATTGTTCTCCAAAAAAGCATATAAAAAGATCTTTTAAGGGAGAAGGTTGAAGAATTTTCCATTGAAAATAGTTCTGAAAAACTGTAGTGTTAATACTTTAATGTTTTCCCTAGGAAACCATAGATTTTTATGAAGATATTCAATTGAGAAAATAAAAATGAAATATTAATTTCCAGTTTATTCAACTAGTCAGTTCACATAAGCAAAATGATTTGTTGAAATGTCCTGAAATATTTAACTCCCAGACATGTCTATACTGAGCAACATTAAGCCACATTGTAAATATATTTCTTTTAAGACTTGAGTGATGATTCCACTTCTTCCATACAGCTTACATACCCTGACATGAACTCTTTTCAGAATGCACAGAATGTTATGTGATGTACTATTTTTAATGCCATTAGAATATATTGCTTTCATGTCAGAAAAAAAACAAATTTGATTTACAAAATATCAAAATACTTAAACTCAATAGATATGCATTTATAATATTTCAGAATGGAAACTTTTTGCAATTCTTCTTCCATAAGCTTTTCTACATCAAAAAGTCATCAAAAAAGGAATTTGTGTTTGACTCAGATGAGATGAAATTCCAAAAGGAGAGAAAAAGTTTTCTGATGAACTTTATTTTTAAGTAGTCGCTTTAGATAAATAAACGCTGACCTTTAAACCACCTATCTAAAGATTATAGGAAAGAAGACTTAGAGGTAATATAAATATTAAACTATGATAACAGACTAGCAGGCAGCATTTAAAAAAAAAAGATAGTAGATAATTGGCTTACCATCAGCAATTATAGTACAATAGGAAAATCTATTCCTCCACAAAAATCAAATGCAACTATGAATAGGAGTGTCAGACTGTGGTTAGGCATGACATCAGTTATTTAAAATTAAGTGTCCTCATGTTGTTTATGCTTATTTTTAGTTCTTAATTCATATGAAGGTATATAAACTGAAATACTATGTTTTAAATATAAGAATCTCAATCTGTTCTAAATTATATTTGTGAGTTGCTTTCAGGTTAATGTTCTTCAGCTAGTAAAATAGCTCAATGGACAACATGCTGAAAAATGTGGGATTTCTACCTAAATAAATTTTTAATACTGATCTACAGTTGTGCTGTGCCATGGAATGGCAAAATTGTTTCTTGTGACTGTGTTGCCTTCATACTTCTACTGATGCCTACAGTTATGCCTCTCCTGTAATTATTTAGAGAGAAATAGGTTTCTTGAAGTGTACCATACTGGTGTATATAATTCCTGTTATTCCAGCAGTTTGGGGAATGAAAACCAGAGGCAGATGACGCTATGCATGCACTGACTAGTTTTCAGTTTAACAGAAACACAACTGCACAGTCCCTGGGGGCTCCCATGGCTGCAGTGACTGGCAATCTTAGTGCGGTACCCTAACGGCTGTTGCTTGCTTTCTAAGACGGTGCTGACACATTTACACAGTGCAGGGTTGTGAATGTAAAACAAGAATGACTACATATGTGCTCAGATGATCCTTTGCAAATTTATGTATGTTAAAGATATTGCTGTGCAAACTCTCTGCCTATTTATATCAGGTTTTTACTGTTGTGTTGCTTGAGGTGCTCTGTTCTGGAGAGAATCTTTGTTCTCTTTTACAGGGAATTCGAGTAACTACTATAGAAGATGTTGCAAAAATATTTTTTGGTTTTCTTTACCCCAAAAATCCGAACTCAGCCAGCCCAGTTTATTGGATAGCATTTTATTCCTTGGTAAAAAAAAGGCTGCAACTATTATAGCCTTATACCTTCTCTGAGTGACTTTTTCTTTGGCGTCAGATCATAATCAGAAAACTATTACTTTCTACTTTTTTTTTTCCCAATGAATCTTTTTATTTTCTAAAACTTAGGGGGAGGAGGCACTTGACACTTAAAACCAAAACAAAAGATAAAAAAAGGTAAAAAGGTAAAAAAAAATCAGAATAAATCCACTGAGGCTTCGTAAACAATGCTTAGATTTGCCAGTCTGCAGAATGGCCACATGCCCTGCTTCAATCAGCAGATCTTTGTTTAAAACATTATCAAAGGATATCAGATAACAGGTTTTGTATTCCTTTACCTGAATGTAAATCTCTCCCATTTAGAAAACTTCTCTAACTACTGCTCTATAATGTATAATTTATGATATTCTCTCAGTCTGTGCTGTTGACTTGGCTTGATTTTGGAAAGCTTGCTTAAATGCTGTTTGTACAAAAAAAATTTATCCTAGTGTTTGGGACACTCTCCCGACCATTCAAGAGCTCCCTTTGATTTAAGCAGTGAGCAGAGACGTTATATTTGATCTCCTTACATAGAGGACAGTTTGTAATCTGAGCTTTTCTCACTCTAAATGGCAGGAGCAACACAGTTCACATCTCAGCAATGCAAAACTTTAACTTCCCTTCTCCTCTCTATATTTCTGCATGACCTACTGTATTATATTTTTCTTCACAATTTTCCTCAGAATTCCTCATACAAGCAGCCTCTTTAGAAGTTAGACTGTTGTTTCCTAAGATTTTGGCAGCTGTACCTTTCGCCCTACCCCATCTGTCTCCTCCCAGATGCTCACTTCTACACAGTTCTGGATTTAGGTATTTAAAACAAATAAACACCAAATTAAATATCTTTGCCAAATTTTCTAATTATGACCCTGGCCCCATCTGCCCCTCTGTTCTCACCAGATGCCCAGCCCTGTCCTGTTCCTTCTTTTCTGAGCTGTCTCTGATGATAAACTAAAAATGCTATTTTGCAATGAATACCCATTTCTCTTTGCTATCAAGATAAATAGGCAAAGGCTTGTTCCTGCTCTCAGTGGTTCAGCTCTATGTGGGAAATGATGGCTAAGATAGCTGAAAAAAAGGAAGCAGAATAGTGGGCCTTCTGTGCTCTTCCCAAAATACTCTTTTTGGATTGCTGCCTGATGTCAGTTCAATTCTTACCTGGCATACATGTGTGCCGTGAGCAGAAAGCTTGACTTCACAATCCAGATCACCAAGCTAGAGTTTTATAGTCAACGAGCTACTCTAAAGCATAAGAAGTAAAAATTAATTCTGGAAGACTGAGTTCCTGTTGTTATTTTGTGTGCTTTAGAACATCATGTGAACTATGATACACTGTTTAGCAAGCTCCCCAACCCCAAAATGAAAGAACACTTTGTAGGCGATTTCTTTGTGAAGTACTGGTAAATCAGGTTACAAATAAATATCCTTTGACAGATACATTGATTAAATCTGCCACAGTGTTTACTAACCTTCAGGACTGATATTGTATAACACTCCCAAAACAATATAGAATTTCTGTACAAACCAGATGCCAAGATATGTTAAAGACAAAGTGGATAACTGTGATTGATAAGCTTCAGAAAACTAACACTTACTTACTCTCTAAATCAACTTTAAGTTATCATTTCTTTAAAATGTCTTGTGTTAAGAATGATACAGGTTGCTTCTCAAGTAGTACTGTCAGAGAAAGTGAAATAGATCGCCTCACTTGTTGATTTTATAAAAACCTTTATAAGAAATACATTTATGATAAATTATTTCTTAATACATTTTAGTACAAAAGCGTAATAAGTTCACCTAAGAATGTAGGACTAGTCGTTCAAAGTTTTTTACTATTTGTAAGCATTTAGCAAAAAGAAAAACAAAGCAAGTTTTTATTTTAATGTTCTGATCTGAGACAGATATTTCATAAAAATCCAAGGACACTCTTTCCCTGATACCAGTTTCTTAGAGGGGTAAATGAAGGGAGAAGGAATGGAGACAGAGATCTAGATGCATAGTCATGTTCCTTGTTTTTCTGGTGCAATGAATTTTCAAAAGTTGAGAGTAGAGATTATCTGTAGGCATTTACTTCAGAATAGGGGCAGGATGAGCTAATTAGATGGGCCTCTGATCATTTTTTAGTATTCTATCTCATTTTCCTAAGATTATTAAAAATGCAATTTAGTAATCATTGGGGAAAATACTTGGAAGAATGCCAATGTAATTTATTTAAAACATCTTTGTGCCTCAAAAAAAGGTGAAACCTAAACTTTATCCCTTCTTCCTGGTCCTTCTCCAGCAGAACATGCTCCTAGTGATGCTTCTGTTGCTGTTCTTCTTGGCAAATTTACTCAATCCAGGGAAGCACACTATCAATCATAGACTGAAAAAGTTAATAGCGACACAAAAGACTATTATGGTTTAAAAGAAAAATACAAATGCATTTTATTTTTATATATAGAAAAGCTTTTTCAGGAACAATAGCTTTTCACGCATTATTTTTCTGGCTGTTACAGATTATCCCAGTAGAGAACAGTTGGCAAATCTTTGTTATTTGTATTGTTGGATCTCATGAGAACAGCAATAAAGTAAGTTGCTGTAATGGCTATTTACATTAATATATGGGCACTGGATTTCTGCCAAGCAAGCTTTTTCACTTTGATGTCTAATTATGAAAGGGTTTTGTTGTTGTTGTTGTTGTTTTCTCAGCCATTCCAGCAACCATTCTGGAATGCTAATCCTTACTATTAGCTGCCAAATGCTGATGGTCTTCCACATATTTGACAAACAAGTCAGGTTTAATACCATCAGTGAAATGATGCAACCAATTTTCTCCTTTGTGAAGGAGAGGCATTCTGTCTTGGTGCTATCACCATCTAGAAATATTATTTGATGTCAGAAATCTTAAAGACCTATTATAAAATATATTATGCGCTCACTACCATTAATGTTTTGTCATCACCTTGCATTGTCTTAAAGACTGCACTTTGCCACAGCTATAAAAAAATAGGTGTCACAATATATTAGAAGTTTCTCTTAAGTCCAAGGTCCTTGGTAAAAACTCAGAACAACACTCCTTATGATATTAACAAACAGATCAGAATAAATTTTTCATAGAGTTAATAGTAACTGTCTGTGTTGTTATTATTTCTCCCTAGCCTAGAAAATCAACTTCTGAACAATTTTCAGCTACCAGGGCAGAGCCAGCTGTGTCGGGCTTAGTCCTGAGCAGAACTGTGGTGCCAGGTTGCTCGCATGTGATATCCTGCCAATCAATTCCCACAGCAGCAGTAGAGGTCATTCTTCAAGTACAGGGCTGTGATCCAGGCTGTCATAAGAGGTCAGGGCAAATAGATTTGGAGAAATAAACATGTTATAAAAGGAAAGCTAAACACGTCTGAAGATATTGTTTGCGATCTTAATATTCACAGGGCAAAATCAGTTCTCTCTGCTTTGCTGCTGATAAGCTTAGAAGATAGCAGAGTCCCAGGGATTTGTAAGTGATATTTAGATGCCAACACTCATTAAAATACACCTTTTGTATATGTAGCACATATTGCATGCAGAATAGTAATGTTAAAGTAGAATGTCTTTTCTGTTAGTCTCCTGGTAAAATGCAATTGCACTGCTCAGCTTATACAAAGAATGTACCATGTTCATGAAAGCTATATCTACAAAGTAGCACAATATCTTACTTTCAGAAGCACTTTTTCTTCCCCATAGTTTTGGTGTAATTATTTCATTCACTACTTCAAGTGGCAAAATTACTTCCTGATATCCTAAACATATTATTAATGAGCTTTTTATGCAATCCAAGTGTAGTAGTGCTTATTTATGGCTCTGTTCTGGGAGTTATATAGACCTGTGTCTGCAGCAGCAAAAGACAGTTAGAATAAGGCCACCTATAAGGGAATGAATAAGAATGTCTGACATGGACAGAAACAGAAAGCTTACCAACTGCCCTGGCAATACTCATCAGATACAACTTAGGAAAAGCCTAAGGGAAATTTCAAAGCTTCAGAACATTACAAAAATCTGAAATGTGATAAAGAGGAGATAAAAACAGAAAACAGATTATTTAGATATGAACCTTCGTTGCCCAAAGAGAGCTTGACTGGAATACATGGCAGAATGGGGCCTAAATTCCATTCTATACCATTATTTCCTTTTTAACTGCCAAGAACTAACGAACTGCAGTAGTGAAAGATCTTACATCTGGAGACAAGGACACATGGCTTTGGTTTTAATTTGAACTTTGGGTTACACTAGGGAGGAGTAAATCCCTAATGGTTCAAAAAGAAAAAAGAGGCAGCAACAGAAGGCCATGACGGTTGTCTAATCTTTGAACAAAAGTCTCATGTAAAATGATCAGAATTGGTAGATGATGCAATATAAAAGTTTGGTATAGAACTGTTTTTCCAGTGCTTCTGATAAGGCAATGGGGCCACTTTTCATATTGTCTGATTGTTATTGGCAAATGCCAAGCTAGGAATTGATAGAAACTGGCATGCTTACTAGTTATTCCTCTTCTAATAAAAGAATCTTCTTTGCTCTATACCAAAAGGAAAGAAATACTCTAAGGAGTTAAAGATAACACCTTGGGCAAGCATAATGTAATTTATTTGTAACAGTCATCTGAATATTATGAAATCTACTGTCATAAACAGCAAATTATTCACTGAATTATTTAAGAAATAAAAAAACTTTTTCTTTGTGACAAGCAATTCTGAAGGAATTATGCCTAGTAATTGATTTATTTGAATGTTAACTTCTAGTTTGTCAAATAATATATCCTTAGTTCTTAACTAAAATGATTGGTCTACCATCCTTCATTGATAATCCAAGGAGTTATATTCACAGTATTGACACATTGTGAAATTTGAATTAATAACCACATTAACGACAAATAAATATAACTTCTGTCCTCGAACTGCATGACTGTAACCCAACCTGGACTAATTAATGCACTGTGTTTCTTCTGTACCTGACATACCTACCAATTTACCTAGAAATAATTTGCCTTACATTATGCTGCATAACCTTCTCTACGTTTAATGAGTAGAAATTTAACTTTTTTATACATCAGTTACCTGTAAACATCTACAATTGTTGAATTCGCCTTGTGAATGATAACACAATCCTCCAAAACTGGAGATATATGATAATGCGAGTCTCCAAAATTGATCCATTTGTCAGCGAAGGGGAAGAGCATCTTTGGTCAGAGCCTTACCAAGCTCATGAATTGGGCTTTAAACTAGAGTTACTGGGGGAAGGGAAATTCAACTTATCCCACTCCCACCAGTATGATGCCAATACCAGGAATAGATGCCCAGAGCCTGGAGAAGGTTGCAAGTCAACAAGATAGCACCTGGGGTGCAGGGACTGGGAGAATGAAGAACCACCCACTGTAAGAGAAGACCAAGATCAAGACCATCTAAGGAACCTGAAGGTGCACAAGTTCATGGGACCTGATGAGATTCATCCATGGTTCCTGAGGGAACTGGTGGATGAAGTTGCTAAGCCGCTATCCATCATATTTGAGAAGTCATGACGGTTCCGCAGAGTTCCCACTGACTGGAAAAGAGGAATCATAACCCCATTTTTGAAAAGGGAAAAAAGGAATACCTGGAGAACTACAGGCCAGTCAGTCTCATCTCTGTGCCCAGCAAGGTCATGGAGTAGATCCTCCTGGAAAGTGCTAAGGCACATGGTAAAAGCAGGAGGTGATTGGTGATAGCCAACATGGCTTCACCAAGGGCAAATCATGCCTGAAAAATTTGCTGGCCTTCTATAACAGGTTACAGCACTGGTAGATAAGGGAAGAGCAACTGACACTGTCTACCTGGGCTCATGCAAAGTTTTTGACATTGTCCTGCACAATATTCTTGTCTCTAAATTGGAGACACATGGATTTGACAGATGGACCACTCAGTGGATAAGGAACTGGCTGAATGGACCACACTCAAACAGTTGCAATCAACAGCTTGTTACCCAAGTGGTGACCAGTGACAAGTGGCATTGCCCAACAGTGAGTACCGGGACTGGTACTGTTCAACATCTTTGTTGGTGACATAGACAATGAGACTGAGTGCATCCTCAGCAAGTGTGCTGATGACACCAAGCTGAGTGGTGTGGTCAACGTGCTGGAAGGGAGGGAAGGGAAGCCATCCAGAGGGATCTTAACAGGCTTGAGGGGTGGTACTGTGCTAACCTCATGAAGTTCAACAATGCCAGGTGCAAAGTCCTGCATGTGAGTAAGGACAATCCCAAGCACAAATACTCTCTGGGCACAGAACGGATGGAGCATAGCCCTGCCGAGAAGTACGTGGGGCTGTTGGTTGACGAGAAGCTCAACATGTCCTGGCAATGTGTGCTCACAGCCCAGAAAGCCAACCACATCTTGGGCTGCATCAAAAGAATTGTGACTACCAGTTCAAAGGAGATGATTCTGCCCCTCTGCTCTGCTCTCATGAGATTGCTGGAGTATTGCACTCAGCTCTGGAGCTCCTAACATAAGAAGTACATGGACCTGTTGGATCGGGTCCACAGGAGGGCCAGATGATCAGAGGGCTAGAGCACCTCTCATATGAAGACAGGCTGGAGAGCTGGGGTTTTTTAGCCCTGGAGACATTCAAGGCCAGGCTTGATGAGGCTCTGAGCAACCTGGTCTAGTTAAAGATGTCTCTGCTCACTGCAGGGGGGTTGGACTAGATGACCTTTAAAGGTCTCTTCTAACCCAGCAAATTCTATGATTCTATGAAACTATTGAATCCATATCACCTGATAGTCCCACAGAGGAACAGTGCCAGTTAACTGGGCCTTACTGCCACACTATAATGCAAAATCACATCCCCTTGATATTCTTGTCTGTTGATCATATGGGATGCTCCACTTACCATAAAAAGCAGAAAAAATGAAACAGTCTGGATTTATTTTTGCCTTTTTTAACAAATATTTTATCTTACTTGATGTAGAATAAAGGAAACTTTCCAAGGAACAGTTGGTGTTTATAAGTAATTCAAAACATTACAGAATATTCTAGTATGTTTGCTCACCATGTTTTATGCTCTTTGACAGAAAGTTTATAATTTAAAATTGCAACAGGTTATAATTTAAAATTAAAATAATGCTTTAGAAAATATGTTTTCAGCTTCTTTTAGGTGGATAGGAAGTAATATAGATATTTCAGTCAGTTCACATAGTTTAATCACTGCTGTTCAGTTGAACAACAGAGAGGAATACCATATCTTTCTTCAGGTATTAGTCCTTGACCACAAGTAGGTTCAACTGAGCCATAATTAATCTGTTACATAAGCATTTTTCAACTCTAACATTCCTTACATTGACATCAAAGGCAATTTACATTAATGTCTCTCATTTTTCAAAGTTTAGTAGTATCCAGGAATTAGCATATTGAGCTTTGATGCTTTTGAACATGGTGGGTTGCTGATTTAATCCTATAGCTCTGAGTAAAAAGCGAAATAATGAATATTTGACTTGCTGAGGAGTAAAGCAAACCAGAAGCATGATAATTTAGAGTGATAAATTTTATGGTCTTCAGCCACAACTGAGCACAAAATCCACTTATACCTCTTCCCAAAAAATCTTGTAATAACTTGGGGCCTATAGTAAATTGTGTTATGACATTTTTTAATCAAAAGCAAAATAACGATAAAGAGTTGATAATAGTTACTAGTATGGCACTGATCCCATATGCTTACCCATATTAAGAGAGTGTTTTAGGATGCTTTAAAAAGTGCTTCAGATTTTTTCTGTTCATCTTTTTACCACATTTTATTAGAAGAAAAGGAAAAAAGTAGCAGTGATTACTTTCTGCATTCCAATAACCAGTAATTTAATTCATATGAAAGTCTGTACTGTTGCTTAAGATCATTTTATCAATTTACAAGTACTGTAAATTTCCCTTTTTGTTACCTGATCACCACTTGCAACCTGTATATAATATGATGTAAGTGGCTTAGTTATATTTTTACATTTTTACTAGTACATGTGACATACAGTACTTTATTTTTTAACCTTACTACTATTAATTCTCGAAATATCATTTATATTAAACAATACAATGTTTTGAGTTCAAACTTGGAAAATTTAGTTGTCACAGAAACTAAAGATGCAGTACTATTGAAGGTGTATTTTTGTCTAGATGAACCACTTACAGTTTTTGACGAAGCAGAGAAACATGATCTGTCTTGTCTGCTTGTCTGCATATCAAAAAAAACCCCAACACCATCACTTGAATTAATACTTTAACTTTGATTCCACTATGGAGGCAAATCTTTTTTTTACCTGTCTGTTTTTCTTCACTGTGAGCACATTCAAAATAAAGCTGAAAATAGCCTAATTTTGCCTTAATGTGTTCTGGAAAGATCATTTACCATTTGTGGAATGATTATGAGAACAATGAAATAATCAAAAGTTTGATTTTCTTCATAAATGTTTACTACTCAGGCAATGATTTATGGGCACTATTATGTCCTTTGTGATATTGGCATTACGTACCACACCAGTGCTTCAAACACAATCTTTGTCTTTTAGCTGTAAGGGCTGTGGAATTAGAAAAGCTAATGGACAACAGGGCTTCAGCTTTCAAAAACGTTGGCTATTTATCAAAAAGCCAGATTTTTAAAGCAAGCTGAGTAATTGGACATTAGAATAGCACTTATGCAGATAAAGTTTAAGATCATCTCTTTAATATATGATAATGGTACTACTGAGATCAAAGATAAAGGATGTACTGGTAAGGTCTTCCCAAGAGTCCAGAGAGAAAAGCTTTTGAAAATCAATACACTGTCCTAGCTTGCTCCACCACCATTTGTATTCTTTTTTTCTTTTAAGGGAAAAAACTAGCTTCCTATTCAAGAGGAAAGAGGAAAACAATCTTTTCCAGAGAGCATTTCATCTAGGAAGATATGATTTTTTTTTCCTTTTGATGGAAGACAGTAAAAAATCTTTATAATCATATAATAATTTTAATCTGGTACATGGGTTCCCCACCCTGCCCTTTGGTAATCACTGTTTCTCCTTCTGATTTTAGGTGTTACTGGTTTTTTTCAGGATCTCAAAAGCTTAGGTAGGACAGAAAGACTGTTCCTTGCTTGCCCTTGCTGTGGAAAATCTCTGGATTTTGGTATATTTCTATAGTATACAAATGGAATTATTTTTTTAAGACAATTGTCTGGTTTTACTCTGTGTGTATTCTTCATCTTTCCTTTCATCTGTGCAGGACACAACTAAAAAAGGGTCCACTGGAAAACTAGTCAATGTGTCATTAGAAAACAGAAAAAAATTATGAGATACATTTAAATGTGCTTTTAGCAGGAATAGTCCTAACAACATTATAAATATGCTAGTTCTCAAGGGAGCCTCCAAAATTACTATGAATCACTCTGTATACCCAAAATTACTCCAGATGATTCAAAATTGTCGGTAAAACAGAGAGATATTCATTGGCAGGTCTATGAATATAATTCTTTTTAACTTCTTGACAGCGTTTTGAATATGCCCAGTCACAATCCATCATGTAAAACAAATGTTTTATACTTCTGGAGAAGATTATCCGAGTTATTTCAAACAGGATAGAGGTGAAAATAATTTCCTCCTAATACTGAAGACAGACGTGTACTGTATCCAGAAAAGCCTGAAAGTGAACGAGGCTGGATGTATGCCTCCTTAATGGACAAGCAGAAACTGAAGCAGACTCTACATGTCCACATGTTCTCCTTACACTGCCGTCTTTACTTTTCTAACCTTGTATTCGATATGAAGGACTTGTCAACCATACCAGGTTACTATGCATATAATGAACCACTTTGAAGTATTCATCTAACAAGTACAAAGAAGTTATAAAACCCAGTTTCCATTGCCATGCATATCACAAGCTAAATTTACTTCTCCATATACAGAAAGTGAGAGATAATTTTGGCTTACTGTTACTATACCTCTAAAAAGAGTGGAAGAAAACTGCAAATATCATAGAAATTCCCTTTGTTGTGTGTCCTTAACTTCAAACGGTAAAAAAGTCCTTTTGTATGTATAACTTGTCATTCATTAAAAAGTACCAGAGAAAGCAGGAATAGGTTGTGACTCCACTTGACAGATTAATCATTGAGTAAGGTCTTTGAATAATGGGTTTATCTTCATAAGACATACTCCTATGTTTTTAAAAAGGTGGTAAGAACCAGTATGCTGTTTGGCTAGTTTTATATGTTGAATGTCACTCTTTCTTTTGGTAAGAAAGCAAGGAGGGAAAGTCTGCATTTGAAACGCCTGCAGGAACTCATCAGGAGCTGCTGTCTTTACAGAGACAGAAGTCATTATGAAAGATCTGCTTCTATACACTATTTATGTTTTAATTCCTTTGCCCAAATATTTGGGGTTTATTTAAACAGTATAGATCCATGTCCAAATCTTAAGACTGAACAAAATCTCCTGGAAGAATGATTACGTTAGAGCAAAGTAGGAGTTAAAACAACTGATGAAGGCATTTCTTCGGAGTTTGTGAAAAGTACTCTGTGTTCAAATTTTCATGTCTGTTACACTGTGATTCTTACTTGAAGCAATCTCTTGAATCCTAGATAAATCTGGCCAATGCACTTCACTCAATAGGTCAAACTCTAATTACATTTAGAGGCAGAGAGAAAGTTAACTTCTACATACAAAATAAGAAACAGGACTCTCATCTGTTAAAAGAACGTATCAGGTTTTGCATGGTAAGTGTAGAATTTGCTGCTATGGTTTCCACTTTGACATATTTGGTGCAGCACATATGATTCATCAAAAAAGGAGTGCTGAGCATTTTAAGCAACTGTGTGCCTGCACATTTGCATTTGTTCCAGTTCAGTTGTATCCACAGTGTGCAGTTTCTCCCTGTGCTATGAGGAAGCAGACTAATCAGCAGTACTTGGTATATGCTACTTTATAGTAGGAAAGAAATGGAAAAACTGCAAACATGCAAGCTTTGCAGCACTGTGCTGCAACGTGGGAGTGTATTATATTGGAAGTTTCAAGAGCAGGTCCTGTGGCAGCCTCATATCAAACACCCTTTTTTCTCATTAAACCAGAGTGACTGAGGGAACCATCAGCCATAAACCTGCCATAAACCTGTCCTTCCTCTACTTCACTAATGCGTGCATCATCAAGCACTGAAATTCAAATCAAGCCTTCTTTAAAAAAAAAAATTAAAATAAACAACAGCTAAGAAATTTTTGAAAAAAAGTCACAAGACAATTTTATTACAGAGATGGGGAGAAGCTTCATATCTTGGCCTAGTTTGGGGATTGAGTGTGTTTTAGGCTGGTTGAGAAAATTTCTGTGACAAAGATTAATGGAAATAAGCAATTTTCTAAATAATATAGCTCTTTGAGAACGGGTCCTTTAAGAGGAAGGAGTAGTAAAGTATTACTACCTAAAGGTTAAAACTTCTGAATTTTATCTTTTTTTTACTGCTTAATTCAAGAATAAACATTCCATAAAACTTAAGAGTAGGAAATGGCAAAGAAAATTTGCTTTTTCAATATTACACGTGAAAGATCATCAGCAAATTACTTATGTTAATATCCTGATGGATAATCACAGTTACTGTAACACTTGCCTTTTGTTACAGATATATCTCTATATAATTGTAGTCATAAAATATTTTTGCAGCCATGCTAATTTTGTGTGTTAAAAGAACAACTTACCAAAACCAAAACATTTAAAATCCTGAACAATAAAATAAATTACACAGCATATAGTCAGGTTGATTAACTTCCTGTGAGATTGTATTTCCTTTAATTTATTACCTAATATTTAGTTTAATAAAGCACAAGCATATGTTTATTGCCATAAATTACATGAACATCTGTTTTGCACTTAATGACCTTGTAGGAAATTTCCTACAGCTTTGACTGATAACCAATGTGTATTTTAAGACAGCAAGGACAAACAAAGTGCATGAAAGAGGTTCATGATGACAATGTAATTTATAAACATGCTGCATGAGTAATGCGGAGTACATGCATGATGATGGCACAGTAATATCTGCTTATGGGACATATTTAACAAATCATTGTGCATTCTATTGCCTTTAGTTTCATGCAAGTTGATGGGAAAAGTGCTGACATTACAGATGAGCTGGTTAGGGGGGGATAAATGGGACATGAAGTTCAAAGACAGCCCAACTCAGTAGTGAGCGAAAGTCATAATGTTCTGCAAGTTATTTTTTTGCCTACACAGAAAAACGTGGTGCAATCTACTGAGGTCTTAATAAACTAATCCAGTCAAAACTGGTATCAAAGAAACCTTTTACCTGCACCCTACCATCATTTATGACAATAGACAAAGAAATGATCTAATTCATTCTTTGTTACTATTTGCACTGCTCTTATTTTAAGAAAGCATATTGGCTCTTTTTGACTGTCAGCTCTTCCATATTCTGATTCCCTTCTACCATCAGTCTGCAGCTGTCTAGGGGAAAGGGAAATATTTGCAATATTCCTTTGAAGATTATTTTAAGAAATATGTGTAACATTTCTGTCAGTATTGACAGATATGATAAAATCACGCTTTCCAAAATCTAAATTGTGGATCTGAATTGTCCTACCTGTGTCTTTTGCCATCAGCAGTGTTTTCTTTGGGAGGAGGGTGAGTGCAGGATGGAAATTGGTCAGAGATTTAATTACCAAGAAAATATTCATCCATTTTATTCTGCTATTTTTCCTCAGGAAAAAAGAAGAGAAAAAAAAAACCAAAACCAAACCTTCTGGGAATCAGACTGCTTCAGGGGTAATACTGTACCTTGTACTTCATAAGCTTAGATGAAATAAAAATACGTTATTTCCTGAACATGTGGGCTAAGTAAGTTCATACTAAGGTCTGTAAGTGTGTATTTTTCTACATACATGTTTGAAGATTTTAGGACACCAAGATAAATGTGAAGCACAGTCTTGCCTACAGTTTTCATTATGTCTTTAGAAGCATATGTGCCTGGAGGAAAGGATGGAATCAAGAGGTTAGTTCACCTCAGAGTTTACCTCAGCAGATTACCTATTGTATTTGTGATTGTCTGGAAAAAAATACTAGAAGTCTTCAGCACTACCAAACGTGACTTTTTTCAGCATTCGTGTCTTGTGCCATTTTAATATTTAGCAAGTTTTCCTAGTCATTCCTAGAGATTATTCAGTGACTGAACTTCCTACGTCCAGCAAATCCTTTTCTGAAAGATATTTCATGGACTCATGTTGTCCTTCTCCTGCTGTATTGAGCATGGTTTTATTCTCAAACGCCGCATGCAAACCTTTATGTTGCTGGTGAAACATAGTTTTTACACCCCTTATCTATAACCTGGTGGGAACAATGATGTATGTAGCCAGTGGCTACACATGTTCAAAGCCTTGGGAATCCAGAGAGACAGAAATTAATCTCGAGATAATAGGTTGAAGCAACGATGGCATATATTTGAGAAAGAATGAAAGTAGCTTGTTTTTGTTTATTTATTTATCTATTATATTATTTTATAAGATAGTGTTTTTAGATAGATATATTTATACATGATAAAATATTTTATTTATTTATCTCCCATTGAAATTGTAACTTCTCTTCCAGGATTTAGAATCTGTAATATGTTACTCCTTTGTACCTGGACTGCTTCTGGAAAGACAAGTATGCTTTTTTACTTTTTTCTTAATACCAATGTGGCTAATCAGTATAATGGGCTAAGATCATCCTGAACGATCTCATTAAAAGCATTTACATATGCAATTCATTTTAGTTTTTTATAGCTGATTACACAATTGTTCACAGAGAACTTAACAAAAATAGACAGCCAAATATGATGGAGGGAAGAAGGAAAAAGTCTCTTTCTGTTTTTCTATTGGTAATTAAAAAATCACTAACCATAAATTAAGGTGTTTCTATGACTAACATGTTTATAATTGTTTGTGCTAAAAACAGGAAGGAGACCAATATGTTGGAACTCACAGATGAAAAATGATAGTATGCAGAATTCTGCAGGATAGGATCAGTCTAATCTAGCAAGGTAAATATTGCCTCCTCCCCTCCATTATCCACATTCATTTCCAATGTCAATAGTTGGCCCATAAAAATCAGCAGAGCTGAATCTCCCTCCAAAAGTAAAGAATGTGACTTAGAAACTGTGTTTTGTAACTGCTACATAGTTTTTGTGATATTCTGCTGTAAATATTTACCATTCACACATTGTTAGTACTTTCAAATAAAGTAAAATTATGAAGAGTGATTTACAGTAAGTTTGGAGGCAGGTTTCAGAGAAGTTTTCCGTCTTTAATAAATATTATTTCACTTTCAGAAAGTCTTTCCCTTAACTTTTCATGAGGTCTCAGAAAAGAGAGAGAACATAGTCACATAAATATCCATAAACATAAACATTCTCTGATCATCTTAACGTTGTGTCTGCTCCAGAAAATATACTTCTCTAAAGGAGATCACAAAACCATGATCATGTTTGTGGAAACATTGATTGGGCTCATAAATGTGGTGAGAGCACTACAATCTGTGGTGTTGACAGTTGGCTTGTACTGCAATAAAAATAGACAATGAAGGCATCATAAAACATGGGACATTTAACCAAATTACATCATCAAGGGGAAGCACTCATAGTCTCAATTCTAAACTCTACTGAAATGTTTAATGCTGAATTAAAAAAAAAAAATTACACAAATGTTTCTCATATATAATACTTTTAATTGTACCAGAGACAAAAAAAACCCCAAAACACTAGTACTTTGCTTTGAAGAATTTGAAACTTGTAGTTCTTTTCTATTCTTTCCTCCCATCTTCCATTTCTCCCAAGGAGTAAAAAAAAGAAGCTGCCTGCCAATGAACACTGCTGTCATCATCATAGGTATAACTAGAGAACAGCAAAAATGAAGGAATAATATCATTAATACTGAGATGTCCTCAGTAATTACCACTAGTAGCAGGCAAAATAACTTAGGTATTTTCAAACAATGTCATATCATTGTTCTATTTTATTCCCTGGTTGACAGGCAACATGATGTTTTTCTTATGTTTTATCCCTTCTTGTGTTTCATTTAAGTATTTTCTTCTCTTTTTTAGTTTCTTCCTGAAGGAGAGTGAGAAAGTATTAATTCTCAGTCATATGTGTATATATATTTATA
>VXBO01011687.1:19172-31738 GCA_013400135.1 Rhinoptilus africanus | reverse complement strand
CCCAGCCTGGATTTGTGCTTGGCATTGCCGCGAAGATGAGAAGCAAACCAGCTCAGCCCTGGGCACCTGAACTGGGGGTCCTGGTGCCCGGCGGGGGCCTCACCTCTGTGTAAATGGAGGGGGTGAGGTAGCAGAGCAGCCGTACGTCGTCTTCCTGGCAGGCTTTCATGTCCATCATCAGACACGTGTGCAGGTCCCCCAGCTGCGTGGCCTGGGCAAAGGACTCGTAGAGGTTCATCTTCCCGGCCGCAGCTTTGCTAGAAGGAGAGGGGCCCGGTGAGAGGAGCCGGGCAGCGCGGGCCGGGGGTGCTCCCACACCGAGCTCCCTCGCAGGCAGCGCGAGCCAAGCCAAAGCTCGGACACTTCCCCGCAATCCCCACTTGCCCTACCTGGCTTTTAAATAGTAGAGGAGGTGGTAGCCGATCTTGGGTTGCTTCTGATAGAGCTCCGACAGGAGATCCAGCAGCAGCGAGAAACCGCTATTATCCTCCTGCATCTGGCAGAGGTTCCTTGGGGAGCAGGGCAGAGGGAGACAGCCGCGTTACACGGGACACCAGGCACCAGCTCCTCCGCTAAGGACGAGGACCCGCAGCCTGCAGGAAAGCCGGCTCCCAGCACGCGGCATCCTGGCCACCCGGTCTCTGGACTGGACACGGGGCCACCTCTCCCACCCCCGCTGCAGGGGACGGTGGGACGTGCAGCAACAAAGGGGTCAGGGCCAAGGAAACCTCCGTATCCAGGGGTCCCAGACCTCCAAAAATTACCACAGGAGCTGCGATTCTCCTGTATTTTAAGTTTTTGTACTAAATAAAATGCAGCATAGTCAGAACGAAGCCATAAACTCTTCCGATTCCGGGATCAGCCCTGGGGCAAGCAGGGGGTGGCAGGACCCCACAGGGTTCACCCAGGAAGCAAGGAAAAAAGGCCTAACTAGATAATATTCCAAAATTTCAGGTCAGACGTACCTAAATATTAGGTAGAGAGGTTTCCCCACCGACTCCTCCAGAGACCTGCGGGACAAACGCAGCCGTCAGAGCTCCGTGTGCACCCACGCCCCGTGTTTCCCCAGCAATGCCAGGGAAAAAGCCCTGGATCTTGCTCGCTATGGTCCTGGGGCCACCAAGTGTCAGTCCTGGCTACTGAGGAGATGGGAACCGTCCTGCTAACAGAACCCAGCAGCTCTCACTCCGAGCCCCGTTCTAACAAAATCCTGGAGGAAGAGCGGACAGTGCGGGGATGGAGGGAGTGTTCAGGACCCTGTGCGTCCTGGTCAGACCGCCAGAAGCCCCCAGATCACCCCGCGAACGGAGCTCTGCCACAAGGACCTGCGGCAGAAGGTTCTCCCTGCACTTGGGGGGAGCGGGAAGATGGTCTCTTTGGAGCCCTGGATACGACAAGTGTTGCCCAGCTCCGCGCTGACCGCTTGTGAACCCTGGACCGCTTCACAGGGGAAGCTGCTGGCTTCAGCACCGCCTTCCGAAAGCGGTGAACGCGTTCCTGGGAAAAGCCCAAGTCCCAGTGTGAAAGGATGAGACACACACACACAAAAAAATAAACTAGATCCTTACTCCTCCGTGATTTCTTCTGGCAAAACCTCACCACGGAAGTGAGCCTTAAATAGCTCCTGGAGGCAGGATGCGAGCACTGATAACTGCTCCGAGTCAAAGTCCTCCTGGTAGAGAGAAAGGAAGGGATGAGAGAGGAAAGCCCAGGCTCGGATCCTGCCTGCCCAGCTCAGGTACAGCCAGAAAGGACGCAGCACAGTCCCTGCTGCGGGCATCGGAGCCCAGGCGGCCCGGGAGCCGTTCTGCAGCTATCTGCAGCAGCAGGAGCAGCTCAGCAGCGAGACAAGCCCCTAATTGATGTCCGCACTTCACAATCACTGTGGTCCACTTATCCAGCAATTCACTGAGCTCAGCTCTCCCTCTGCAAAGGGCTAACAGGGAGCAAAGGCTCTTGGCAATGAGGATTTACACCCGAACAAGCCCTTTCGCCGTGTTCCCAGAGAGGAGCACAGCTCTCATACGCTAAAAGGCCACTTGACTTTAAAGGGGGCTGATTAGAGGCAGGGGATGCAACCTCCCGTCAACACTCAGCTCCTGGAAAACATCTCCTGCCGGGCAGCGCTCGCTGCGGCCGCTCCCGAGCACAAAGCACGGGAGCATCCCGGATGCAAGAAGCCCCCAGAAGCTCTGCAGACGCTGTAGCGGCCGCGTCGCTCAAAATGGGAGCGTGCCTCACCCAGCATCCCATCAGACAGCAACTACTGGGGATATTTAGGCATGGGGTGTAAGGAAACAGAGCGTGGACGGAGCTTCTAGACCCTTCCAGCAAGCAGAAGCCTGGGGCTGTGTTTAGCGGCGGAGAGAGCTGCGCGGTGCCCAGCCCGCGCCACTCCAGCCGCTCCCGTTTTCCAGCCAGGCGGCAGCGCTGCGCCCCGCGTCTGTGCCGTTACCTCCAGGACTTGATCCACGATTTCCTGCATGACCTCACACTGAGCTTCCGTATCGCTGGAGCACAAAAACAAGAGGAAATCCAAGTTACATAGGAAGATACCGAGAGCGGGGACAAGGGGGCCTTGTGCTCGGGACCCCCCCCCCCAGGAGATGAGAGTAAGGGGGGGCTCTGCTTTGCGCTGGTGCCAGGCTTAGGGGGAGGCACGGCTCGGAAACGCAGGCTGCAGAGACCCAGAAGCTGTCAGAACGCGCTGCAGCACCGACTTACAGGAGAGCCCGCGGCTGTCTGCAGCAAGGCAAACAAATTAAATGACTAAAAGCAGAAGATTAAATGCACTTATGGCCAGCAGGACATAAATTACGTTAAATCAGTCTACTATGCCAAGGTCTGCAGAGCAAGAGCTTTTTTTTTTAAGCTTCTTTAGGTGGAGTTAATTCCAAGGTGACTGGAAAGGAAGAGCGGAGGTGGGGAAGTCCAGGGTACGTGCAGACGCAAGTACATCTCCGTACGCAGGAGCGTGGGCCACGCGGAGACGTACTGAGACCCCCAGGCAGCAGCAGCCTCCCCCCGGCAGCAACAGCCTCCCCCCGGCAGCAACAGCCTCCCCCCGGCAACCCGGCAGCGGAGAAGGCTGAAACTCAGAGCCTTCCTTTTGCCACCGACTCAGGGAAATGCTGCAGCCCCCAGCAAATTGTCCCAGTCTGAGCCTGCTCCAAGGCCAAATTACAAGGCTCTTATCCCAGGCCTTTTCAAAACCACCCGGATGTTTCCCGCAGAAACCGTGCAGGAGGAACCTCTCCGCGGGAAAGGGAGACAAGCCCCAGGATAGCCTCAGCTCCGAGAGCAGCTCTGGAGCAGCAGCGCTGCACAAGGGCACCAAAAGGTCTTGTGTGTCATTGCCCTGACGACGTCAACACAACACGTAACGCGTCCGAACGGTACCAACCTTCCCTTCTGCAGCTGCAGGACTTTATCCTTCAGCGACTCATCCAGCTGGTCCAGGAATGGCGTGATATCAACAGGCTCCTCCACAATGGCTTCTTTGATGGGATGAAACCTGAACTCCCTCTTCTTCCCTGCAGCGAAGGAAGCAACAGTGGAACAGCCTATTTTCCCAAGCAGCTACGGCTAAGAAGTGTTGGAAGCAATCCTTGTCCTAGCAGCGGGAGCCGTGCGGGGCCGCAGGGGCAATCGCCAGCCCAACGTGCCCCAGCGTGTGCTCCAGCCTCAGATCTTGCCACCAACCCTTTAGAGACGTGTCCGAGTGACGGTGAGCAGGGAGGTGGGACGGGATCCAAACGCTGGGGGTGTCCAGAATTGTGGATCCCGGTCAGTTCAGTTTCCAAACCCAGTGCTTTGCCTGTCCGTCACCACGCTCAAACAGAGCTAGCTCACGTCTCTCTCCACCCGAGGGGCGAAGGCTTGTGTTCAGGACTCTGGGACTGAGATACCCCCATGGCTTTTCCACACCCTCATCCTCCGGGCTCATTCCAGGCCACAAAAATGAACCGCAGCGGAGTCGAGAAGGGCCAAAGCAGAAGCGCTCTCAAAGAAGCTGCCACTAAGGGACCGGACAAGGTGGCCGATCTCCTTTGCAGAAATCCTCTCTGCACGTGGCTTGCGAGCCCGCGTCCCTCTCGGGGTCCCCAAGCAGCTGGCAGGGCCTGACGGGAGGATTGAAGACAGTGTGACAGCACAGTGTCACCTCCTCTCCCCCATCCCGGGCCTGCGGAACCCCCCCAGCACGGGGGTAGCCCCCCAGCACGGCAGGAAGCCCACAGGAGTCTGGCCACTAGGGCCAGGAACAGCTTGAGATGCCTCCAGCTCCAGAGAGCGAGCAGAGGGGATTCTGGCCTTGTCAGCCCCATGGCTTCCAGAGGGAGCGAGCGCAATGAAAACCGTGCGGCTGAGCAATTAGAGGCCCGAGCCTCATTAGCAGCTGCCTGAGAACAGAGACACCCTGTTCCCAAACAAACCAGCTGGCACAGCATCTGCCACCGGGATTCCCAACCACGCGGCGGGGCTGGAGACTAGTCAGACATGGAGAGAGGGGACACGGGTGGAGAAAGTGCTACGTTCGAGGGGTCTGAGCTCTAGGGAATAACAGGGCAAGGACACGAAACCCAAGAGCCTTTCCCTCTGAGCACGGATCTGTACCATACTTCCCCAGCCTGGCTGTCAGGGACTGGGAAGCAGCAGATCATCGGCCTCAAAACCCTCCGCTGCAGAAAGAAAACAGGATCTCAAGATGAGGGTCTGCCTCGGGTGCAGAAATTCCCGCTGCTGGTGGGAAAGGGGCTTCGAGGGAACTGTGCTTACAGATGTCTGCCTGGGGATCCTCCATGGGGAAGAGAAGGTGCCCCCCAGGCACCGTCCGGCGCAAACGGCAGCCACTCAAACTGCGGCGAGGAGCAAGCACTTGGGAGCTCCTCACCTTTGCTGTTCAAGTCATCTTCGTCATCACTGAATGCGGCCTCGGCGTTGTCATAGCAACTGTCATCCTTTTCTGACATGTGATTGTCCATCTCCATGGAAACAGGTTCCTCAATTTTGACTGCAAGAACGCAGGCAAAGGGGTGAGAGCAGAAAGCGCGGCAGGGCAGGCTCTGCCTAGGAGTCACCTCTACTAATAAACCGGCTCCGGCAAGGAGAGAAAAGTGCTTTGAGAAGGGAAGAAGGAATCTGGGCAAGTGACGGACCCTGGAAAACTCAGGCTGGGGAGGGACACCCTCAGGGACTCCATCTAACCACCCCAGCGGGCCGGCACCGGGTCGTTCTCCACCCAAGGCAGCTTCGTGCTCCATCCCTCGCCCAGGCCAACAGCGGAGCCCGAGGCCCCGAGCAGAGCAAAGGCTCTGAGTAAAAGCAGAGTAAAAGCTTTGAGTCAAACCAGAGTAAAGGCTTTGCCAGCCCCGCGAGGCTGCGGAGCCTGGGGCTGCGGCGTTTGTCGGGGGGNTGGGGCTGCGGCGTTTGGCGGGGGGGGGGTCCCTTCAGCCGCAGCAGCTGAAGCGAGAGGAAAACCAGCCAGGCTTGCGGTCCTTCGGCAGGTCTGGCAGAGCAGCAGCACTCGCCCCTTAAATACAGTTAGAAACGCTTGCTCTTTGTTTAACCTCATTCCGTTAATCAATTAGCCTCCAGGGAAGAAAGGCTAAGTAGCGGCTAGGAGCGGAGAGAGAAACAGTGTGCATCCTCAATGCGCAGCAGGGCTGAGATGAAGGGAGACCACAGCCATCCATAGGAGCAACCGGAGCCCTCCTCTCCCCGGAGTCCCAATCCCACCCTCCCAACAGCCGCTATTCCTGCAGGAGAGCGGGGAACACCCCGCCTCCGGGAAGGGAGCACCTCCCGCAGCCTCCCTGCGCCACCCAGCCCGCTCCTACCTTCGATGGGGGGCGAGGGCGAACTGCAAAACTCCGGGAATTTCTCCCTCAACATGGCGCGGAGCTCTTTGTCCAGCTTGGGGTTGTCGAAGAGCGGGGCCAGATGTCTGTGTTGGGGGTCAGAGAAGGGAAAGGGATGAGAAAGAGCCGGGACGCGGAGCTCTGCTGCCTCGTGTCACCTCGGTGGGCACACAAAGGGCTCTCCTCCCTTGGGCCAGGGCTCTGGTTTGTGTCGCAGACCCCAGGCTGTGAGGTCCCACCTTCCCTCCCCCAGCTCAGCTGGGGCTCCCCCACTCCGTCACCAAAGGGCACCCGTGTCACAAAGAGGGCACGGCAAAGGGTTGGAGACGTTCTACCTCCCGGCGGGGGGGGAACCTGGCTGGTGCAGGAGCCGTCTAAAGGCTGGAGCACCACGACCGAGGCTGCTCCGTTTGGCTCGGGGACCAGAGAGGGTTGGGGACATTTCTTGCTCATCTGAAGCAGGGTGGCTACAGCTTTCTTAACCCACCCGTTCCCCTGCTCTCAGGACAAGCCTCAGCACCATAAAGACACAACTATGGATTCTTCCATGGTTCACACACAAGACAAGTGCCCTCTGCAGCTCTCTCAGGGCCTGGAGGTGGTTTTGACTAGGCTGGTGAGACCCAGAAGTGGTGCGTAAACGCAGCACAGTTCGGGGCTGTCTTACGCAAGGACTCGCTTCTCCACGATGTGGGTGAGAGAGTTGAACACGCCTTGCCGGACGTGAGCCTCCAGCGGGGGGTAGAAGTTGGGAATGATCTGAAAAGAGGAGAAGGACCACGTTAGTGCTATGAACCCTTCTGCTGCCTACCGTCAGGCCTGTGTCAGCCAGGGCTAGCGACGGTCATGGTTCCGCTTCTGGGGTCAGCCTTGGCTCAAGCACCACGTCCCGGCTGCTCCTGGCCAAGAGGGGCAGCAGGAAAGCCCTCCGAGCGCACCGTCTTGGAGATGGTGGCTAGATGGGGGATCAGCCCTGGGTTTTCTACCCCGGAGGACCAGCCGGTGCATCTCCCAGGGATGAGGAAAACGCGCAGCGGCTGCCTCGTGAGCTGTGAGAAGCCCTGGAGCTCACCAGGGCCACGCTCACGCAGGAGCCGGGGGAATGGGAGAAGGGCACCCTAAACGACATTCGGCTCTGTCCACACACAATCCTTTGCTTCTGGAGGGAGTCAGAGGACTCCTCCCCGAAATCTGGGTCATCCCGGGAACCTTCCACCTAGTTCCTCCGCCAGGAGCCAGCAGCTGCTTTCGGCGTGGGGCAGCCCGGGGGTCGGGAGGCCAGAGCCGGGCGCCAGGGAGGAAAGTGATGCAAGACGCGGCTCCTCCAGCGCTCGCGCCACGAAAGGCCCCGCTTCCAAGAAACGCCATCAGCCCTCCCTGGGACCAAACTACTGGAACCGGCAACTCTTGGCACAGCGTTCCCCAGGATGGAGGGGCAGGACCGGCTCCGCTCCCTGCCCAGGGAGGGCTGTGCTTAGAAAGGGAGACCGTGGGGCTGCCTTGATCCCCTGGGGCCGACTTGTTCCTGCAGCAGCGAGATTCTGTTTGCCCCCAGGGAAAGACACTGGGCCAAGCATTTAATTAGGTACTAAAGGGAACAATTCAGAAGCCTTTTTCCGCATTATTCTGGAAGGATTTATTTGCGGAGCTGGGGATTCTCACACGCCTTCCCACAGTGGCGTTGCCACTAATGAATGACACATGGGCCCAACGCTCTGACCTAACGGCCCTGGATTTATCAAGAGACCGCGAGGACTCACCAAAGCCTCCGGTGCCTGGTTTTAAGAGGTGAATAATTTGGCTGAGCATCCGCAGCAGCGTGCCTGACCCGGCTCTTGGCAGATCAGCAAGGAGAAAATCCCTCCTTAATTTAGCATAGGTGAGGGGGGGGTGGCGAGGGCTGCCGGCAGATACCGAGCTACCCCGCAGGCATTTCGCAATCGAGAGCCTCAGGGCAGACCAGACCAGACCAGCACTGAGGAATGCGGAAAAAAGAAAAGAAGGGGGAACAGCTTTTTTTTTGGTTTTGGGTTGGGTTTTTTTTGGCTTTGAAGGACGGGCAGCGAGTTGACACTGTTTTGCTGCTCCAGCATCACTGTCTCCAGGGATTCCTACAATTCCCTTCCTGCGGGAGGGAGAGGCAATGGGACTTTGCCCCAAAACTCTCCAGGGAGTGCAGAGATCTGTGTTGCCTGAGCCTGCGTTACCGATTCCTGCCCTTTGTGACGGCTCAGCACGGAGCAAGGGGCCGTGCAGCTCGCCACCTGACCGCTCCCGGCTTCTGTCTTGGCAGAGGAGGGGAAGCACGGACCTACGCCGACGCGCTGCCGCGTCGGGGAGCGCTCGGAGAGCTCGGCTGAAGGGCCAGGCTGCAATCCCTGCGGGAGCACCGCCCAGCCGGCCTATTTCCACTCCTCTGCACCACGGCTGAGGGTAGGAGGCTAAAACAAGCCCCCGAGGCTAAAAGAAGGCTGACACGGTGACCAGCTCTCCGGGTGACCAGCTCTCCGTGGAGCGTGACCTCTGGTGTGAGCAGACGAGAGCAGGGCTGTGTCCGCCTCCGCTGTCCTCTGCTGACGCTCCTGAGGAGTCTCTGTCCCACGGGTGGCAGAGGGACCACGCGGACCCCAGGGGTTGCTGTCACAGCCCTCTTCGCTCAACCCCCATCAGGCAACTCATTGGCAAGCCCCAGAATTCCCCGGAGAGCGAGGGGCAGCTCACCCGGCACATGAAATCCAGCAGCGTGGCGGTGATGGCAGGGTGAGGCTTCATGGAGTGATGCATCACCAGGATGGCGGGCTCTGGAAGGAGAGAGCAGGGAGCCCTGTGCTGAGAGCCCCAGAGGTGCCCACACCCCCTCTGCCCCCCCCTCCCTGCAGACCCAGCCTTCTGCCCCTGGGGGCGCAGAGGGAGCCCCCTTCTTTTGGCTTGCACACCCCACTGCCTTCCTCCAGCTCCTAAATAACACGTGGGCTTCCAACAAGGGCCAGGACCAGCCTCCCTGCAGGCAGGAGCGCCCAGCAATGCCCCCAGCTGTACCAGTCCCTGCCTGCCCACAGGGAGGGATGCTCTGGGGCCGGCCAAGGACCTCCAGGAAGACGAGGACCTCCAGGAAGATGCTCGCTGCTACCACGGATACGAAAACCACAATTGAAAGCGGCTCCATCAAAGCAGCTCTCCTGCAAGCCAGCAAACCCCAGGAGTCCAGGGCAGGGGAGGGACCTGACACCCTTTGGAGATAATCGGGCTTTCCCCACCAGATCCCCCTTCCTCTACCAGCTCTGGAAGGCATTAACCCCTCCTTCGCCCTGAGCCCCTCCGGAGAAAGCCTCCCTGTGCCGTACCTATATTCATGATGCTGTCCTTCTCGGGGTTAAAGAAGAGCCAGTCGTAGAACAGGGCCAGTTTGGCATTTGAAGCAGCAACGTTGGACTAGAGAAGAGAAATAAATAAATCCCAATTGGCTGAAGAACACAGTGCTGAGCCCCCGTCCCCTCCGCACACTTGATGTCCCCTCCGCAGGCCCGACGCGCCGGGCTCTGCTGCGGTGAGGCCGGGGGAGCGATGCTCTTCCCACAGGAGGACAGAGCTGGCGAAACCCCCCCAGGTACCCGCTGCTGCTGCGCAAGAGTGAGTTTTCAGAGATGGGGGGGGGAAATTCTCGAGCAAATCTGCGGCTTTGAGAGCGATCACGGCGGGGCAGCCGGCAGAGGCCAAGGCAGCCCCAGGACCGGGGCCACAACCATGTGGCTACAACCCTGAATCGTGTCTAATCGGGCCCCGCGCGTCCCTTGACGTTATCTGTTACGTGTTTGTGGGCACAGCGGCTTCTGCTGTGAGGCCCGAGCGCTGCAGACGGCAGTCCCGCGTGGGACAAGGGACAGGCCGGGCGGAGAAAGCAGAAGCCAACGAGGCTGTAACGAGGCATCTCCACTCTCACACCCCACTGGGAGAGGAGAGGCCCCACGCCTTGTAAACGGGCCATAAACATAAATCAGAAACAAAGGGCTTGACAAGCTGAACCGTGAGAAGGTGAGGTTTATGCAGGGAAAGCGGATCCCAAAGGATCCAGCGCGCAGCAGAGCCAGGAACTAAAATCCAGAGCCCAGAGCAAAGGTCGACGTCCTAACGGCTGCTCTGCAATTCCCTCCTTCAGCCCAGCCAGCAAATACCTAATCCCGACCCCTCCTGCAGCTCCCAGCATCGGCAGGGATCCTGCAAGGGAAGGATCCCAGGCGATGGCGTGGGTCCGGCCCTCGCAACTCACCGTGCAGGTGGTGAGCAGCCACCCGATGATGGCCCAGCGCGGGAGGATGTCGGAGCTGAGCACCTCGTTGGAGGGGTGGACCACGCCGCAGATGTAGCGTATGAGGTCGCAGCGCAGGGACTGGCTGTCGGGGGTGGACAGGTATTGCCGCTGAAACCAGTCCTGGTACCGCTTCTGCTGGCCGAACCGGACCTGAAGGGAAAGGGAAAGAGGCAGGTTTTGCTCCGAGGCTCAGGAAAAGGCTGCTGGAACCACGCTCTGCCATCCTCCCAGCTGTTTCTTTCGGCAAACTCTGCGTCACGCCCTGCTCCCCGTCAGCCCCGCGCTGGCAGCGTCTTCGGAGAAGACCGAGGAAGCAAAAAGGCCACGGTGCAGCGTTCCCCCGCGGGGCGCAGGGGACCACACGCCCTGCGTGCGCGGCACAGGCGGCCCCCAGCGAGCGCTGCCTGGCGAGCGAACCCCGATCATGGTTAACCCCCGCGCCGGCGCTGCGCGGCTGCCGGCCTCTCTGGAACGTGGCTGCTGTTGTGGGAGCTCCGATAACCCACCGCATCGCAGCCGCTCAGAGAAAGCCACTCGCCTTGGAAAGCGGCCAGCCGGGAGCAACGTTCCCCTGCAAAGCTGTTTTGTGCCTTTTACTCAATACCGAGGACGTCTCAGGCCCGTCTGCACCAGCTCCTGCTGGGCAGCCTCTCCTCCTCCCGTCGCCATCAGATGCCAGAAGCAACAACTACTCGCCCCAGGAAAGCTCTGCCCTCCCTCCCCAGTGCCTCCATGGGAATGGGAATGGAGCACCGTGGATGGGGCAGGGATGCGTGGCCCCCTCCCCGGCGTTGGCACAGGACCCCCCCGGCGAGCAGGAGGGAATTACCCGTGAGGTCATGAAGAGCAGCTTGGTTTCCATGTCGGGAGTGAGGCGACACGCCAGGAATTTGCGGGAAGTCCTGGACTGGAGGAGCTGCAGGACACCTGGGGAGAGACAGAGAGCTCGGTCTGTGCTGGCGCGGCCCCGGCGGGACGCGGGCAGGGATCTACCAACGCCCGCAGCCAGCCCAGTTCGGAGTGTTAAGCTCCATTTCCCCAAGGCAGTGGAGAGGGATCAAGATTTTGGCTGGAAAAGGTCTCCTAAAACATCCCTTGTCTGGAGCGAGCTTTTGTCAGAGATCCCTAACGAGGAGGCCAGGAAGAGCCTGGAGAAGGGGAGAGAGGAGGCACGGCAGGGCCAGGACAAGATCTGGAGGAGAAATGAGAAAGTCCAGACGCCAAATCCTAAGCCGTAACCAACAGAGCACATTCCCCACCTCCCAACCCCTTGCGAGGGAGCACAAAGATGATCTTAGACTCATCCCTGCTACCGTGAAACCAGTTGTCCCAGCAGAGCTGATGGTTTGGGACAGAGCGCTCGGCCTGGGCTGGCATAAGGAGAGCCCACCCTGGGCTGCGCCGGCACCTCAGTCCAGATCCTCCCCTGGAGGAAAGGCACTCGCACGTAACAACAAAACAGAAAACATTGTGGAGAACGGGAAGGAGGAGGAGAGGTTGCAAAAGCCGCTCGCGTTCCCAGCCAGCTGTGAAGAGGAGGAATTTACGGCCGGAGCGGAGCGGCTTCGCTGCTGCTTGAGGAGACCTGAAGGGTTTACGGGGCAGGGGGGCGGGCGCCAGGGACGCCGCGCACACGGGGCGCGTTTGGGCGCTCTCGTCCTCCCGCCGCGCAGCCGGAGGGTCGCCGCTGGGGGACGGCGGGAGGAGGGAAGCTTCAAAGCCGAAGAGAAGAGATGCCAGCTCCCACGGAGCTCGGAGGAAGGGCGGGAGGGAGCTGCGCATCTCGGGACGAGAGCCACAAAGGCACCTCGCTGGTTTGGAGCCTGAAGGGAGGGACAGGTCCTGCGCCCGGAGCCACCCCCCCTGCGGTTTTCCCCCGTCCTCGGTGTCCCCCTGAGCTCTGGCCCTGCCGGCGGGAGCTCGGCGAGAGAGACTGGGATGGGAGGTCACAGAGAGCACACGGCCCGGCGGCTGCTGGAGATAACAGCCGCCTCGCAGAGCCGTTATCACAGGCTCCCGACAGCAGGCAAGAGGGCAAAGAAGCCGCCTTATGACCAACTGCAGGGGAAATTATTTTGGGGAGGGACCGTCCAGGCTCTGCACGATCTAGTAAGGGGCTGCCCAGGGAGGTGGTGGAGCCGCCATCCCGAGAGGAATGTAAAAGCCGGGTAGATGCTGTGCTCGGTGATGTGGTTTAGTGAGGGTTTTTGTCAGTGTTCGGTTGACGGTTGGGCTTGATGATCTGAAAGGTCCCTTCCAGCCTGGGCAATCCTGGGATTCTAAGTATGAAGCAGGACAGCCCTGGACGGATCAGCTTAGCATAGAATCACAGGATGGTCTGAGTTGGAAGGGACCTCAAAGCTCATCCCGTCCCACCCCCTGCCCTGGGCAGGGACACC
>VXBO01011687.1:0-14105 GCA_013400135.1 Rhinoptilus africanus | reverse complement strand
CACGCGCCTCGGGTCCGGCCGCACCTCGCCAGCCGGGTTATTCGCGCTGGGTGCCAAGAGCGGGCCGGGCTGACTCGGCGCCTCCAGCGTGATCGATCGCCCCCGGCATCCCCCGGCTCGGGGAGCTGTAAATCACACGTCCCGTGGAAGCGCCACCGCTGCGCGCAGCGGCTGCCACGCCAGGGCCACCGGAGGGGCCACCAGCCCAGCGGCAAACGACTCAGCTGCCCTAAATCACCGCGGCCGGGGAGCCTGGGGAAGACGTGACAAGTGTTTGCTTTCCCAGGCTCTGCTCCCCGCGTCTCGCTGGATGCCAGGAGCAGGTTAATTAGTCGGGGCGGGCTGGCGCTGAGCGGAGGTTACGTTAGGGAGGATGTGGGAGTAATTAAGGCTGGGATCCCCGGGGGGCCGGCAGGTCAGCATCCCCCCCTTCCCAGCAAGGGCCGCGCAGAGAAGAAAAATGCTGCCAAAGGAGGGCAAAAGCCACCCGGAGCCACGGGATTCATCGATCCGACAGGCGGAGAAAATGAAAACACCGGGAGGAAGCATCACGCTCGTGCCGCCATTAGCAGCGAGCAGCTCAATTAACACGCGGCGTCGGGGAGGTAGAGGCAGGCAGTGCTCGAGAAGCAGCTTTGCTGTAACTGTTTTTAATTAAACCAAGCGCTCACCGCTCCGAATGCGGCACCAGATCTTCACACGCGTGCCTTTAATTAAAGCTCTGGCTTTCCCCTAATCGAAGCACATAAATCCCAGCAAAGAGCTGCAGGTTCTCCCTTGGGCTGGCTTCCAGCCCCCAGCTCGCCCCGCGCTCAGACGCCTTCTGCGCTGCTACGGTCGGTGTCATCGACACCCCAGCAGCACCTTCAACAGCGGCTGAGCCTTTTCCTCCCACATCCGCTCCTCTGACAAACTCAAGTGACAAAGTTCTGCTGTTACTCAGCGCCTGGAGCTTTCTCCCGCAGACCCACGGCCAGATGTGGCTCTGCATCACCGCTGAGAAGCCGCTATTTCTCCCCCAGCCCAGCCGTTCGCAGTTATTTGTTCGCAAGACGAGAGCTGTCGTGTTTTGGCAGGACGAGGAGCGCTTCGGAGGCGCTCCCAGGCACGGGGCGGCCGCCGCGAGTAGCACCAACGCAGGGGAAAACCACCTCAAGAGCTGGCGGGGGCTTAAATACGGCTGGGAAGAGAAGAGCTGAGCTTAACACGAGGGCAGCCGAGGCGACAGGGCCAAGAAGCGAAGGGCAGCCAAGCCCAGGAGACCGCAGAGGGTCCCTCCTCCCTGTGCCCGGCTGGAGCACTAGGTGGCACTCGCAGCAGCGCGCGCCCGCCCAGCTATTCCCGGAATAATAATAATAATAATAAAATACCACTAGGACTGTTAGCGTGGCCAAATAAATGCTTTAACAACTTGATTGTTAACCGCGGGTAATAAGCGATTTTGAGGAGAATCGCTGCCGTTAAGAGACAGGCCTCGGTGGAAAGCTATAAGGCGTTTAAAAATAACGACTCTGCCCAGCCAAAGGCTGCGGTTTGGAATTCTGCTTATCATCAATTAACGGCTGCTTTGCCAACAAAGGACAATGCGGAGCCCATAGGACAATACTTCCCAGCTGGCCTGTCCCCAACAAATTAAAGTTGCAGCCCTGATGAAGCAGGAGCTGTTTAAGCACAGGAAGCTTTTTGGAATTAACTCTGTCCTTCTCCTCCAAAAAGGAACACCTCCCCCGCAGCTCTCGGGGAAACTCAGGAAGAAAATATTCCTGGGATGCTGCTCCCGAGCCACGCGCGCTCCTCAGCCACAGCGGGCAATGTCACCCCCTGGCCGGAGCGGGGGCTGACCACCTACGGGGGGACACACACGCGGGAATGGCCATGTCCTCGCACAGGGCTCGGGGACAGCATCAGCCCGGGCACATCCTCTTACCCGACGTGACGCACGGCCCCGCTCCAAGCCCCGCAGAGGAGGTTTGCTAATGGAGGGACTTCAGGACACCCACCCACCCACGACCTGCTGCAGAGAGGGCTGCGAGAGCTAGAAATTTATGCCAGGGCTTGAAAAATACGCTTGGTAACGCAGCGAGGGGAAACGTGGAGGGCTTTTGGTGCAGAAAACCCCAAGCAACGGGCTCCCAGGCAGGCTGTGACTGCAACGCAGCGCCCCGGAGTCTGCCTCTCGCGGGAGCAGGACAAGCAGAGGAGGAGCCCTCTCCCTCGCTTCGCCCCCGGCCGCTGCCCTCTTCAGACCCAGCCTGGGCCACAGCCTCCCGGCAGCCGTACCTCTGCTCGGTCAGGATCTCCAGGACGTTCTCGGCCAGCCAGATATTCTTCGCCGTCACATCCCCGCCTGAAAGCAAAGAGGGAGAGGGAAGAGAAAAGCCCGGCAGAGGAACCGGAGCGGTTTTGTTGCCAGACTCGACTGAGCCACCGACCGCTTCGATCCCTGTGTCCCCAGCGAGGCAAAGCTCATGACGGAGTTTTGCTCCCTGTCTGAAGAACAGGCTCCTGCCTGCTCCCTCTCCGCCTGCCCCACGTCCTTGGCTGTCCCTAGATATAGCACATCTCTAGGCACAAGTGCCTTTTTGATAAGGAATCAAGGGGGGGCTTTGCTGCAAGAGTGTTCTTGCAAAAGCGGCGTGATAACATGGAGTCAGTAATTACCCTTCTGGAAATCAAAGCAGCCAGAAAGGGATGAGATTCAGTAGCTGGAAAAGAGAAAACATTTGAAGCTGCTGAGCCTACAAAGGGGAGACATGTCTGCAAAGAATGCCCAAACTCTCCAATAAAGGCCAAAGGTGTCAAAGCGGCACCTCGTGCCCCCAGTGTGGGCCTTCAGCACGAAGCCGGAGCCTTTGGCTGCCGTCGCCGGGAGCAGAGCGGGACTCCTGCTCGCCGGGGCACGGAAAACGCCTAAAGCAGGCAAGCCAAAACAATGGGATCATAACAATTAAGGCATCGTAAAAGCGGTGAGAAGTGAGACAGCGGCGTCCTTCCAGAACAGAAGGGGCCCTGAACGGGGAGGTGCAACCGAGGGGAAACAAGGGATGCCTTCACCAGTGGTTTTTAAAATGTTGTGTTTACACTGCGGGGCCAGGGCAGCTTGGCTCGCGCTCAGGACTCTTCCCCTCCCTCCCCATTCTTCCCCCCCTGAAGAGCAGACACGGCAATTTCCAACGCGGGCCGCCCAGCCCCGTGCCGCAGGCGCGGACAATGAGAACACAATGTCAGGTTTTACGGTGGGACATTAATTCCTCCTCCGTGGACGTCAGTGGCCGGTACCAGCGCCCGGCAGAGAACACGGAAGAGGCACCGTTCCTGTGAGTCCGGAAAGGCGTGTGTGCGCGTGTGTGCGCGCACGGTCGTGGGGTGCTCACACCGAGGGCTGGGGGGAGTGTGCTGCGGGCCACCCCACGGCCAGTGCCAGCTCCCTGGCGGGGCTACTGACTCGACGTGGGGTGGAGCAGCCTCTCTGACGCGTTACAGAGGAGCCACACGCACGGCTCTTGCCACCCCAGAGGTCAAGGCAGGGACTAAGGATGATCCTGGGGCTCTTGCACAGTGCCACGGGGGCAGAGCCGGCAGCAACAGGAACCAATACATTTCCTGGCTGTGCCAGCATCTGCCAGAAGCCTCCTGGCGCTCTCCATGATTCACCCCTCGTAGAGGCTGTTGCGAGCAAGGCTTATCCTCTGCCTCATCCTCCCTGGAGAGGTTTCCTCACCAGACAGGTTGGGGCAGGCTCGGTGCCTGCAGTCAGCCCTGCTCCTGCCTGTCAGCTGGGGACAGAGACATTCGGGAAGTCTGTCCCGCCGGCAGCACAGTCTCTGGCTCTGACGCCAAGCGCAGCACGCCACCACTCAGCCCTGCTCTGCCGCCGGCAGCGCCCAGCCCCCCGGCGCCGAGCAGGGGGGACGCGGGCAGCGGTCACCCCGCACCCCCGGCACAACTCACCCGCGATCTGCTTCATGAAGGTCATGCAGACGCCGTCGGCACCCAGCACCCCGCTCTTCACCAGCTCCCGCAGCAGCCACACCAGCTGGGCAGAGGGAGAAATCGGTGTCGCTTTTGCCACAGCTTCCCCCAGGGACACTTCTCCCCAGTGCCGGGGCTGCCCCGGCTGGAAAACGCCACCACGTTTCCCTTCCCTGAGTCCTTAACGTGGAGCAAAGGAGCTCCGGCTGCCCCCCGAGCCCTCCATGCTCAAGCGCCCTCTGCCCCGATGGTGTGAAGGGAGCGATCCTGGGAAGAAAACCTCCTCCTCACCTGTGTCCGGCAGGTGTCCTGCAGCTTCAAGTACTTCTCCATGAGAATGTGGTTGATCTTGTTGAGAACGATGTTCATGCCATCTCGGCTCACCAGCGCCAAGTCCCGGTAGCACTGCAGCAGAGAAGGGCAGGAGATGGTTACAGATGAAGGAAAACAGACCATGATTTTATCAAACCTGACCAGATAACAGCAAATAAACGAATCCCAGGGCAAGAGCACGGAGGCAGGCAGGCTCCCGTGGGGTGACCTGAAGCAGCAGCCCCAGGCCAGGCTGGGAGAGCCATTAATCCTCTGGGGCGTTATAAACCGACAACTGGATTCAGCTCCAGGAGCCAAAGGTTCCTCGCTGCAGAAGGGACACCGTCTGGCTCCCCTGTCCCCTCATCCCAGCCCTCCCTGCCACCACATGGCTCTGGAGAGACCGGCGCTCGGGGGAAGAGACAGACCTTGAGGAAGGAGCAGGTAGGGAACAGGCACACCCCGGTGACTTAAGCCCCCACTGCTCCAACCTCCCTTGCCACCAGTGACCACCAGAACCGCACCACAGATGCCTGCCGGACTCGTGGTGACTACGACGCGATGCTGGTTCCCCCCGGCCGCGTGGGAGCTGCAGGGAGAGGAAGGAGCGGAGGCAGATCGTCCCCGCGCCTCCCGCTTCTGCTCGCACACGCCGCCTGAGCTCAGACAGAGCTGACTTTGGAGATGGTTTGGCTCAAAACCACGCTGCCATATCGGCTCATTTCGGGTTAGAAATCCAGACATCCTGCCCACGGTCCAAAGCGGCAGATTTGGTGGGGTTGTGCTATGGGATCGTAGGGAAAGGAAGGACTTTCTCCATCTTGTCTGCCACCAGCAGCCAGACAAAGAGCTGGCCGGAGAGAGAGCAAAGGTGCTGGCTCTCCCTTCCCCTCCGCTCGGACAGCAGGGGGTGGAGGGTGATTAGGAAGTAATTTGCTAAGTGGTTCTGCATGAATGTTAATTCGTGCCAGTAAATGTCATGAGATCCCAGAGAGCAGGGGTCTGGTCTCTGCATCCTCCTTTGGAGAGTTAATGAGGCCTCAAAAAATCGCTTTGATTAGAATCCCTGCGTTCAGGCCTTCCCCCTCCCGCTTTCATACAGCTCTCTGTAAAATAAATAAATGCATTTTAAAAATCCCAAACAAACAAACAAACAAACAAAAGAATCCAAGAGGTGTAGACTCTTTGGGGCCTTTAATTGCTTTTGAAAAGCTAAATGAATACCCACAGAGCAGAGCCAGACTCTGAGTCTCCCCCCGGCCGACTACCTGGCCAGCAACGAGCATCTCCCCCCCCTGCACCAGCTCCGAAAGAGAACCGCAGACCTCGCACCGGGTGGGACGCGGGGGGGACACAGCCGGCCCGGGAGCATGCGGGATGGCAGCTCCCCCGCGGGCCTGCCCAAACTGGAAGCTTTTCCTCTGTTTGGAAAACGATGGTGGTGTGGGGTCCCCGCCTGGATCCCCCCGTTGTGCTCCACCACAGGGCTGCGATCGCCCCCCCCCCGGCACGTCCCTCTCGCCCTCGGCAGCAGCGAGGAGATGAACATTTTTCATCTCAGTAGCTTTTCCCGGCGGCCAGCAGCTTCTGTGCTCAAAGAACTCATGTTTTTCTGGCTGAAATGCCCAGGCGTTGGTTTTTTTGCCGGATGTGTGCCGGGCGCAGCGTCCACACTCGCCTCTAAAGCCACCAAGATGTCCTGTGACACGGCCCTGAGAGCCTGGATTAGCTCCGGAGCAGCCGGGCCGATTCTGGCAGCAGCTTCAGGAGAAGGGCTGGAACAAACAGCTCGAAGAAACACTCCGAGGGATTCACTTCTGGTTCAGTACCTAAGCCTCAGGAGGAAGGCCCCCGTAATCCCATTACCTTGGGAAGTTTGGCAACTCTTGGCCTTGGTGACCGCATCCTTCCTCAAATCCCATCGGCAAACACCGCAGAAAACCAGAGCTCAAACCGCACCTACGAGGTTGGGGATCCTTGGCCCAAAGTACAACTGGCCAGAGGAGAACAATTCCCATTTTACCAGGGTGACGGGAGCGTGGCACGGCACGGAGCGGAGGCTGAGCTGGGTCAGACTGGGCCCTTGATTAACAATAACCCAAAGGAAGGTGCTGGGAGACAAATCCTCAGGGCTCCAGCAGATGGGGGTGGGGAGAAAACCTGAATTTCTTGATTACTGCCGAGGCTGCAAACAATCCATCCTCTCCTCCCGGCTCTTGGCAGATCGGGGCCGCCACTCGCTCAGGCCGTTTAATTAACGGGAAGAAACAAATCATAAATGTTCGCTTTAAATGAGAGGAGAAGGAAAACAAAAGATGACAGCTATGGAGCGGAGGGGAGAGGTCCTCCCCCTGCCCAGCAGCGGGGCAGGAGAGGCACACGATGGACAGACGCTGGAGAAGATGCCGGGGAAGCATCAGGCTCATCCGTAGGGAGGGCTCCGTGCACTCTGATCCCGGAGCAGAGTGTTAATTAAAGGGAGAGGTGCCAGGCGGAGGAGGGAGATCTGAGGGATCAGTTGCTGTCACTTTGATATTTGAAGGCGGTCAAGTGTCCCCTCTCGCAGCTGGACAAGCTTAGCAGGGATAATCTCTCCTGGCCGGGGGCAACACAGCGGGAGGAGACCCGCCGGCTTCTGACAGTTTTCCACCACGGCGAGGGGAGGGCTGCGCCACCATTCCCTTAATCCATCAGCGAGGAGATGGGGCAGCTCGACCCCCTCCCGAAAAGGAAGGGAGATGTGCTTTAAACGGCCTCTCTGGGGGAAAATGGGATACCCCGCCTCCCCTCCACGCACCAGCAGCCGCAGGTGGGGGACGCGGTGGGAGACGCGCCGGGGACAGACACCCACTGGGGAAATACAAGATGACCAAGCAGATGGCGCGAGACGCCTCTGCTGGCGTGGTGGGACCGGAGCCTGCTCGGCTTCGAGGGCAACAAGCACTAAAACACCCTCAAACGCAAACGTATCTGTGATATCCCTCATTTTTGGGGGCAAAACAACGGGGCCCAGGAGGACGGTGAAGCCTCGTGGGGTACGTTTGATTCAGTACCGCCCCCACACCCACCACCTCGCTGGGCTCGGCGCTGGCGTGCTGACACCCGAGGTGGCGGATCTTCGCCCGTGACCGGAGTCACGCGGGAATGGCCACTTGTCCTGGTTTGAGGGACACCACTACGGACAACCAGGGCCGGCCGCACCGAGCATCCCGGACCCACGGGCTTCTCGCTGGAGGATGACGAGAGCTCTGCCCTCCGCGTGACAATTCCAGAGCTCCCTCAAGATGCCGCACCCGTCAGGCAAACGCTGACCCCTCTTCACAGTCAGGGAGCAAAGACAGGGGGTAATTTTCCCCCCCCCAAAGCCTGGCAGGACAATCCCTGACCGTCTCCCTGTCCCTGCTGTCTGGCTACAGGGCAGGTGGCAGCAACAGATGACATCAGAGCCCAGCAGAGCGGCAGATCCAATTACTCCCTAAGAAAAGTAACGTGCTCCGAAGAGCGGATCTGAGGAGAGCGGGAGGACCAGCCACCTCTAATTAATGTGGCCATGAGCAGCAAAGCATGTCCCCAGCCTGCCACCTCCGGGAGACGGCGCGGGGGCCTGCCAGCAGCGGGGCCACAAGGGAGCCCGACTGCTGGCCCCTCTGCCAGAGGAGACCGCAGAGGGGGGGGGAACGTGCTGAGCAGGTTTATCCCAGCCCCTCGCAGCGGGATGGGGGGCGAGTGGCATGCAGATGGAAAGCTGGAGCATGCCAGACTCGCTCAACCTTTGCTTCCAGTGTATGGACGCGTAGGGAAAGCACCTGCCCCGCGAGCCTTATGCTCAGTCATCCACGTCTGGATACTCCCCACCGCATCCCTGCCGTGGTCCAGCACGTTCTAGAGGGGAGAAGAGCATTTTACTCAGCGTGGGGGAGGTTCACCCTTTGGAAGACAACTAGTCAGGAACTAGAAATACTCTTTGGCTCCCACAGCGCCTTGGAAAGAAGGATGCAGTCAGCGATGCTCCAGCCTCAGCTGGATTCAGCCTCTCCAGGCTTCCAAGTCTTGTGCTTGGTGCAGGAGGCGGAATCAGGCCAGAGCGGAAGGACAGCAGGGCCCGGGACTCTGCGGTCAGGGTTTGGGAAGGCTTGAAGCCAACGAGGAGAGCAAAACTCAGCCACGAGAAACCTGACTCGCACCAGCACCGTAAGCAATCAGGCCTAAAGGCTGCCGGGAGAAGCGTGTTTTGCTTTCAAGAGGTGATTTCTGGGGAACGGAGCTGTACCTCCATTGACAAGGACCATCCCATCCAGCAATGCCGAGGCAGATCCGAGTTCTGGGAGCTAATGTGGATCCCTTGCTTTGGTGGAGAGAGCTCTGCCCTCGTAGCAGCAATTAAATCAAGAGAGAATATCGCATGAGTCACCTTCGGTCCAGCGCAGCGCCAGGATTTACAGAGCATCCCTAATGGCACGCCACTCCGCCGCGCTGGCGACAGACCCCGCCGCCTTCAAGAGCCCACTTCAACCCTTTTAAATCCTGCCCAACCGAAACGCACCCGAACAAGGACCCCTGGGCAACGCCGGCCCCACACGGCCCTTCCAACAGGGCTTTTGTTTTTCCTCCTCGCTGCTACAAACTGGTCTGGTTTCTACAGCCAAACGTCATTTTCGGCTCCCTCCTGAGCACCCCCGGTTTGTAGCAACAGCGCCAAATCCCCACCCGAGATCTTGAGAACACAAAACGTTCCTCTTCCCGTAGGTGAGTAACTGCAATTTTAAAATCGCAGTTTACAGCGTCGTTAAGAAGAGTTATTTAAAAATTAAATCCGGTTCTGTGGAATTAATAGAGGTGGACTGCTAAAAAGCAATTTTCTCTAGAAATTGAACATGTTCCTCCTCTGGAGTCTTGGTGATTATTTCTGTAGGCATCTACATCTGGCTTCCAGCACGCCGACCCGTTCTGGGCCTCCAAAGACAAGACAGAAACTGGGAAAGGCCTTACAGTTTCTTGAAGAATCAGTACTCGCCTCCCACGGCGAAAACCAATTAATTCTAGGGCTGTGAAAGAACCCAGCCGAGCTCCCTTCCCCGCAGCGGCAGCTGCTGCAGCCCCTGTGCCACGTGGCCGCAACAAAACCAGGCCCGGTCCAAGCAAAGTCATTGCCCCGCTACAATAAACACGGCTCAGCGCCGAGGGTTCCAGCCAGGCGCCTTCCGACGCCCGCACGAGACCCAGAACTTCCCCAGCTCCCAGTCCCCGGCTGCCTGGAAACGCAAAAATAACGTCTGGCGGAGGAAGTTTGGGCCCTCACCGAGGGGCGCAGCCGTGCCTTACCTTCTGCGCCTGAGCGGGTTCCGTCAAGACCAGAGTGAAAAGACCCAGGCAGATCTCCTCGTGCTGGGGGGTTCCTTTACAAATCTGGGAGAGAAGAAGGCAAGCGCCATCGGTGAGCGGGTGAACCGGGACTTTGGGGGAAGGTCAGGGAAGCAACAGGAGGAGGAAACCCCTCTCCAACCCACCAAACGGGTGCTCAACGGAGCACCCAGCGCGGAATTCAAAGCGGGATCACACGGGAAGGCAGAAAACATGCAGGGGGCTCTCGAACATTTGTACCCCGCTGCAAAGTTAGCGCTGGTGCAAACCTCTCAGTACCGAGAGCTTTCCACTGGTTCCAGTCGGCCACTCCAGGATCTCTCGTTACTGAGGGGCAACAAAGGCCCAGACTCCTGCCCGTGGTTGAGGACCAGGCCAGGCTCTTCTTAGAGACCTTCCTACGACCTGGTCATCAAGCGGGAAAGCATTTCATGAGCTTCAGAGCCCTAAAAATCCAGCCTGGGCTGCCGACCTTTTCCCATTAAGGGAAGGCAACTCTGTGCCGCTGACTGCAACAGCCCAAGGTGTTCCAGGGAGGAAAAAATGCAACCAACATGTCTGAGAGCCCATTAACGTGTCACACGACAGTTCCCTTATACGGTAACGTCTGCAGCTTGCTGGCAAGTATTTTAAGACCATGCAGAGTTAGAAATAAATGCTCCGTCCCTCAACAGAAAGGCTGAACCTGCCCTTTCCAGGTCTGGAGTCCGGCTGTCTGGAGGCCAGGAAAAAGCTGATGCGAGCAGCGCGGGAGTAGAAAAAATATAGGAGAAATGCAAACAGCAGCAGCAGAGGCACAGCGACGGAGTCCTGCGTGTGCACACACGGGGACACAGCACCCCTGCGCTGGGAGACACACGCGCGCGGCCAGGTTTCAGCAAGAAATTGCACTGCAGGTTGGCTTCCAAACAGGCGATTAGGCACGGATTAAAGCCGCGGTGCTGCTTTGTCTTTGACTGTAAGGGCTCTGGGAATCCTTGGCAGGCTGAGAGCAGGGCAGGCCCCGTTCCCCAGCCCCTTCCCAGCTGCCTGGTCTTTGGGCCACTGCCTCGGAGAGCGATCCCCGCAGGTACAATACACCACGGGCTATTTCCTCCAGGCGGGATTTCTCGTCTCTCAGGGACCTGACACTTACGTGAGCGTTGAGGGCATCGTTAGCTTCCCTCTCCGACAGCCCGTTGGTTAGCGAAGTCACGATGCCCACGCATCTCTCCAGTCTCTGAAAGAGAGAAAAGCCAACCATCACAAAGCGGGAAGCACAAACGCTCCAGCACATCCGCGCCGACGCAAGGTAGGGCCGAGGCTGCTTTGACCCCCCCCCAGACACCTCCACAGGCAGAAAACCAGCCGCTGACGCAACAGCCGCTCGTGGCTCGCGTCGAGGCTCCGAACCTCCTGCCAGCGGGAGAAGTCACCGCCTCATCAACGTTCACTTATTCGCAGGTTTGGGCTTTAAATACTCTGCTGACACCACTCGAGGAGCCAAAAAGCAAACGCGTGATTATTCAGCGATACCAATACTGAGGTCCCTGTGATACGAGGCCAAGACGCGGCCGTGCAAAGGCGGAATTTGAGGCAGGGCTGTCAGCCCTCGCTCTGAGCACGGAGCTGCACCCCGGGGATGACGAGCTGCCCCTGCCCTGGCATCCAGCAGCTCCCGTCCGTCTGGGAACGCCGGGCTGCGGGGCAGCAGCCTGGAAACCTTCTGTCCTCCTCACTTAACATCTGAGCAACTGCTGGCTGAGAATAAACAGCAGGAGCAGATGTTTGCAGGCAAACGCCCCGAGGGATGAAGTGATGGGAAGAGCCACCAAGTCAGGAGTGGTAAGTTACGAGAGCACAGGCATGAAAACACTTGGAAAAGCAAATGGCAAAGGCTTCCAAAGGCTGGAGAGCATTCAGAGCTGTCCCCTCTCCACGTAGAACTGGTTTCTTCCCTCCGGCGGGCTGGGCACCGGCGTTAGCCGATGTCTGCCTCTGGTGCGAGGAAAACGGGAGCAGAGCAGCGTGGCTCCGGGCACGGGGACACCACCTCCTCTCCCACCTCGCGGTGCCGCCTCAGACACGGTGACGGAAGCTCCGCGTGGACTCAGGGGCTCACCACCTGCTCTGGCAGCAGCGGTGACACCCGAGCGCCCGCAGACGGGTGGAGAGCAGGGATCCAAGGGCTCCTTTAACGCCGGGGTCTCGCTCTCCCGCTCCGGCTTGCACAGTGAGACCTTGGTCTAAATTAAACTCCACCGTAACGAGCTCCGTCGCCACGCGAGGGAGATGTGCCCTGTCTTCTTTGCTGGTGCCACCACCTCCACGCCGCAGCCGCAGACCCGGCTGGACCGCTTTGGCCACGGCAGCGGCTCGAGGGCAACGAGGTCTCGCTTTCCTGGAGTTTCCTCGGAGCCTACAGTTAAGGGAGCGGTGACCTGTTTGCACCCGGGAGAAGCGGCAAAAGCAGCCCAAGAGAGGCAATAAGCAGGTTACACGAAGGTTATTTCGACAAAGTCACTTTTTGATGAAAACGCGGACACATCACACGGATTACGGAACTGAGCAGTGACTCCTCTGCGTATCAAAGGGGCTGCAGGGAAGGAGCTGTTGAGAGGGGTCGGCCGTTCCCCCCTCCCAGGAATAGGAAAGGCGCGCACTGGTCAGTAAGGCGGAGACAATGCCTTTGAGAACCGGCTTTGTTCCGGGCCCAGCGATGGCATTAGGAAAGAGCAATGGGGCAAACCCCATGAAAATCTCAACTCTAAAGCTGATGAATTATTTAAAAGGGAGGACAAGATCCAGCAGCTGAAAAAACAAGAGTTTGAAAAATCCCAGTGAGAAATAAGACAACTTGTCGGCAGGGAATGCAGCCAACCAGCCACCAGCAGAGCCCTGCAGGGAAGCTCAGGGTCAAATGTCCTTGAGCTGAGACCCGCCGTTGGACCTGCCGGATCGGGGTTTGGTGTTCCCTTCTTGGGATAAACGGGAGACGCAGCAACTCGCTGCCGCCAGGGACGGAGGTTATCTGCCAACAGTATTTCTACCTTTGAGCAAGTTTAATGGTTCACGCTCCCGGAAAAACCTCTGCCCGGAAAAACCTCTGCCCAAACCCACAGCGGATCAAGACGACAATCTCTCCATGTTACCACCTGGTATGAGATTTATTCGCACCAGTCCTTCCGCTCACATCTTTCGCCCCCAAATGGGTGTTCAGTTACTGCCACCAGCAGCTCCGACCGCTGCTAGAAGGAAAGACGGGAGGAGGTTTTTCCCTCAACATGGCAGCCTGTTTGCCGGGAGAACTCCATGTGCAACGATCACGCACAGCTCTTCCCCTGCACGCTCCGCTTCCTGTTTGTTGGAGTCTTTAACACAAGAAACACGAACCTCGTGACAGTAAATCCATCAGCGCTCAGGAGTATAATTAACACCTGAACCAATTTCTCCCAATTGACCGAGCTTTTGGTCAAAAGCGCTGCTTTCCAGCGGTTTGAGAGAGGCACAGGAGGAAGGTTTGCTGGACAGAAGTGGCTCTGGGAAGTCTTCTCCCGGGAATTCTGTTTGCTCGGGTACATCGCCTTCACCAAACGCGATCTCCATCACACTCACTGACCTGCGTTGGCTCCTTCCAGACCTGATGCTCTCAGGGAAAGCTCCGGGTAGGAGCCACCCGGACCTCAGCAGACCCGCTTTGGTAGCCCGGAGCCCATTCCCAAGCCCAGCCGAAGCTCCCGGCCATGCCGCGCTCGCAGAGTGACATGGGTCTGAAGCTGGGAACGTTCTGTCCAGCCCTGGACAGGACCCAAAACACACACGGGGACCGATGACTGCTTTGAAGGAATATAAATACACTCCAAATGGCAAAGGACAGTTTCCAGACCTTGAGACCCAGTTATTCCAGTTACCACCCTGTTTTTCTCCTGCGATTGAAATCCAAGGCGGTATTTTGCTTTTTGTCTGCACAGCTTCACGAGCCCCAAACCCGCTCGTTTCCATCACACGATAAATAACCCGTCTGTCCCACAAGTCCAGCAGACCCCAAACTTCCCTCTTTCCTCACCTGTGAAAAAAAACCCCAACTCTCTTTTCCCAGACAAAGCTCAACGGGAAGTGGGAGAGCGCTGTGGAACGTGGGGGCTGGTGAACACCCGTCAGAAAGTCTGCCGGATACTGGGGTGATGAGTCCTGTCGGTGCTCAGCCTTCGTAATCCCACTCCGCACCCCGCACGCGGGGCTGGGGGGAGGTGGGCAGGGCCCCCCCCGGCTGGGAGGTGGGTTTTGCTTAGAGCGANGGGGGGGCAGCCTGTGCCCCCCCCTCCCGAGCCCATAACCCGCTCCCTGGAGCCCCCCCGTGCCCCCAGCCCCAGGCACCTACCTCCTCCAACTCATCCTTGGCATCCAGAAGAGTGGAGACCAGCAACTTCCCTCCTCCTGCTGCTCCCCCCTTCCCCTTCTGCATCTCCATGGCCGGGGCC
>VXBO01011686.1:37016-52739 GCA_013400135.1 Rhinoptilus africanus | reverse complement strand
GCCCTGCCCACCCGCGCCGCGCCCGCCGTGCCGCCAACTTCGGGCTCGCCCGGCTCTCCTGTCCTCTTCTTGTGGTTTCCCCTCTTCTCCTCTCCTTTTCACTCTCCTTTTCCCTTTCCTTTCCCTTTTTCCTTTCCCTTTCTTTCCTTTCCCTTTTTCTTTTCTCTTTTTTCCTTTCACCTTCTTCCTTTTCCTTTTTTCTTTCCTTTTCTTTCCTTTCCCTTTTTCTTTTCCCTTTTTTCCTTCCCTTTTTTCTTTCACCTTTTTCCTTTTCTTTCCCTTTTCCTGACATTTCCTCCGCTTTTCCCTCTCCTTTTTTCCTCCCCTCTTTGATTTCTGTTTTCTTCTCCTTTTTCCTTTCCTCTTTTCTCTCGATTTTTCATTGCTTTGCCTTTCCCTTTGCTTTTTCTTTCTTTTTCTTTTTCTTTTTCTTTTTCTTTTTCTTTTTCTTTTTCTTTTTCTTTTTCTTTTTCTTTTTCTCTTTCTCTTTCTCTTTCTCTTTCTCTTTCTCTTTCTCTTTCTCTTTCTCTTTCTCTTTCTCTTTCTCTTTCTCTTTCTCTTTCTTTTTTCTCTTCCTTTTTCTCCTTCTTTTTCTTTTCCTTTTTCTCTTTCTTTTTCTTTTCCGTTTCCTTTTTCTTTTTCTCGCTTCTGGACCCGCCTGGGTGCTCTCTGTACCCGCTGCACGTCGCAGCCGCGTGTTCGTCCCGCCGGGCCCCCGGCCCCTGCTGCCTGGCCGCTGGCCGGTGCCATACACCCGAGGCCCGCGGTAACGAGCCCCCTCGACACTTGTCCCTAGCGCCCCCGGCTGCTCGCAGCTCTGCCCGTCGCCTGGGGCTGGAAGGGGAAAAATCCCGTGTGTCCCCAAAAGAGCGTCCCACGGGGAGAAGAGCGGTGCAAAATCATCCTAAACCGTTTTTACCCTGTGCTGTCTGGGCCCGAGTCCGTGTGCCTGTGGGGAACCCTATTTCCTCGAGCGTGGAAAAAGGGTCTGGCGTGAAATTTCGATTTTTATTTCATTGTTTTGTAATCACGGATCTTAAATAAAGGGGAAGCATGTTGATCCTCGGCCTGCGGCAGTGTTTTCTCCTATTTCTAAATATCCCCTGTTGCTCGGAATTGTTCTAGTTTAATTCACAAAGGCGCGAAAAAATACATTTGGAGAAAGGGCGCGTGCAGCAGGATCTTGCCTCGCCGCAACTTTTGCGCAGCCACACGAACTGCGCCTCCGAGAAGCTCGCGTTTAAGTCTCCGGGTTTGAATTTTTTACTTTTTTATTTTATTGACCTTGGGTCACTTCTCAAATACTCTAAAAGTAAAGCCAAAGAAGTCCTTTGCCGCCGGTTTCGGTGGAGCCCCGGAGCGCTCTCCGCAGCAGCCCTCCACCGCCGACCCCGCAGCCCCGGCTGCTCCGGGGCTCGGCTGGGGCAGCGGCCGCCGGGAGGGGGGAGCCTGCCACTGAGAGTGACCGATTTGCATTTTAATTGGGGGGCGAGGGAGGAGGAAAAATAATTAACCCGGGTTTGGAAGAGTAGAGGCAGGAGCGTGTGGCCGGCACCCAGGGGAGCGGCTTCTCCTCCCGCCTGCAGAGGAGACGGTGCGGGGGCCGGGGACCGCACTCGTGTGGCTCGGGCGGGGGAGGACAGGGGCTCCCACCCCCGCTGCCTCCCGCCTCGGAGCGCCCCGAGGCGGCTTTGCCGGGGGCGCCCACCGGCAGCGGCGGCGGCTTCAGCCGCGGGTCCGCGCTGGCGGCGGGGGGAGGAACGGGGGCCTGAGCCCGCAGGGACGAGTCCGACCGCCCTGCGCCTCCTCCTGCAGCGCCGTCCCGGGCTGCGGGCCCGCTCCGGGCGGCGGGACGGGCAGCCGGCGGCACCCGCGCGGTGCCCAGCCCCCTCCGATGGCTTCCTTCCCGGCCAAAGAGGGAGTTCAGCGCCGGGCGCCTCTGCGTTCCTTTTCTACGGAAAGCAAAACAAGAACCGTCCCTCCCGCATAAACCGCTTCTCCTTCCTTCCTTCCTTCTGTAAGGAATGGGCAGCCTCTTGAAAAATAGCGATTATGTGGGGGCCGCCTAGTGCAACTTCTTTCCTAAAAATAGCATCACAGGTGAGTTGGCGCCAACAGGGCTGCCCTATGCTAGAGAAATAGCTCGGATTCAAAAGCAGCCGTCAACTTTGCCTTCTTTCAGTGTCTTTAGTAACTGTCACCCAGAAATATTCGAAAATATTTGCATTGAGTTGCTTTTCCGTACTCGGTTTTCGGTGTGCCTAAGCACAGCCGTAGGCGGGCAAAGTTACTCAGAGGGCAGGCGGGGGCTGTGCCGTGCCCCTCAGCAGCTGAGCAGCAGCGGGGGGAGCACTGGGAGCACCCTAGGCAGCGGTGGGATCAAAAAACACCCGACAACAAAGTTCTCTAACGGGGTGAACACACCACAGGCTGAAAACGCCGCAGCCAAACTCCCCCTTGAGCACCGAGCGGGTCCGCTGCGGCCGGGGGCGGCCGGGGCAGGGGGTGCGGGGGGACCAAGGGCTGGAGGAGGCGGCGGCAGCGAGGGGCTGAAGTTGGAATGGAGATCCCGGTCACACAGAGGGAAGGAGAGGAAGAGGTATGAATTAAGAGGTAGACAGAAGGAGCGTTGTCAGAAAAAAGCTGTAGTTATTTGTTTGCTCGTTCGAGGTGTAGGAAGTACGAGTGCTGGAGCAGCTGCGCCTCTGAAATACACGTTGGCTGGAATGGTCCCAGCATATCTGAGAAGGGAAAAAAAATATATACTACACGAGAACACCTGAAATAAAAAGGCCCAAAGTGCTGTGGCATAGCAGGGTCAGATATTCTTCAAGCTGATGAGATGGGGACCCGAACTGCAGCTTGCTGCTCCTTGTCACCTGAGGTGTCCGTCTGTGGCCGGGGTGGTGCCTCCAAGGAGGGGTTGGGTCTGCCTTGCCCAGAGCCCCGTCAGCCCTCCAGCAGCGGGGGCAGATGCCAGGGACTACACCTTGCCCAGCTTTTGCCCAGCGAAGTCATTGTGAGGGGGAGAGGGGTCTGTCTGAACTACATCAAGTAATCGTTTTGTTTAGCAAATAAAATGTTTTGCCATTACCGAATGCTTTGCATTGCACGGAAGCAGTCAGTTACTTTCTTAAAGTGATGGATAGGTATTTAGACACCTTTTTGTTGTAGCAGCACTGTAAAGCCACTGAATCATCTGTTGCCTGCCCTACATGGCGGAAAGGAACTGAGCCAGGAAAGCCTAATGTTCTTCTCGGTGCTAATTCCAACTCTTAATCAAGATCTGATTACCAAAAAGGAAGACAGAGCATAAAAATGCTATAAAGATTTAAATTTTTTCTATCTTGCCCATAATTCACGCCGCAAATGTGTCCATTATGGCATTCGCGCTAGGAGGAAAATTGTGATGTTGTTGCAAGATTCCCTACAGCAGAGCTCCTGCCAATGATGATGAATAACCTCGGTCCATATGCTAGCTCTATACAGCTCTGTGGTACCAGCATTCTCTCGTTCTCTTTCTGCTTCCTCAAAAACACTGAATATCTGAAGAACAGTAAAAGCTAATTAAAAATAGTTAATAGGTTAATCAGACTCAGTCTTATATTTATCTAATGCAGAGCACTGATTCTTTAGTGATGTAGCTTTGAGGCATTACCACGAGCCAAGAAAATGAATCAGACATTTAATGGAGATGTGGAAACGGAAATTTCTTGTAAGACTACAAAATCGCAAGCCAATAATACACTAAAATATAATAAAGTTATCATTAAAATTCCATGCATGAGATGGCATCCTCTGTGTCCTCTCTCGCTAGGCGATAAACCGAGGCAAAGCTGGCCACAAAATTTTTCAGGAGCCCGGCCTTTGGATACATCTCACCTCCTTTTTATCATTCTTGTCCTGGAGTGTCTGCCTGCAGACCTCTGGTGACAGCCAAAGGAAGAGGGTGACTTCATGGGCGACCCCACTGCGGACCCCCTGATTTGCTCTTCAGAGTACCAAGGGCCATGAAATGCTGCCAGCTCCGGCTGGGGGCTGTGCTGGAGCTGTCAGCCTAGGACTGATTCCGCTTTGCGTTTCTTATTTGGTCTGACCGCGCAGGAATGGTTTCCGTGGGTAACAGCTTTCCCTTTCCAGCCGGTGGCGGATGCTGTGAGCTCTGCTTTCCCGAGGGGCTTCCAGTCACTTCTGAGGATACGCTTATGTCACTTTGCTGCTCTGACGCTGTGTTCCTCACATCCTGGCCGAATTTCTGTTTCCATTTGCGCTGAAGTGTATCCAGACTAACTGGGAACGGAGGCTGAAACTGCAATGAGACTGAGTGGAAACAGGACCTGGTCGTTGCCTTTTACACAGCTGCAAAGACAAGGAGGGTGTTGTGAGCTGCAGTCACCTTTGCTGCCATTTCAATATATCTGTTGCTTTTCTTAAATGAGATGTTTGAGTATTTTCCGTATCGTCCGTAAGGCAAAATATTTTCTCCTTTCTGGAGCATTGAAAATATTCGATGCTGGAGCAGAGTAGTTACTTTTACTTTTGATTTGTGATCGTTGGTCCAGACTGACCCCTGCTGGGGGAAAGCCAGGAGGAGAGGATTACACGTGCGGCGTGTCGGTCTCTCCGGGATCTACGGGCTCACCAGGGGCCATTCCTGGCGCAGTCCTGCTCCCAGCCCCTCTCCCACCCGCAGGCCCGTGCCCTGCTCAGGCTCAGCCCTCGCTGCAGGCTCCTCGCCCCGCAATACAAGCCTTGCCTGAAGTTTGTCCAGCTTACGTCGCCAAAGACTGGCCACCACCTCCGTTGTCCTGTTGTGGTGTGGAAGCGACATACATCTATTTAATGTGGGGCCTTGCTGCAGGTGCACCCAAGCACTTCGCTGGCATCCGAAGCCCTGCTAGCTGTGTGGCACTATTGATCACCAGGTCTTCATTTATCCTAACTAATCATCACACCACAGATTTCTCAATGTTGCTGTGCTTGGCTATTCCTGTGTGGTGCTACAGAGGGCTGCAGCCAGCAGAGATGTGCCCATGTTGCTCAGACGAGGTATTTCCCTCTAGCCATGTGCTTGGAAAGGTCTGCAGTCCTTGCAGAAGGGATGGCCCTGCTTTCCACTGGAAAGGGGAGCAGCAGCACCGGGAACTGCTGCTGCCTCTGCCCACCTCAGTCTGCAGTTGCTTTAGGTAGCCTGTTCCTTTTCCAGGTGAGCTTGGGGAACCCTGCGAGGACTGGACGTGTGTGTCTGATGAGACATAAGCAAGGAAATTATTTTAGAAACCTGCTATTAATAGTCATGCTGAAATGTGTGTATTGTAGGCCAGATGTGTAACAGCAGGGACAAGGAGCACTAGTGCTCCATCTCCCTCATTTATCTTTGCCTAAGGGCTGTGAAGGTGCCACCCTTCCGAAGTTGCCTGCCTTTTTCTTTCCGTTGTGCATTGCTGCACAGAAATTTCCCGCTGTGCAGTGTATGTGCACTTGCGGTGTGGATAAAGACGCCAACTTAGAGCTAACAGAAGTTCACTCATCATTCCCCAGCCCCCATCAGCCAGTGGAGCCACCCAAGCTCGTGCAGAGCAGTGTCCCCACAGCTGCTGGTTTTGGGTGTGGGTCTAGGCACTACCCTGGCATTCTCACGAGCGCTGTCTTGACGTAGATAAGGTATGCTGTAAGGCTAAAACTAATGTCTGGCTTTACTTTGGTTTCATATTACTATCAAAAATGTATGGAAATTTAACTGGCATAGGTGGAGCTTTTATATAGTTTCACTCTGTGAGACAAATATATGTACAGTAGGCCATCACTGGCTATCGATCTCTAAGCAGCCCCCCATGGAAATCAGCAGAGAGAGCTTTGCTTAGAAATTGTTGGCACGGGGTGGTCCAGAGTCAGGGAACTGGAAATCGTTAAATTGATGATCTAAATGGGAATGGGAGGGAGAAAGCGGTGGCAGCAGTTATCATTATGTGCATATTTTTATGACTTTTAGAAAATCATATTTCAGCATTTTCCATCACATCAAAGGCGGATAGGGCTGCATTGATTGCAGATTCAGACTAAACGATACAGAAAATTCCTGAGAGCAGTACACTTCGTCCCACGACTTTGTTTAAGAAAGGGTCTTGCTTCGCTGCAGCCTCAGTGTGAGGCCGCGCCGCGGTGTGCCGGCGCCGGGAGCGCCCGGGGAGCGGGGCTGGGACGCGGCGCTTCCCGGGAAGCCCCGGGCGGATCCCCCGGCGCCGGCGCGTCCCCGGGGCCGCAGCCCGTCGGCCGCGCCGTGCTCGCTCCGGCAGCTCCACCTAGCGAGGGGCGCGCGCCCCGGCCGGCCCTTCTGCCTCTCCGGCGCGGGAGACCGCGGCGCTACCTCCCTAGGGCAAGGCAGGTCCTCCCCGACTTCCCCATCCTCCCCAGTCCCGGTCCCCACAACCCAGGCCAAGGGTCTGGCGGAGGCAAGCTGTCCTCTAGCCCCGCAGCGGCAAGGGCCACCTCAGGCACCCAGCTCTCCTGGCCGAGCCTCCCGAGGAGCAAGGCTGGAAGAGAGAAGACCTCAGGGAGGGGCATGAGGAAGGATGGGGAAGCTTGATGCTTTCAGCCTGTCTCTTACAGCTTGCTGAAAAACACACCTCAACTGGTCTAATGGAGGTTTTATCTCAATAATGAACTTTATCTGAACTGCCACCCCTAAGCTCTTTGCTCACGAATCACCGTAACACACTCAGACCACACTGAGCTTCCCCTTTTCCAAGCCCCTTGCCTCACTTCTCTGAACCCAGGCAGGCTCAGCAAGGCCCTGCTGTCTTGGCCATGCTGGTCCTGCCCTGGCATAAACCAGTGACAAGAGGACAAGTGGCTGGTTAGTCTCAGTGCATGGGCAAATATCAAGGGGAGTCACCGTGCGCTGCGTGGACCAGTCCTCCTGCCCCACAAAGCAGCAGAGCAGACCCTGTGCTCTCCTTCCCACCACCGTAAAAACTTACCATCTCATGTCATGTGCAGAGGACAGCTGATTGCTTTGTAACTTTATTAGAATATGATAAGGGAAGATACAAACTAATTTGTATAGTCGTGAAGAACACAATGCTTCTGCCTGCCCTGTGCCAGCAGAGACTGCTGTGCCATAATGGAAGGGGCAAGAGCATCTCCTCCTGGATGGGAGGGGGGCTGTAGGCTGCCCCATTGCTGAGGTAAGCACCATTGCTTTCCTCAGGATTTGCTGGAGCAGAGCAGCCTGGCAGCACATAGAACCACAGGAAGGAATTACTTCCTTCCCTCCTGTTGACGTGCGGCACCATCCAGCCCTGCAAACTCCAGGTCACCTTACTGGCTCCAGGAGTGGCGTGGCGTTTTGTTACAGGGGCTGCGAGTGCTATGCTGTTTAGAGCTGAGTGGCACCTTCAGAGGCCTCAGGGGACGTGGTGGCTTCTGCCAGGCTCAACCCCATTCTCCAGGGGAGAGGATGAAGTACCTCACACAACAGAGGCAACAGGTTCTCAGCCGCGTGGGGCTGCTGACCTGGCCCTGCGGTGGGAGGGAAGCACAGAACAGCTGGATCTGCTCTCCAGAGGGTGATGAGGAAGGCAGGGAAATGCTGTGGAGCCTGGGAGCTGCTGAGGGAAGCAGGAAGACTGATGGTCATGTTTTTCTGTAATAAGCCAAATCCTTAGGAGAGGAGGGTTGTTCAGGGTTTTGTTTTTTCCCTTGTGCTTTCCTCTCTCTACAGAAGGATAGGCGTTGCAGACCTCTCAAAATCCTGCATCCAGAAGGGGCATTTTCCTACTGTGAGAGTTTGAATACAGCTTGCAGTGGCATTGCCAAGGCCTCCTGGGATAAAGCATACTGCCATTTCTTGCTCCACAGAGGAAACTCTTATTTTTCTACAGGTTTCTCAGCCATCTCTACCAGCTCCTGCCCCTGTTCCCATTCACGCTTTCCTTCTTATCTGTCATAATCAGTGGTGTCAATAGGAGTCATGTTCTGCAGCTTGCATGAACTTCTAGCAGTACAAGGCAGCAGGGAATGCTTGGCTGCAGTACTGGTTACTGCACAGGGGTTTTGTCTCTTCTGCCTCCGGGCATGTTCTTGATGCTTTGCTATTTTGGAATAATTTCTTCCAGTACTAGTTCTGGTTAGCAGTCACAGTGGCATGAAGGAAGGTGTTCAGAAAGCACCTTCTGAGCGTGTTGGTACAGCAGCTGGCTGAAAGTGAATCTTCTTGTATTGGCAAACAGGGAATTTCTTTAGTCTGAAATTGCATGAAGAAAAAAAGGATCGAAGAGTGAGAAAGCCTGAAGATATGGTTCTGGACTTCTTTCTCTTGTTTTGGCTTTGCATTACAGGCTTCAGGTAAGCAGGTAGCCATCTGGCACAACAGTAGAAGCAGCAGAAAGGCACTTGCTGCATTTGTTCTGCATTCCCATTTCAGCTCTTGCTCTTCTGGCAATACCTGACTGAGGATGGGCCAGTTTGGTCAGAGCCCCAGAGGGAGATAACACGTCTAAGAAGCAGAACTGGTGCCCAGTCTTCATGGTGTTGCAGATCCCTCCTTCACCATGAGACACCTTCACCACCTCTTTCACCTCAGCATGAGGCAGGCAGCCAGCTGAGGGGTTTGGAGGACAGGTAATAGGTTGACTGACTCCAGCTTCCTTGTCCCATTTAGCACTCAGAGCATGTCTCTAGAAGAAGCTGTTTGTTCAGGATCAAGTGCTTTTCCAGTAAATCTAGCACCTCCAGGTAAGAAAAAGAGGCATAAGAATAACTTGCTGACAGCTGCCCTATATGTGCTAGAGACTTAGGGAGGAGAGAAGTGTGATCAGGAACAGGAGTCCTGTGACATACATCCATAAGTCACTAATCAAGATTTGCTGAGGCCTTTTCAACAACAATCCTGAAAACTTAAAAAAGGGAAGAGGCCACGAGTCTCTGTCTTTTGTAGCTCATGTTTTCTTGGCTCTTTTTAGTCCAGGGGAAGACACTTCTCTCAACCTGTCTCCCCCTAGTAAAGAGCTCAGGGTCTCGTGTAACACAGTTACAGTCCACAGCATTTGGAGAAATATGGCAAAGATGCCAAAGATATAACCAGTTAGTAATTTCTGGTGTATTTTTATAACTATACCACCGGAAGATAACTCTTGGAGAATTCACCTAAGCGAATACATCTTTGAAAATATATCTTTGTAAAGCACAAGATGTACTTCAATCCGAAGACTACCACAACAAAATTGCAGCAAATCAGGACTTTACAGGGCAACCTTTCCAGATCGTGACTGTAATGCTTGGCTTAATTGCATCCTGCCAACTGCTCGCCACTTATAAAATACAGTCCGAGTGTGCCATAATGCTACGCCTGTCCCTTGAGATAAGATAGTAAGATGGTATTGCTGGCAAAACAGAGTGATATTTCATAAACTGCTAAAAATCAATAGTGATATGCCTGCTTATACCTTAGATGAACTTTTCTTATGAACTGGAAAGTAATAGGGTGGGTAATACTAGAGTTCGATTAAATATAATGACATAAAACTTCTTGAAAGCAGTATAAAAAGGAGGGGAGCAAATACAGTGACAGGAAGCAGAGACAAGTGCAAGCTGTGCTCCGTGCACCACAAATCAAGTAAACAGTAAATACTTCACGTGGAAATATTACTCTGACCTGAGAATGGGAGAAGATGTTGCTGAAATTGCATAACAGCTTTTGCCTTAGCATAAGAAGGTGGCAAAATACCCACTGATGGGACTGGGGCTCAGCCTTGTAGCTGGCATGTGGGGGAGCATGTGTCTGTTGCAACAGGATGAAATGGGGTTGGGTCATAATGTGGTAAGCAAGCCCCTTCCCTGAGAGCCCAGCTGTCAGAGCGCTTTGTGGTCTGCTCAGTTACATAGAAAAGAACAGAATGACCTGGGACTGAAGAATGAAAATAAAGTTTGGGCATAAGCACAGTCCCCTTGAGATCACGCAAGAAGGGATTCTCTCTTGCAGATGAAGACAGCTGGCTATTACATGCAGCACTTGCGCTGTTAAGGCTGGTGCTAATCATATATATAATATAAACAACCTCCACCTCCACTGAAACCGCTGGGAAGCGCACTGGGCACAATGAGTTTGGCCAAGTTTCTCCTGTCAAGGAGGTTTTGCCAGACAGAGTGGTGGGGGCTGTGTAGGAGGCAATAGCTCTCCTCTTCCCCGCTCCTGGCCTGCCTGCTGCAGGCTGTGGGTTAGGGTTCCCAGCCTTGTCCTGTGAGGAACCAGGCGTGCCAGCACCCCAAGTCTCTGCCAGGCTGGTACCACTCTGAAGGTACTAGGGAGCTGCCCCACCGCAGCCCCAGCTGTGGGGTCACCCAAAGGAACCATTGTGTATCTAGTGAGGCCTTTTTAAAAGCATCTTGTGAAACTTTATGGAGAATGGTTTGCTCTTCAATCCTGACTAAAACACCCAGAGAGTAAAGTAATTTATCCAAAGACTTTAGACTAAATTTGGTATGGAACAGCTGATTCTGTCAGTGTTATGTTTTGTGGGACTTGTCTGAAATGCAGCTAGCTCCTCGTTTCTCTCTGGCAGTCACCTGCATTTTGCCAGAGCGGTGCTGTCATTCCCTTTAAACCATCCAGTGATTACCCCTTCAGCCTTACCCAGCTGGAGTTGCAAAGGTATATTCTCTGCCCCTGTCATCAACCAGTCTGTTTCCTCATCAGGCTTGTCCCTGCCTTCTCCGTGCCCACACACTCATTGCAAAAGGTGCCCCTGCCAGCAGTGAAGAATTGCAGGCCAATAAATTACAGTATTTCAAACAGGGTTTTGAATTAAAAGAAAGGATCTGCATGGATAATATAACATACAGATATGTGAAATTGCACAGGAAGGGTGTGTTGCAGATTCATGGCATGTTCAGACAGCTGCAACAAGTAAGTTCAAGAATTAATTTCATATTTTACATGAAAACAGCAGCAACTCGCCAAACACCCACCACATATGAGCCATTTTTTTAGGAAAAAGCAAGAGCATCCCAGGGATTACGGTAGGAAGGAAGGATCAAGAATAACTCAGTAACTGTGCAATACTCAGCCACTTGGACCAAACAGAAGGTGACAGCTGCCTAGGGCAAAATTTTCTGCAGCCAGACCTTTTACAGTGGTCACTAGATTATGCTCCTCAGACTTTGGTGCTTAATTTGGAAATAATGAGGTCAGTTTGTTTTGTTGTTTTGTTTTTTCTGGCATACTAGTGGCCTACTTTATGAAGTTCAAATGTGCAAGTAATAAGCAAATAATTCTCGACCACAAATACCAGGGACTATGATGGTTTTATGCCAGACTAGCAAATGTAAACAGATTACATGACATGTTAACGAAACAGAAAAGAGCAATTTAGTGCCATCACTGGATTTAAATTACTAAAATATAGATATGTATACCCTATTCAGGATGCCTTGGCAAAGCATCATTGGATTTTGACCCACGTTAAATCCAGCAAGACAGTATTAGTGCTCACGCTATATTCATTTAGAGGGAAAAAAGCAACCTCTTGATTGACTCATACACTCCTATATTCCAGCATGGATTCCCTTTTTTTCAGTCTCTGAGTCTAGTGCTTAGAGCTGGAGGATTCATCTCAGAGTGCACAGGTTGTGTAATAACGAGCTTCTGACCTGGAATTTCAGCTTCGAGCGTATCCCGAGCACCTGGGCTCCAGCGCCCTGCTCCCACACACCGTCTCAAGGCAGCATCAGGCAACGTTTTGCAGCTCTTGATTTTGTCAGGGGAGCACAAGGTATTAATAGCTCGCCTTGTGCTTTGGAGAGCAAATGCTCAGCGTGATCTGAGGCTGTTGTGTCGCTGTTCTCTCTGCTTCTTTCTGGCTTGAGGTTATCCTCTTTATAATGATCGAGGAATGCAAAAAGGTTATAAATTGATTAAATGCAGCACATTACAATATTGTTTGTAATTAATATTATCTGAGGGCATACTGAGCCGTTGTTGACATCGCTTGACATTGCTGTCTATGCTGACCAGTAGGTATGGACATTTTCCATTTGCCTCACTTGTTCTGCGCATTAGTCAGAATCCATTTAAAACCCCCAAACTGCAAACAGCTTGTTTCCAACGCTGTCAGCAATAAGGCTCCTCACTGTTACATCTGCAGATGTGCCGTTCTTTCCAGCATGCGTTTTGAGCTGGGTACCTTCTGTTCTTCAGCCTCTGAGCCGACAGGGGACCAGTTCCTTCCATTTACTTCTGCTGCAGCCGCAAGGAAGCAGTCAGCTCTGCTTCCCTCCTGCACAAGGGGCTTTTGGCCGCTCAGGGCAGACGACAGCAGCCCCCAGCCAGCTGCCTTTCCGTCAGGAGGCTGTGTGCAGTTTATGTAAGTGCTTTAATGCAGGGCTTATGTAACTGTTTTAATGTCAGGGCTTTAGTGTAGCCTCTGCCTGCAGAGAACTCCCCCTTCTGTAGGTAGGTCGAGGCACCCAGCAGAGAGGCAGCTCCCAGCTGAGCAGGCAGGGCAGATTCTGCCTGCTGGGGGTATCTGGAGGGCAGGGCAGGGGGGAGCGTAGCCATGGCAGGTGATGCCTCTTAACTTTGGGCACCTGGGAGAAGTGCAAAGATGTGCTTGTTAGGGGCTTTCCCATGCTGCAGAAAATGATGATCCGGGTCGCTGAGGTTTGGATTGTTTGCTGGCAGCTTTGAGCAACTAAATTCATGTGGAGAAGGCAAAGGCAAGACAGAGCAACAAAAACCTCCAAGGCCTCATACATCAAGATACTGAACTTCCATACAAGAAAGGTGATAATATTTGCATATTGGAAAAGTTGGCGGCTGGCATGCTAATTCTTTTGTGCACAAAAGTTTCTGCCACACATTGTGAAACCACGCAGGGTCACAAGGTTTGGAGAAGTGATGTTACATTCCAGCTGGTGTAGTTACTTGCCCCAAAGGAACCTGAGTAACAGGGTGTCGACTTGGAAAATTCCCATCCAACCAGTCTAACCAGCTGCGACTCAAGAAGCACACTGGGCTCCCATGACTGCAAGGGGTTGCAACCGAGAAGCGAGACAACCATGCTCCCACACTCTGCTTGCTCTCTAAGCTCCCTGCCCTGCAGCTCTTCTGGGAGCCCTTTGCATTTTTCCTCTGGTCTGGAGAGGCTTGAAACACTTTGCTTCGATATAGCTGTTTTTGCTGGCCCTTCTCGCGTTTCTGAGCACTCCATAGGTGAAAAGGTGTGTGGCAACAGGAGCACCCGGTTGGGAGAGAGGAGGAGTAAAGCTGGGGCTGTATTCCCACCTGATCCCGACAGAGTTTAGTCTTTGTTTTTAATTCTCTCTCTCCCAGTGGCCCTGCCCAGAAAGTTGCTCATTCCTTCACCCCACTGTCACCAGTTGTTCATTGCTTGCTCTCTCTTTTATTCCCAAAATGCAATGATTCATCTTCTTCCACTCACCTTGCCTCTGCTCATTAATACGTTTCAAGTACTTCACCTTTTCTTCCTTTGCATTTATTGTTACTTTCTTCCATCGCACCATTTGCTAAACAAATATTTTTTTTCTTCCAAGCTTTTCTAGGTAAATTCTTTTCCCCTTTACTGTTTAGGTTAAGGATAGAGCAAAGATGTAGAGCAAATGGAGGCTCTTCTCTCCTGAATGGGACGTAAAGATCTGACTCATGATCTTTATGCAGGTACTGAAGCATTATCTCTGTCTTGTTGACCATAGAAGGGCCTTTTCTGTGGCAAAAACATAGCACGTAGTCATTCTCAGCCCTGGATTTGCTAGGCCAGGTTTACCAGGAAGGTCTATAACAAGGCACGTACTGCTTCAGGTAGACCCAGCTGCCCCGCGGTGGCTGTAGGGCAGTCAGTGTCCACCCGACCCTGGGCTACTTACCCACGTGTGGGATCTGCACACTGAGGGAAACAGCCTGGATGTCTGCTCCACGTGCCACAGCAACCGCGGGTGGTAAAGCTGCGGAGACCAGACAAAGCACTTCTTATTTTCTCTGTGCAGAAAAACATAAGTGTTTATGCTTTCCTGTAGACAGTTAGTCTCCTTGCAGGACCAACAGAGTAAATGCATATCTTGCCCTTGAAGTAAGGGAAACCATGGTTTCTTCTGAAAACTTTGCTGGAGAAACACTCAGAAGGAGAAACTCAATAGTAGAAACATACTGCAAGAAGAGAAAGTGGAAAGGACGCCTCGTTACCCATTGGGACCCGCTCTGCACCCAGCTTTCCTCCCTGCTGGGGAACTGTTTTCCACCATCGCACATTCTGAGGAAGGAAAGCTGAGTTTTGACTTCATTTCCCCCCCATAATATTTCACTCATAGAGAAATAAATTTAAAATTATACTTAGTAAGAGTGAAGTGTTGGAGGATCCAGGCCATATGGCCATGTTGCTGATCTGCAGTGGGCTGCTGCTGTCACCGTTCTCTGTAAAGGACTCAATGGCAGAAATTGTGCCTCTGTGGCCTGTCTGGGGTGGTGCTGGGTCTCCAGTTTGCCTTCTGCTGGAGCAGCCCTCCTCTTAGCACACCGGATTTTTGCACATGCTTGGGGATGCGTCAGGCATGCTACCTCCTGACACTGTCAGCAGTGCACGGGTAAAACATTTCTGAGAAACAGCTGTTCTTCCTGAACACTGCAGGGTCCACTCTGCGAGGTCAGAGTCAGTTTATCAATGCCATAATCCACGTCCACTCACAGCAGCTCACTCTAACTTCCTGAACTGCAGCGTTGTCATTAAAAACATACCAAGCATACCTTCAGAGGGACATAATAATAATGTTGTTTACATAATAAAACTAATCATGAAACAAAACCAATCAAGCTTGGTGAAACCAGTCACCATAGGGATGACACAAATGGTGGCAGACGCTGCTAGGCAATGCCTTGCGAGAGGTGCTGGCCCTGTGTTTGCAGACACAGTAAGCAGCATGTGGACACCGAGGTGACATCTAGACTTTATGGGAATGCTCTGGGGCAGCCGGCTGTTGCCATGGCCAGACTGTCAGCCATACAAACATGGTGGAGCAGGATGAGCACCGTAACAGGGTGGGTGGAGGAATTCAGCACGCTCCCAAACATGGTAGTGTTTGCTCTCCTGATCGAGAGGCACTCCAGCACAGCCGTCTGAACCGGACCAGAGGGCCGGGATGACACCAGATAGTGGCAAGTCTCAGCAGACAGGGGTGACAGCTTGTCAGGTCACGGTGTCAGCAGCGTCTGCTCATCCCTGCGCAGGGACGTGTCCTGCTTTGCTGTGCCCCCAGTGTTTCCCGCACATGCAGCTTGGGTGAAGAGGGCCCATGCACTGTGTGCCTTCGACATGCACCCTCTGGGCAGCTCCTGCCTGGGAAATAGCGCGTATTTCGAGGGGAAGATGGAGCAGGCAGTGGAATACCTGTCACAGCACACGTGTGACCGCCCTCGCAGGGCATTTTTCCTGGCTGTGAGCTCTTGGGCAGGTGCGTCACGTTTCTGTGCAGCTGGGGGCACGATGCTTGGCGGGGCATGTGGCACAGTGGGGCGGGAACGGGCCGAGCACGGAACCTGCCGCTTAAAACGGACACACGGCAGGCGGGCACCCGCACCCCGGAGCAAAGCAAAGCCCCCCGCAGGCAACCGGCGACGCCCGCGTGGGCCGCAGCGCCCCGCGTGTGGACACAGGGTGACGCAGGTGCCCGGGCTGTCAGGAGATGCCTGACCCCGTCCCCCGGGGCATTCCCCCG
>VXBO01011686.1:0-37006 GCA_013400135.1 Rhinoptilus africanus | reverse complement strand
GGAGGAGGAGGAGGAAGAAGAAGAAGAGGAAGAGGAGGCGGCGGCGGAGGAGGCGGCGGCGGGCAGCGACAAGGTGAGGGCGCGCTGCCGGGGGGCCGCTGGCGGCCGTTGGGGCAGGTGCGCGGGGGGGCCGGGAAGCGGCGCCGCCTCCCCCATTTTATATAGGCCGGGCCCCGGCTGCGGCCCCGGCCGCGGAGCGGAGCCTTTTCCGTGCCGCCGCACCGCCGCTCGCCCTGCCCGGCGGGAGCAGGGGGAGGGCGACCCGCCAGGCGGCCTCGGTGGCCCACGCGTGTCGTGCCCCGCTGCCATCCCCATCCCCGGCGGCGAGGCCGGAATGGGAGCGTTCGGGTTTCCTCCGGGCCCGCAGGAAGAGCTCGGCGCCGTCGACCCGGCTGCGGTGGTTCACCCCTCGCCCAAGGAGCTGGGGCAGGCAAAGGGCACGCGGCAGCGTGGCCGGGCCAGTGCGAGAGCTGGGAGGCGAACAGGGGATGGTGACCGGCTCCGGGTACGGCTGTGTCAGCACTTCCCCGGCAACTGTTTCTGTTTTATGGCCTTTCCAGCGATAGGCATTCACCTCTGGCCCGGAAAGGACGTACAGTATGGCATTTCTGCTGGGGCAAGAGGTTTTCGAAATACTGAGCCTATGCATCGGGTTCATTATAGTGGCAAAACAGCCACGGTGCTGTTCTTTTGTTTGCCGTGGAGCTAAGGCTTATCCCTACAAAAGCTAAGCACATCATAGCTGCTAATCGTCTGAATAAAATGAAAGAGGTGCTCTCATTTTGGTAACTACAATTAAGCTTCCTGGTTGCTCAATGGAGTTTGCAATCCATGATGGAGGGCTCCCAAATCGGTGACTATTTAAACTTACACGGATGTTGAAGCTGCAGAGCGTGCAGTCTGCCTTACGCGTTGTGGCGAGGAATTGGAAAGTCAAATTCAATAGTTAGTTTTTATTCTGCGCTTTGGCTGTGTGAACTCAGAGACAGTGAACTTGAAAATTTGCAGTACTGTGCTGCATTGAGGCTGTGATCAAATATGATAACGTTTAGACTATATCTGGGCAGACAGTATTTCTTTATAGATGAGAATTAACTTTTAAACATGATTTCTTGTAGAAGTGTGCTCAAAAAGCTGTCTTTCTGTGGAGCTGTTCAGGTTTACTTTATTTTGTAGGCTAAGTTCAATTCTGAGGTGCACAGTGAGCTGCCTTCAAAGAATTCTTCCAGTTCAAAGCCTACTCTCAGGACCCCAGAAGGGTGCACCTAAAACCTGCCTAATGTTATTCTTGGTTTATCTACATGATTTCAAGAGAGGAAAATGCTGTTCTTGCCTATAGGCCTGCTGCACTTTTACTTATAGCTGCTCAGCAGTCTAGTGTTTCATCCAGCTTCAGATGATGTTGAACCAAAAGGGCTCTGCTGCTGTGTATGCAGCTAGGATGTTGCTTACAGGAGATGAATTTCAATGTGCATACGTTTGTGATGGTTACTTGAACTGTTAGATATGGAAAGCACAGGCTTTTTGTTGGATTATGTGGGGGACCCTCCTTGTTCCTGTTAGGGTTGTTCAACCGGTGACCCTTGTCATGGCTCACAAGTGACATTAAGGATTGCTTTTACATATTGAGCTGTCTTTAGTGTTGTTGGTAATTGTGAAGTTAAACTAGCATTTTGTACTGAGTTTTCTATCAGCGGGTCAGTTTTGAATGTGAGTACACAGGTACAGGTGATTTGATGGGAAGCATCTTGTCATCAGGATTCACAGATGCCACATTATACACCTCCTTAGATGGTTATCTTCCTGCTCTACCTCTTGTCTAAGGTTTGCAACAAGTGGATAGTTTATTGTCCTTTGCCTATTTTGAGATGGCCTATTTGGCATGGTAATTCTGTATTTGGACCCAAAACTTGTTCAGAGCCACTCAAGAGGGCCATGATGCAGTGCGTTTCCACTGCTTCCCTGTACAGAGCTTGGAAACATCACCCTCTTCCTCACTTGTAATGAAGGAGAAAACTTGATTGTCTCCTTTCATATGGTAACTGCTTTGTGCTGCTTCTGCTCTCGTTGACCCAATTAATTCACACTTTCAGATACATAAAGGTGACATGCTTTAAAGCACCTTGTTTGCCAAAGTAGAGAGCACTCTGTGTTTTCTGAAGAACTCCACAACACTAAGTGTGTCTGGAAGGTTTTATCTTTTGTACTTTCAGTCCTGTTTTCAGAATGTAATCTGATACTTTTCATGTTACACTTGCTATGTCCGTAGATGCTAATTTCATACTGAATTTAAGTGAAGCTGGTTTTTTTCTCATTGGCATGTTTTTTTTTACCACTGACTGGAAACAACTGGTAGCCATTTCTACATCCATATAGTTTCAAATAAAAGTTAACTTCCTTGGGTTTGTATGAAGGAATATGTGAAGCTTCTTCCTGAAGTTCCCAAGCTCTGCAAGTCTCAGTGTCTTCAGTTGCTCACGAGCTTATTGAGTTGATAACTTTTTGCAAAATTTCTGTGGACAGGTTTTGCCCTGTAGGGCTTTGTAATTTCATGAGTTTGTTGTTTCTTTGCATTGTCCTGTGGCATGCAGGAGTGATTTTTCACTTGTCTCTTTCTTATTTGCTGCTGTTTGCCCTGGATGCTCTTTTCCTAAGAATGTCTTGTCAAAGTGCCTTCATAAATACTCTGTGGTGCTTAGGAGCAAGAGGATCGATTTGGTATTCAAATACTTAATATGTGTAAGTCAGTTAAAGTTTTACAGATTGATCTGCATGTGTTCATGCTCCTTTTAAAATTCCAGTTGTTTGCATTCTTCACTAAAAAGCAAGTGACACTACTTTCAAATGCTTCAAAAAAATTAGTATAACCTGGAAGTAATCACAGAGTTATTCCTCTTTGTGCTGTGCAGAGTTGTCGAGGTAGGATGGGGAGGGGGTAGTGGAATCATGTTGCATTGCTGGCCATGGGAACAAGTGCCTGTTTGCCTAGGGTCATTGTTAATTATTTGTAACTAAATCAAGCCCAGAATCACTGACCACTGTTTCTCCTATGGTACTGACAAATCTGTTTCTGTTCCCCGAGACAGCCCTTCCAGGGAACCAATTGCTAGGTAAGTTTCTCAGACCTGTGAAACTGGATTTGGGACTTGGGTCTTTGATACCCAAAACTTCCCAAACCCACTCGGAGATAAATTACATTCTTGATGGGTTATGGTGGAAGAGTAGGGTCTATCATGCATCACTTAGTTACTTCATTTGTCTTACTTCTTTTAGAATATCCAGAAAATGGATCTGTTTAATTTTCACAGAGAAGTCTGTCTGCTACAGATGTGGTAATAATAATAACGCCTGACTATTTCCAAACCTCTGTTTTCTTTGAAGTGGTGGTGAAATAGTACTGATGCAGATAGTAAAGGATCTGTAGGTTCTAGTCTTTGATTCAGTGAGTGCAATTGTCTCACTTGTGTTTCTGCATATGTCAGGCTTCAACAGTTCGGAAAAAAAGGTTTCATTATTCAGGATCTTCCAGCCCTGTGGTATCTTGACTTCAGAGGAAGGTATCAAGGTACATCTAATTAGATATGCTACAACGTGGTCTAAGTGAACTATTGACTTCATTGTGAAACATGTGATAGAGACTGCAGAAAGGTCAAAGGTGGAGAAGAAAACTTAAAGTAACACTTATACAGGTAAAATGACAACAGTGGAATTCTTTTACTTGCTAACTTTTTTCACGTAAACTGTTGGGAAATTTCTTCATTTTCTCAGTTGCTCTTCACGTAGATGCTGCATTCTCCAAGAAAAAAATATTTGCTGTCTACTTGGGAGTTCCTCATTGTGTCCTGGAAAAAATGCAATACTCGCAAAACATTGCACGTGCCTCTGTAACTCAAATAATTCTTGTGCGTGGTTCACTTGGCACGTGTTAATTGTAGTGGAGGGCATGTGGTACAAACCAGCAATTCAGGTGCGTATGTCCTTTTAGATGATGAAAGGTTGGCATGTCTATTTTTTTCTGCATGACACACGGCTGTATTCTGGTAGCTGTTGCAAAGTAGCCAGCAAGCAGAATTCCACATGGAAGCTTAATATGTGGCAAGATGTCACATGTTTTGGACTCCTGTTGGGGAGGCTCAGGCTCTTGACTGTTTGAGTTCCTCCTTTGTATGGCCAAGTATTTGAGGTCTTGTACAGAAAATTTAGCTTAAGGATTAAAGTTTTGTCCTTAAGAACACCAAAATTAAAACAAAACAAAACCCTACAACTAAATAAACCTTTGTCTCGGGATACTTTGGAAATGATGAAAACCAATGAGCACTTTAGTGTGTCAGATAGGCGTGTTTATTATGTGCTGAACTCTTTGTTTGTAGTGTGTGAATAACTGTCATGTTTGTGTTCTTTCCTGTACTTGTTAGGCCTGCATCATCTCAGCCTTGTTGTGCTTGTATTCTGTGAGCTGATCAGATAGGTTCTCTTGAGGGAACGTGTGCCTTCAAATGAAGAGAAGCAAGCAAGGACCTCATTGCAACATCTATCTGTTACAGTCACTTAGGATGGGTATCAAGGAGAAGGGAGTGGCACACATTCTGTGTGTAAAATGCTCTGTTACCTGCAGTTTGAAAACTCTATAAAAAATAAAATGAGAACAACTCAGATCAAACATTTAGTTTAGAGTTGGGGTTGAAAGGTGTCTTATTAACTTAGGACAGGCGNTGACAGCACAACTTCTGCTGTTTTCAATTAACCTTTGAAAACCATGTAAATACCTGCCTACCATATGAAACCCATGGCTTTTCAAGTAATACCACTTGCAAGTCCTTGTTGTTACTGTGTGTTCAGCTTGGCCAGATCCCAGACCCCAAGAGCAGGGGAAGGAGGGGCTGCTTGGTTTTATACTGAACTCCAAAACTGCTTCTACAAGGTCAAGCTGAAGTAGCAAGACTCTTGATTTTTTTTTTTTTTTTTGGAGGGCTTTGATAGTGGTTAACTTAGCGTTTCCTTCTATAGTGAATGTTGTTATTCACGGCTATAAACTGGAATGTTTACAATAAATCATGTAAAATAGTTAAGAAAACGATAGCGAGAAAGACTTGTCCCCCAGTAGTGAGGTTCTCTAAGCACATCGTGATGCAGGAGACTATTAACTAGCTTTTAGTGAACAGCTTCCTCTTTGGCTTCTGACTTAGCAAATTAAATGCCTTATTGAGGAAATGGCTGTGGCCATTATACCAATTAACTGGAAAATAAAGTGTTCAAGGTCGCTTTTGAGGGATGTTACAAAGGGAAGTTGAAGATAGTTGGGGGTTTGCCTCCCACTGGTTATTGTAGCAATATAAAGCTAAAAAAAGACCAAATGCCCCAAGTTTTATGCAACTTGCAGGTTGCACCAACCAAGCTCCCAGCAGTGTCAATATGAAGCACAAACTACTGAAAAATACATCGGATAAACAGGCTCCTTCTTCAAGGTATTCAGATACTCTGAAAAACACCACGCACCTGTGAATTCAGATGCTGGAAATAGCAAATCTGAAACATTCCTTCTAATGAGGTGCATAAGTGACAATATGTTAAATAACAGAGAGATAAAACTAAGTACGAATTTTTAATTTTTTTTCCAAATGTTTAAGGACCAGGTGAGTATAGAAACAATTTATACAGTACCAAAAGCCCAAAAATCAAACAAAAAAGTTTGGGGGTATTCTTAATTCTGAGTGCTTAAAGGAGAGAACATCTCTGCCGTGTGCAAGCAGGGATTAACATTAAAGACGCTACGTCATGGTTTTAGGGCCAGGATTACAGCCCATCATCTGCACAGTGAGTAGTGTCTTCTAGAACTGTACAGATAGCTTGCTGCACTCCAGTGCAGGTCACAGTATTTGGAACATGGCTTTGGGATAGACCTGTGATCCTGCCCTCAATCGCATGTATAGCTGATTTCCTACGCTATGGTACAACACTATGAGAAACATCTCTGAATAATAGGGATGCAAGCACAGCAATTTTTTTTTATTTATTTACATGCTTTTGAGGTGTTCTACGTACTTTCTGAAGTCTGGACCATGGTTAGAGTATTTTCTCTTTTTACTTATTAATAGTAGACAACGTCTGTCTAATAATTATTTAGTCATGGGGTTTCAAGGAATAGGAAAGCACTGATCTTGTTTTTCAAAGAAGTAAATGATGTAAAGTCCATCCAGGAATTTCATCTTGGGCATGTGTGTGGTACAACGAAGTGAATGAGAAAAACACAGGCCTAACATGTTAATAAAGAGAATTTCTCTTCCTGTCATTACCTCTTTCCCTTGTACGTGTCTATAGTGCCAGCTCACGGTCTCGGGTTCTAACAAGATAAAAACAATCTAAAAATGAAAAGGATGGTCTTTTCCCTCCAACCAGCGTCCCTGGAGAGAGGGCCGCGGACGGTGCCTGGGCCTGGGGAGGCTGCGAGGCGGGAGAGCCCGCCTGCAGCACCCTGGTCAGCTCCCGGGGCGCGGGGCCGGGCCCCCGGCCCGCCCCAGGCCGGGTGCAGGCTTCCTCCTTGGCTCCGACGGCCGGGTTTGAAAAGCCTTGTTTTTTCCACCTGCCTTGTTTGCAGAGGTCAGCCACTGAGGCAATGGTTACACTGAAGTGTAACTTCCTGGAAAAGGCCAACGGATTGAGAGGGACAGACCGATGAAGAGAGTAACCATGCCATGGCCAGAATTGTAGGCCGCCTTAATTCTGTGATGCCTTATGGAGGGAGGCGAGAGGGTGGATACATCTCTGCTGTCTTACAAAATGCCAAAAATACTTGGAACCAGGGAAGAAAATAATATTAAGGAAAAGTAGGATAGAAAAGCAGTCACGTTCATGGAAACAGATTAAGGAGAAAGAACAGAGATCTGCGATGAGGAAGTTGGAAAGAGACAAATAGCAGTATAGTGTGATGAAAAAAGTTTTCAAGCACTGCTACTTCACAGTCTCCAGAGATGTTAAGAACTGATGCACCTGAGGCAGCAGGGAAGGCTGGAAGCTGTTTGGGATTGCAAGGAGGTGAGGCAAGTCAGGGAGGTCAGGAGGAAGCTCAGGTCTCAAGAGAGCCAGATGCTGAGCTAGAGACAGCTGTCTTACTGCTGTGCCAGGGCCAACTGCAGCCTTCTGACTCCCCAGAGTTGTGGTGTCTGTATCATTATAACGAGTGAAGTAAATCATCAGCACCGCGAGTGTTGGCTTTTAACTGAGGGGAAGAATAGTCTTGGCAGTCTACTCTGACCATTGGTGATAATTTGTAAATTGTCACCAAATTTATGTACTCCCTATCTTGCATTTGGGTTAGACACACAGTCTGTCTAGAGGATGTCTTCCTGAGTTGTCATTAGTGAATACTGAAGAAACCACTGCAGAGTTGGAGTCATACAAGAAACTATTCTGAGTAATACTGTGTCCACAGGACACTTGGTCACTTCACAGTTTGTTTTTGGATTGTTCTTTTCAAGCTGGAGGGTTCAAATCCTAGCATATGAGACTGTGCCAGCAACCTCTTTTCATTGTTCAAAGGAGCTTTTTTTTCATGTATTCCATTTCCTTTTTTTTTTTTCTTAATGTGACATTAAGCCACCAGAAGACACTTCTTATTCCATAAAAGGTTAGTATGAGATGTAGGTGAGGGAATGTGTTAGCGGGTTGGAGATTTCTATTAAACTCATGTGTTCTATATCAGCTGTAGTATTTCTGGAAACATACATCCTCATACTTACGAACATGGGTTGAAAAAGTGCCTAGGATATGATGTTTCTTGAACACAGCAGGTAATATCACAGTGTCTGAGTACTGGCCCTCTTACAAATATTTATCGCGATGCATTTGTCCATACTGCATCTACAGTTTCACTAGTACACCTTGTTGTCTTTTTAGAAGGCAATGTAGATATTATCAGTTCCTAAAGTAACATTTATGATCTGAATACTGTTTTCTGACATCATAGTTAATAACCTTGTGTGTTGTGCTTGTTTTCTTTTTCTTTTTTTTTTTATTTTTTTTCCCTTAGGAAGTGGATTTGGAAGAAAGACTTGTTGAGTTGGATCTTAGAAGTGATTTAGACATTCCTGATGTTCCTCCACCAACAGACAGCACTCCAGAAATCCTCAAAAGGGCTTTGTCAGGCTTGTCTGCCAGGTATAGTAGTTCTCAAATTTACAGTTCTCAAATTTAATACCTGCTGGCTAAAATTCTTACAGATCATGTTGCAGTTTTAATTCTTACAGATTGTACTGCAGTTTTAAATTTTGTATGATACAAATGAAAATTCACGGATAAATTTTAACTGGATATCATTGATTTATTTACGCTTTGATAGTCCATTCAGTGTAATACTTTTTGCATATACCTGAAGATTGACAATTGCGTGCATTTCTAAGTTAACTGCTGCAATGTTTAGTTACAGTTTATGTAAACATTTGCCATTGCTTAGTCTAAGCATTGCAATAAAATGGGCTAAAGAATAGTAATTTGGTTTGATATCCCGAAGATATCGATATTCTGGGAGTTATAATAAGCTGATTTCCTACATCCAAGGTTAAGGGGGAATCAGTATTTCTGTATAAATTAAAAGGCAAGAAGTGTAAATTCTCTGGGTGAGCTTTTTGTGACAGCATTTCCACTTCTAAATATTTTTTCTTTACAGTTAAATACAACATAGCTTTTATTTTCCTACCTTTTAAAGCAATGTTTAGTTTTTCCTGCCATCTTTTTTAAAACCTAGATTTCTGCCTCCAGCCTCTGTTCACAGGAGCTTAAGGACTAGCATATGCAGGGGTGTGTGTATGTGTATAGATAGACAAACAATTGTGGGGACTTGTATATTCATGGGAGCTGATGAATAAAGTTCCTAGTATTATTTTTTTATACAATCCCTTTACAACACTTGATCAATCAGTCCCTTTGGAGGTGGCAATTCATGTTACATTTTTTTCACTAATGCAATGAAAAGGCCTTTGGGTGTGTTATAGATCACATACCAAAAAAACTACCTAGTAAAATGAATATATGTATCATATATGCATTATGCTTAATATAACAAACCAAGCAATATACAGTGTATATTTTAGACACAATTTAGGTCTTGCAAGAGTCAGAAGAAGGACCTTCAATCCAGACTAAAATGAAAAACTTCCAAGTCCGTGTAAAAAAAAATTATCTCCAGTAGGTACCTTCAATAGCAGTGTGAAACTACAGGTTTTTTGACTTGATCCTTTTTTAATCTGTTGTCTGGTTTTGTTGTGATGTTTGGGAGCTATAAACATGCATATTGTTCCTGGCTTTCAAAAAGCATGTTTCTAAACTGCGCCAGCTGTGAGCAGAATGTGATGTTCTCTACTGCCATCACACTGCAAGGAGCATCTAGTTCTTATCACTTTCAGAGTTCTCTTACCGTATTAAATGTTGTGGAAGTCTTAGGTCTCCAAATCAGACTTGCTTCAAAGGGCACTTGCATGGTGATACCTCAAAGCCTGCAACTAAGACGTGCAGGCAAAACCTTCCCTGTTTCACGTGCTTGAAATTCTTTATTAGAGTGTTTGCACAAAGGTGCTTTGAGTGCAAATTCTTGGTGCTTTATGAATGATAGATTCAAAATTACCCATTCGTTTAGTAACTGGCAGTCCTAACAGAGGTGTTGTGATAATGCGCAACATGAGTGAGTTGGACTATAACTCTCAGAGATACTGTTTCTCTCTGTATCTGGCTTTTAGAAAAAACAGTATCTGTAACTTTCCCGTGGAGATACAATAAACTTGTCAGATGGCTTCCTAGGTTCTGGAGCTTGTTGTCTTTCTTACTGAAGCTGTCTTTCCAGTCCTGCGCTTGTCAACACTCTCAAGATACTATGCGGTGTTTTAACATTATTCTGAAGGGAGTTTAATTCTTCTAAAGGAGTCTTGCTCACTGGAGATATGCCACTAGGAGCGAGCTGCTACTCTATAGCCCACATCATAGAGGAACATAAAGCATCTGTTGCGATAAAGCCTGTTGTGCCTTTGTTCTGATACTTAAGGAAAATCCAGTTAGTGGTGTTAGCTGCCATTAACCTGCTGATGAATAATATCCTTGAAAATCAAATTAATACAGTTTAAGTTTACATTAAAACTGGAATATGATGCAAAGCTAACGGGATCCCCTGAATCAGATATATCTCCTGATGCAGCAATGAAACACAAGACTGATACAAACCAAAACATTAGAAAGAATGTCTTTAAGATATAGAAGGGGGTTTTATCTTTAGCAGTAACTTGTGATTAGCTTGTTCATTGTACATTTAGAGGCAAAATTCTTGAAGGGAAAAACAGAGGCAACAGAGGAGAAAAAATTAAAAGTAATATGAACAATAAAATGCAGAGTGTTAGTAGGTAGAAATGCTTTGATGGCAGAATGAAGCATGTGATAATGTTTTTTAAATTAATTTTTTAAATGAACTGGGCTTCTGATTTTTTTTTTTTCTGATACTGGCCTTTGGGCGCAGGGGTTGAGGGTGTGGAAAACAACATTTTGATTACTCTAGAAATTGCAAAAAAAGAAACAATCTAGTAAAACTTCCCAGTTGTTTGGGTTTTTTTAATAAGAATTCATGTCAAGGCATTTCACACCTTGAATGCTGTCCCAGTTCCAGTGCTCACAAGAGCACAGAACTACTCAACTGCTCAATCAATAGATAACCCTCTACTTGGCAAAATAGCTACTTTGTTGGTAGTTTTTTTCTTTTTTTTTTTTTCTGTCTGTTACTCCTCAAAGGATTGTATGCTTTTTACCTGGCAGCCTTTCTTTTTTGAGCATCCTGATGTATTTTCACAGCAGCTTCAATATGGGGTTGATCCATTTAATTGCAAATGGTGTTTGAAAATTTTCTGGAACTCGCACTGTTTCTAATCCACTTTAATCTCTAGTTAGTAAAGGAAGTAGTATTTATTTTCATTTATAACTGCTTTATTTTTATTTTTTTTTAACAGATGGAAAAATTGGTGGATTCGTGGAATTCTCACTCTAGCTATGATTTCTGTGTTTTTTCTGATCATATACCTGGGATCATTTATGCTGATGCTTCTGGTAAGTTTATTTAAGTACATTCTGCCATGCAAGAGTTACTTGATATCTTTGTTCATTGTGCCTCAGGCAGCTGGAAACAAACTGCACAGACAGTTCAGAGAAATTTCTCTCTTATTTGTGTAAATGTAAATACTTTTGAAAAACACTGGACAGTTTCATATCTGGGCCTTGGGATTGAGGACTTCTTATATACTGTAATTATTTTTTTTTTTTTAAGTAGTAATTAAATAACTCTAAGAAATTGAATGGTTGTTTCCTTAAGGTTTATTAAACTACTGTAATCCATTTCCTTGTCCAGTTCCCATCATCTACAGTAACATTCTTTGAAGTTTTTTAAAAAAAAAAAAAGAAAAAAGAAAGCCACAAACAAAAAAACCCCCAAACCAACAGCAACCCCCCCCCAAAAAAATGAAGACACAAGAATTTCATTTTTGAGGCTGAGGAAAGCAGGCAGCTCTGGTCTGCTGTCTGTGACTGGCACTGAAAGGCTTTCCTCAGGCATGTTCTATTAATTCCCTGTTTCTCTGTGGGGCTGCCTTGTGGCCTTGGGTTTATCTGTAGAGTGGAGGTAGACCCCTTTCCTAGGTACAGAGATAAAGTGCATTTTTAGGTCACAAAGTGAAGAAAAAAACCTTAAATTCATACACCCTGCATACCTGGTCAGCCTTTACTGGTTCTTTCCATCTTTTTTTATTGCTGGTGTTTTTATTGAATAATGGTTTAACTGGCAAGTAACAGGCAGGGATGTGGCTTCTAAAACACTGAAATTGTTACTTCTAGGTAACTGCTTTGATTTTTCACTCTAAGTTTGTTTAACTGTCAAAATGTGCTTCTAGATTTGTCATGGCCTCCTGTGAAACATCTTTTGGCATACATAGAATCATTTAGGTTGGAAAGGACCTCTAAAATTGAGTTCAACCGTTTACCCAGCACTGCCAAGTCCAACACTAAACTGTGTCACCAAGTGCCATCTACACGTTGTTTAAATACCTCCAGGGATGGTGACTAAACCACGGCCCTGGGCAGCCTGTTGTAATTCTTGATAACCCTTTCAGTGATGAAATTTTTCCTAATATTCAGTCTAAACTTCCCCTTGAGGCCATTTCCTCTTATCGTATCACTCTTGTTGGTCATTGTAGAGACATATTTTTTTCCCAGTCCTTCCTTTAGTAGCCTGTTATGCTTGAGAATGATGATAACAAACAAAAAAGAACAAATCAATTTGCAGAGTGATTCGGTATATTTATGGTATACTCTGAGATTGCAATCATGGGTAAAGCTATCAAGAGATGAACCAAAAAGTAATTAAAGTTGGTATAGAATTGAAATAGAGTTCTTTCTCTGTTGCACCATACAGCAAAAAATCTGTCTTCTAATATAATAAGCTATTGATAAAGTTGACATTTGAGATTACGTAAAAAGAAGAATGTAGGGAAAAAACAGTTTTGCTCATTAATTATTTCATTTCATGGGAATCAAGTAGCTTGCATGTATACAAGAGTTGACATGCTAAAACCAAATCTTAGTACTGAGACTGAAAATACCCAGAGAGTTCTAGGAAGAGTAATCTAGTGAAGTTTGGAGAACAAGCCCTGACATTGCCCTAAAAGGTTAAGAGTCATGTTTTATGTTTGCCTGCTACTAAGGTAACAGGCACAAGCTTCCATGACTTTGGATGGCATTCTCTTCCACTGCAAGATGCAATCCTTTAATGTTGCTCTTGCATATGGCATTTTTTATAATGTAAGCCAAGCAGAAGAAAGAGCCTGAGATAGGGGAGTTTCAAAAACTCACTTAGGTGGTGTATGACTGTTTTAAATTGTGTTAACACATTGAGCAAGATTAAATTTATTCATGAATGCATGTGGTAAGAGAACACTGCAAAGCCAACATGCCCACATGTGCAATCAGTGTGGGTAGGTTCTTACTCCTGCCTCTGGATGGGATTACTGGTGACCTGTGTTTGTCAATGCTTGATATCTGGTCAGGGCAGTCTGCTTGGTGACTGTGGATTAGACAAAACTGACAGAGGTCCTTTGGAGCCCAAAGACTGCAAGGACATACTACCAGACTTGTGCAGGCAAGCACTGAAGTAATGAGATCAGCAAAGTAAAATGAAGGCTGTGGAGGGTGTGACACTGAGACCTGGGTTAGACAAGCTTTGCTTCTAATCATCAATGCTAATTGTCCTTAATGAGATGCTTGCAAGTGGAAGACCTGGGTGTCCAAGTTGTGTTGAATGGTTAGTTTTTTCCATTGAGCCTAGAATATATTTCTTAAACTAAATTTAAAGATAAAATAGCGAAAAGAAATAGAAGAGCCTTCTTTGCAGGAAGTGCTTTTGACCTGCTGCTGCCTAACTGTTTTAATGAAGAAAAGTCAGGAGCTTTCCCTTGTTTCACGAGCGCATTCTTCCAGCTAGCCCAATGTCACTTTTCTCAGCATGCCTTGTGGTTTTGGTTTTGTTTTGTTTTGTTTTTAAATGGAGCTTTAGTTTTCCTTGGACTTGCTTTGAAGCTGTCTGTTTTCTGTGTGGAATTTGAATTCAGAATAATTTCTCCCCTTAATGCAGGTTGCAGTACTACTTACTGCCTTTAAGAAACAACTGCAGCATATTTACATAGTTTTTTATTTTTCTTATTTTAGGTCTTAAGCATCCAAGTGAAGTGTTACCATGAAATCATTACTATAGGTTACAGAGTCTACCACTCATATGATTTACCATGGTTTAGATCCCTCAGCTGGTGAGTAGCAAGCAAGAACATCAATAAATAGGGATGTGAAACTTAAATCTTCATGTTCTTCATATCCTGTCATGGTGGAATGATAGCTTTGTAGGTCATGTGTGGACATAAAACTTGACATCTGCCTCCAGGCAGGATTCTGTAGTTGTCTTCCACCTGTGACAAGTCAGTTGGCCTTTTACTACTTTGATTTTTTCCTTGTAATAAATATGTATATATGTACACATAAACATATATGCATGCACATATATATATTAAGTTAAAATTGAGGATGTGTAAGCTATCTAAAAATGTGCATAGCCAAATCCTGGACACTTGTGACAGTGTCCAGCTCATATAGGGATAGATAGAACTGGGGAAATCAACTCTTCTTCTGAGTTCTGGGAAGAACTTTAGAATAGAGTCAACATTATGGAAAGGTGTTTGGCACATGTAATCTCTAAAGTGCTTAAGGACACAATTTTTTCAGACATGACCTATGTTTTGTTGTTTTGGTTTTGTATTGTGTTTATTTTTTTAAGGAATTGATACATCTAGGTGATTTCCTGTCTCTTGCCACATTGCTGCTTTGCTTCTAGAAGCAACTTCACTGTGTAACATGGTTTATTCCTGCAGCTGGCTCTTCTGTAAATGCAGTTCCCCTCTGTTCACTCCTGGATTATCCAGGGGACTGATCTGTTGTCTGCTTTAATCTGTGGCTTCTGGATGTACAGCCAGAGCAGACTCATACATGAATGATTCTGTAATCTTCCCAAAATTTTTAGAGGAGGAGATGTGAATTGTACCACTTAGCCATCTTTTGTGGTTGACCACTGTGGCTTTCATATATGGAGCTCAAAATTAACTCCTTTGCATTGCCACACTGGGTAACACCAAAGTTCCTTTCAGTCCAACATCTTGCCACCAAGACTAAATATTTAGACGTTTCAGTGACATGAAAGAATCCTGTTAGTAGTCTGAACATCAATTATTTGGCTTATGTAGAGATGTGAAGCCTTGCAAAATAAACATTAACATCTACTGGGGGAAAGAGAATGAGAACTGATCACTCTGAGACTCTCCAGAGATCAAGTTTTGAATCACAGCCATCTTCTGTGGCTGACTTTGGTAATAATCCAAAAAAGTATGTTGCCTAGAGAGGTGCATCTCTTAGTGGTTTTGGATTTGCTATTTATTAGTTTTTATTGAGTGCTGCCTTGGCATTTGAGATCCCATTGTGCCTTAACTCTAGGAAGGTGAGTAAGTGAATTTGTATGAAAACCTGTGACAGAATTACTTGTGTACTGACTGTTTTGGTTGAAAGGAATTTCTTTGAAGATCCTTCCGAAAGAGATGGCTGAAGGTGACATTTTACCTCAGTTGAATGTTGGGTATGGATATGCTTCCACAAAATTGTTTTGAAATAGTTGTAGTAATAGCCGCATTTACTACTTAGCTGATGAATTTAACCCTGTCAGATCATTGCTCTGTAAAGAAAGCTAAAAGGCAAAGTGCGTGGTGGAGTGGAGCAGGAGATGCAGCAGGTGAGAATCTTCAGGCCAGATGGCAAAAGTATAGTTACATCCAGATCCTCAAGCCCCATGTCAGGTTCACTGTCCTATAACCTCAGGGGATTTGTTATGCAAGTACTTTTTTCCTGTTTGTAAAGCAGAAATTGCAAGCTACCCTTATGAGGACAGAGGAAAAGAATATGCAGAAATGCTTGTGTCAATATCAATGATAGCAGACACTTGTTCTGTACTTTCAGAATATCTGAAAACAACTTGCATAGGTTTGGAGTATTCAATAATGTAATTAAGTTCCAACTACGTTCTGCAAAATGTGTTTGTTTTTCTATTGTGGTTGCTTTAGAAGAAGTAAATTACAAAAATTGGCTTGTCAAAGGAGACAACAACCCAGAAGTATAAGACTTGATTTATACTTGAATTTTATTTTTCTCATGTCTTTTCTGCCCTTCTGGTTTTCCTTCTGTGGTATTTTTTTGTTTGGGTTTTTTTTTCGTTTTGTTTTGGTTTTAAGAATTATGCTTAAATACATATTATCTTGTTAAAATAACTGCTAGCTCTTGTATGTTGTAGGTACTTCCTGCTCTGTGTGAACTACTTCTTTTATGGAGAGACTGTAGCTGACTACTTTGCTACGTTTGTTCAGAGAAGAGAACAGCTTCAATTCCTAATTCGCTACCACAGATTTATATCTTTTGCACTCTATTTAACAGGTAAGTGTAGGAAATTGCAAAAATGAAAGAACATCATGCTGCATTTGTTTCTGTGCTTATTTCTTTATTAAGAAAAAGAATAAAAATTCTTCTGAGCTTTATGCACTTTCACTTTCTTTATCCTCTTCATGTTCAAGGAAATTAGGTGTTCGCAATCCATTTTTCCTATGAAAAGATGAATCTAATTTTTGCATTCACTGAGAAGAATAAAACAGCCTAAATAAGTTGATGATCTTGAGAAAGTTGAGCTAATAGCACTCAAGAGAAGTTGTCATGAATTAATTTTGATCACTGAAGAACCAGGGTTCAGTACCTGAATACCTGACTGCTATTTTGGTAGTCTGTGGAGATGACTTGTATGAGTAATTGCTGTGCTGGGTTGATGGTTTATTGTGTCAGTGTTCTGCTAGGTCTACAGCAATAAGATTTACCAATGTATTTAAAACTGATTATTCAAAATGCCCAAGGCTTTATTTTATCTGCAGGATATTCAGATGCTTGGCTTATGCATAGATTTTCCTGCCTATCCAAAGAAAGACTTTTTAAAAACCTCTTGTCTAAGAAGAAGACATATAAGCTGGAAGTCTTGTTGGGGTATTGCTTTGTGAACATGTAAATATAGTCCATGGTATTTTAAGCAATGCAGTTAATATTACTTTACCCTAAAATTACATCAATTGAAGACTCAGATTGGCCTAAGGGACAGGAGACTGCTATGGTACAAATACTTGTAAAAAATATTAAGAAACCTGATTTTCATGATGAACTGTCAGTGTGTCTACTTTTAATATTTTTTTAAAAAGCCAAATAAAAATTCTAATTGACGCTTAGATTGCAAACTTGAAACCAGCTTTGCAAGACTTGACTGTATTCCGCTGGCTTTGCCTTGAGGACACTAACTTAACTAATGACGCGTGACCACTGAAGAGCAGTGAGGGGGCGGGTGAGACAAGCCAGTCATGAGCAAAAGCTGGAAGCAGAGCACAGCAGAGCCCCTTGGTAGCTGTCATTCTGGGATCGGGGAGTCACTGAGGGGCTGTCCCCAGGGTTAAGGGTCTTTTGAGGGCTTCTGACCTTGTCCGCATGGGAAGGGCCCAAAGGGAGAAGAGGTGCTCTGTTAGCCCCCAGAAAGTTTCTCTCAGTCGGTTTTGCCCTCCAACATCAGCACTTCATGTGTTGCATGTAGCCATATGCCTGTCTGGAGGAAAGGGGCTGACTGGTCTTTTCCTTTCAATTATTTCTGTTAATTATTCAAACCCAGCTTGTTGGCCTGGTTTTTGAGTGGTTTTTGAAGGTGATGGTCTCCTGCCCTAAAAATTTATGTCTACAATGGGACCTTGTAAGTAATGAAATGGATGCTCTTTACTGTTTTTATCAAAATCTTGTGCTTTAATGAGAATAATTCTATAGGCACACTTAAATGAATACAAGCACACGCTCCTAGCAAAAAAGGGATTAAATGCTGCTTCAAGGGAAGAGAATTACTGATATATCACAGTTACGTTTAATCAAATATAATATGGTACAAACTACGCTTGCTTTTTTTTACAGGCTTCTGCATGTTTGTTTTGAGTTTAGTGAAGAAACATTATCGCCTGCAGTTTTACATGGTGTGTATTACCCACTTTGCTCTGGTCACTCACATTATGAATGTCACTAGAAACTGTCATGTCCCAATGTTCATAAAGTAGCTTAAAGAGGGGTGTGGTAAATGTGCTTAAACCCACAGTAGCGTGAAATCAAGTGGTATTGGGCTGTTTGGTATCTGTCCACCTTGCAGGTTATTGTTATTATATCACGGGATGTGGCCTTTCAGTCAACACAGGCTGTCACTGGTGAGGCTTTGTGCATATACAATGTGATACAGTTCCCTTAGTGATACCCTGATATGAAAGAGATGCCAGGAGAAAGGGGTGTGCATCTCCCTCCCAGATCTGAAGCCAAATAGCTCAGTGTAGTGTGGGAAGTGGTTCTTGTGACTCAAGTGTTACTTTGTAGAGGCCCCACTGAAGTACTGTGAAGGGAACTTGGTTTTAACCCCTATGTGGAAGACTTATTCTGTGACATTTAACAGCAGTTCTGGTCTTCTGCTCTGCTGTGCCTCAATAGCTCACTAATCTATTGAAAGAAAACGGTGTTCTCATCTCTTGTATTTGTCCATTTACTAAACAACTTAGTAACTAATCAAGAGTATGAACCTTTCTTGTATGTATCTTGTAGATCAAAACCTAATTTTTTAACATCACAGGTAAAAAAAAAACAAGCCTACAAAAAGCCCCACCCAAACCAAAACAGACCCAAAAAGCCCCACTGAACCCTGCCACTTCTATATAGGCATGACTAGAAGCAACAATAAAACAGTGATGCAGTACAGCTGTCTTCAAAGGACTTGAGCAGTCAGGGCATTGCACAACCTTAAAGATTTCCTAAAGTTGTGGGTGTGCAGTTAACCCATCTGTTTCTGCAGTGCTTTAGGTAGCACTTTACCATTAAGGATCCCTAATTCTAGACTAGGACTTAGCTGAGCCCTGTCTGAGCATGTAAAAAATTCTTTTACTCAAAAAAATTTACCCTGTTTGTGGGAGAACTCGCCTGACAGGGAGGTGCAGCTTTTTTAGGAGAGGTGGTCTTTATTTTCTAATCTGCAAAAAAAGTTCTCATCTTCAGATTGGCGCAAGGTAAAAATATTAATTTTCCATTTTCTTTTCCTTTTTCCCCTTCTGGAAAGAAGGCAAAAAAAAATGTGATGTCAGTCATATGACTTGATACCTGCCCAGAAAACATTAAGGTGTGACTAGCTAAGAACTGCAGTAAAACAGAGGGAAGTTGTGTATCCACTGTGTGGCAACACAGTGTTTGAACAGACAAGAAGAGTAGCCATTTGGTTTTAGGTCATGTTGCAATAGCACTTGACAAATACTAAAAATTTTGATGCAGAGATGCTTTAATTAACCAGCAGGTAATATTTTCAGAAATTTTTAATCAGTCCTTGCACTCCCAAGTTTCAGCCTTCTTGAATTGTCTTAACTGGAAGTAGATGCTGGCTGCCATAGGAAAACACGTGAGAAGAGAATAAAGAAGTAGGGCACTACGAAAGTTAAATCACTCGGATATTTAGAGTGCTTAAATTTGGTGTTTCTTGTAAAAACTACCAGTTCTTGATTTTAAAGTCTCTGGAAAATAAAATCTAATGTAGAATCTTTACTGGTAAACTGTTTGTAAACACTTCATTTTACACTGTCGCTACAGAATAAACACCAAGTATGTACAGTAATACTGAGGAAAACAACTGTTTAAATGACCATGTGCGTAAAAATTAACACATTATTTTTGCTAATCCTGAGAATTTTGATGTTTCATAAGAGGACTGGTATTCTGTTATGAGAGATACCCACATGTGTGTAACATGACTCTTTCATAAGTGGTTCATTGCCATTTTATTGTTACAGTTCTAACACATCTGTTGTATGTATATACAGAATATCACATTGCTTACATTTCTCTGCTGCTTTCATGCTGAAGGTGATGTCTTATTAAATCAGACTTTAAACTGCACGTTAAAAAATTCTGGGTGGAGGTAAGTGATGGGGAAGCTGTTAAAGTTTTGGTACTTGCTTCAGAAAGCCAGCTAACTTGTGATATACTGTATGCACACATCTTTTGCATTGTCACTAGAACTGGTCTTTCCTGTGAGCTCCTAAGTAGTTCCTCTAGCTGACACGCCAGTATTTATCAAGGTGTACAGATGGGTGTTTTCACTAACTGTTGTGTTGTTGCATTGTTAACAGTTCGCATGGACTCATGTCACTTTGCTGATCACTGTAACTCAATCTCATCTTGTCATCCAAAATCTCTTTGAAGGCATGATCTGGTAAGGGGACAATAATAAATGGATTTGTAACTCTATTGCACTGAAAGGTTGGTTCTTTTACATAGATCTATTTAGGGACTAATCATGGGAACAGTTAAAGCAGCACAAATTAAAGGACCGTTAATGTCTAGTTGGAAGGGGAGTTGGAGGAATTGTGAGCTATGAGGTAAAGGATACAGGAGAGGAAGCAGAAACCTCTTTAACTAGATAGGCAGCCACAACTATGGTAGTTTTGAATAGCCACTTCGTTTACTGGCAAGGAGTAGGATTGCTTGCATGCTTAGTGAAATAGTTTCCATAGCATTTTGCCGGATGGATGGATATCCAGCATTTCATTTTCAATTACTTGGGAGCTTCAGGTTGATCAGAGCTATTGAAGTTGGACCCTTTAATTTGAAATCCCCAATCTGGGCACATTCCCTGTTCAGATAAATTCAGATTACTTAAAATATTTTAGGAGTTTAAATCTTGGATATTTTGGGGTCATCTTAATGCCACATTTCCAGCAATATATTAAATTCTGATGAATTTGATTATAAAACCACTCCTCAAAGAGCAGGTGTGTTTTCCCACCCCCCATGTCTTTAGGAACGGGGTAAATTACAAATTGAGAAAGCAGGAAGAAACACATGAAAGATGATCTGTGTTGTTCCAAGGACATACAGTATTGTGTTCTCCTTTTTCTTTTCCTGATATATGTGCAACTGGAGAGATTATTGCAGAAAAGACATGCTTATAGTTAGAAAGAAAACACAAAGCCTTTGACAAAACTTGTATTAACAAATTCTTTTCACAGTGATCGTGTTCATGTGCCAAAAACTGAACCTAGTTGCCTTGCCAGCCTACTGTTTCCACTGGTGGTAGGCAAATTGGCAGATGGTAACAAAATCTGACTTTTAGCTTATTAATACATCCCTGCTTTGAAGGGTGGGGGGTGGGGAAGGTTGACAGGTTTGAGTAACAAATTCAGATGCTGTCTGCATGCAAAAAACACTTGGAAAGCTAGCACAGGCTGTTCCATACTGACAGGAGGTTAAAAAAGGAAATTTTTTTTTTTTTTTAATTTAAGTATCATTAAACTTTACAAGGAATTTGCTTGCTTTGATGTTACCAATAACATTAATGTGTTTATATCTGTTGATTTCTTCTTAACTGTGGTACCAGTCTTCAAGTCTGATAGGACAAAGTCAGCCTGTTCACTTTTTAAGCTCATGCACTAAAATCATACCTTAACTTGAACTAACATGGATCGGTAATGGTTTTGATTGGCTGAAGACTAAAACCAGTATAGCTAAATATGCTGCTCATGGGGGAACTAGGTGAACACTTTATGAAACATAATTCCTTCTAAATACTACAGAAAAATTTCCCAGAGAGAAATGCTGCTGCTTGTTTGGGCAGCTTTTTTTTTCTCCATTAAACTTTTTATGTCTTCCTCTAGGTTTTTGGTTCCAATTTCAAGTGTTATCTGCAACGATATTACTGCTTACATTTTTGGGTTCTTCTTTGGCAGAACTCCATTAATTAAGGTATGTACTCAGGTGCTTCCTCACTAACAGGCTTTTACAGTTTATAGCATTTTTGACACTTGATCAAAAACATGTTCATGGAAAAAATACTTTCCGCTGTACTGCATGATACACTTCTTTGCTAAAAACCAAAATTGACTGTCCTGTTTCTGAAGATTTTGAAGTGGAAACTGTGATTAATGCGAATGTAATATTGACATTACAGTATAATACATTTCAAGCCTATTGCATCTTCGTTTATGATCGCTTCTGTTTTGTATTTCTTATACAGTTTTAACTGCATTCTTACTGTCAGAAACTGTAATTTGAAATAAGTATATATACCTATTCCTCATCTGATCTTCTTGACGTAGCACTGGCAAGGGCTCAAGTAGTAATCTTCCTATTCTGGTAGAATATGGAAGACCCCACAGAAAGCCGTGAAATATTGTTTTCATGATGTTGCCATGGGAACTTCTGGGTATTTAGTTGTTTCTGTTATTAAACTGCTCCTAAATTGAAAACGTGATAGAATTTGTTGAAGAAAACAGCTTGCTACACTGATCTCTCTAGGCCTGCAGTTGTATGCTGTATTAGTTTGCCAGCCTGTATGTAGCAAGTCTCTTGAGGAGCATCCCCAGGAGGAGTTGTCTAACACCCAGGCTTCTATCGCTATCTAAATGTGCACTCGCTAGCAGAGGTCTCCAACAGAGCCCTAGCGTGCTCCTGCAGGCTTCCAAGTCTTCTGCTTGAAGGAGCTCAGCTGCTTAATCGGTGTCAGCTGTGGCCAGAGGCAGGCAGCAGCCTCCGGACGGCGGCAGCAGGTGGGAAGGGAGCTCTGTTCCCTCGAGCTGCCCAGTGGCACCAACCCAACTGTGGCACTTTCCCTCCTTGCCTGGGACAGGTCCTAGCTGTGCTCTATTGATCACGTTCAGTGTCTGCAGCTGCTGACATTCAGTATTTCACACGTACCTTCGAAAACCCGAATAGGAGCTTAATTTTCACAAACAAGGTCTAGAAATAGAGTAAAAAAGGGTTCAGTGATGCAACTGATGAGGCTAACACTGTCTCTTTTGTGCCTAGCTGTCTCCCAAGAAGACCTGGGAAGGGTTCATTGGAGGCTTCTTTTCCACAGTTGTATTTGGATTTATTGTAAGTAACAACAGGACTTTCCTTGTATACGTGCAGTCTTCAACTTTCTGGTTTTACTTGAAGTAAAATTACTGTCAAATTTGCTAATATCAAACTGCTGAAAGCCTAACAGTTGGGGAAGGGGGGTTTGACTAGAGAATTCTGCCAATTCATAACTAGCTGGAAATGTTAGGCAAGGCTTGCACCACTCCTGAACGGGTTATATTGACCATTTTTGCCATTACTCTTGCTATATCTGGAACATCTATTAGTTGCATCCCTATTTTGAAATTGAATTTAGTGATCACATTATTTATGCATTGTAAAGTAATACTTTTGTATTATGTACTTTATAATGATGTTTCTTCTGAGAAATAGTTTACACTGACAATTTTAGTAGAAGATGATAACAGCATGCAGTGACTGTTCTGATAAGTAACTTATCACCAAGTTCAGCAGAACTCAGACCTGCCAAACTTGGTAGAAGCGATAGTTAAGTTTTAATGGAGAAATGAATTGCAAAAAATGATGAGTGGCTAACATTTTGGTATTTTATAATGCAGAAATGTCCAGTAGATATGAATCTGAAAGATATGAAAACAAGCTGGGAAACCATCACTAAGCACCTTGAACATTTGTCTGCCTCTTTGAGGCATTCTCCAACTTAAACAGGCTGATTTTACTCCATTCTGGGTCTCTTTGTTATTAAAAAGGTTTTCATTATCCTCAGCTTGCGATGACAAAGCCATCCATTACAATATGATTTTTGACTGTAACAACAAAAACCCTATTTCAGGAGTCTTTGTTTTGCTTTTCAGTTTTCCTATTTTTTGGCTCAACATCAGTACTTTGTCTGCCCCGTGGAATATAACAGTGAAACCAACAGATTTGTGACAGAGTGTGAACCTTCAGAGCTCTTTCAGATGAAGAAGTACTCTCTGCCACCATTGCTTCAGGCTGTGTTGGGATGGGTAAGGAGAAAAAACAGGCTTTTGTTAAAATTGAAATTTTACTTCCCAGCTTGAATGGTTTTCTACCTTTTTAGAAAGGTATATGAATGCTGGTAAGGCTTGAAGGGTAAGACCTGAATCAGGTGCTCTGTTGCTCAGATGGGGGAGGTGGTCACCCAAGCAGATTTAAAATGCATTGCTGGAGTCATTTGAGGAAATCTGCCTGCATTCTTATGGCCTGTATCCTCGTTGTGCTGGAAATGGATGTCACTTCATTGTTTTGCAGAAAAACCTATTTTTGAAGAGCAACCTTTGAATTTTTATGGAAAGCGGACAAAGCCTTGTTATGGCCTGAATTAGTAGCAAGCTCAAGTAATCTTGTAGAACTTCATTCCATTTTCAGCTAGTGTGTAGCTGCTGCTAGGATTGGACTCGTACTTCACGAAATGGCATCTTGTGCATTAGTGACATTACTTCCATGCTGAGTGAAAAAGGAGTACCAGTAACAGTTCCATGTAATGCAGCCACTGACCCTTTTCCTCACAGCCAGCCTGGAAATTCTTTTAAGTGAGCTGTTGTATCTTCACCTGTCGGGACACAGGTCGTCAGTTATCCTACTGTACAAACCAGTGCTTCTGAAGTTACACGCTCCAGGGGCGCTTCAACAGGAAGAGGATACCAAATAGAAACAAAGCAGTCTGTCATTATTTTTGCTCTAGGGCAAAGAGGAGGTGGCTGGGATAAACGCAGGAGAAGTGGGTTCTGCAGCACTCCCCTGGGCTGTGCAGTGGCTCAGCACGGAGAGTGAGAGCACAGCACTAGGGAAGGCAGTGGGCTCTGCCTGTGGTTACGTGGGTGTGACACCGAAGGGGAAAAGTTGATGTGGTTACAAGAAGAAAGCACAAACTGGAGATTGTACCGACTAGATGTAATGTCTACAGTTGGTACTTAGAAAAGCAAGAGTACATCTAGAAGTACATACTAAATGAAATACTCAACATTTGCCTCATTAATTGGGCCATTTGGGGGATTTTTTGCCAGTGGATTTAAAATACATTTAGTATTTCATACTAAATGAGCATACTCTAGCTTCAGGGACTGTGGAGTTGATTGCAGATTTACTAAGGATTTTTCTGCACAAAAACATCATGTGAACTGAGTGGGGACAAATCTTACTGCGTCCAGCTATATTGTGTATTTTGATAATGGCCAAGGAGATGGGAATGCCCAGCTCTGTGCCAGTCTAATAGAGAGCCATCAGTTAAATCCTAAAAAGAGATGGTAGTTCCACATGCCCTTCTGGAGTACTTTTGCCAGGCTCCAACAAGCCTTTTAATGAGAGAAGCTGGAGCTTTGTGGAGACTTGCTCTATGACAGACCTATTTTAAAATATTTAAGCTTAAAATGCCTACAATCAAACCTATTGAAATACAGTGCTAATTATTTTTCTTGTAGGAAACTGTGAATATGTACCCATTTCAGATGCACAGCATTGCACTGTCAACATTTGCCTCATTAATTGGGCCATTTGGAGGATTTTTCGCCAGTGGATTTAAAAGAGCTTTCAAAATCAAGGTGAGTAAGGACTTCTATAAGCCAGTTTTGTTTTCGTTTTATCTTTGAATTACATAAATTGTTGGGCTGGGTTTGCTTTGGTTTGTTTTTAATCATTCATTATAGTACCTAGTGTTTCTATTATGGTGCAATGATGTTTGAGCTGGTTTTTAGCATCAGCCGCAGTACGTAGTTTTACCAGATATATATATATGTTATTCTTAAAACTTTGCGTAATCAACGTGTGACTTAGTGTTGGAAATCTAGAATAATTTGGTGTCATATTTTGTTTGATAATTACTCTTCCAAGTCATGCTGCAGAAGTGGTTTAGACAAGAAAGGCGCGAGATATTTTACTTGACATGAAAGGCCTAAGAAGCACCAACAGTGGTTTACCCTTCCGATTGCGTCTGGCTGTGTTTTACCAACAGCATTTGTGCCGTAAACAGATGCTGACATGTCAGGTTCACCAAAGCATGAGGTGTTTGGCTGCCTTTGCCAATACAGTGCCGCCTTGTAACAGGAGTGTGTATTGGCAAACGATGTGACTTGCTAACCTCTGTTTATTGCAAGGTGTGCGCTGTCGCTTATGGCAGTGTTGTCCCTGGCTGGTATTAAGTGGCAGCAGGAGTATGGGAAGAGGGCAACCCCAAATTTTCTCCCGACCTTCTTTATGTCTTGGTAGGACTGCTGTAATTCTTATCCTGTTGCTTGTTGTTGTTCTTGTTACTGTTTCCTATGTCCACCAGTTTTGGCATGTGCTTTGGACAGAAGTATATAAACCTCTCTGTTTGTGCTGAACTCCCATACATGTGCTTGTCCTTACCCCCACCTCTTTCTTATGCTGATCCAAGCAGCTTGCCCAACACTTGCCCAGCTAGCTACAGCCTTGTGTGCTGTTGTACCTATAAGTCTAGGTAGCAAAAGACTGTTTGTGTGAAGAAGGGCTTCTGGAGGGGAAAAAAAAATGCATCTGAAAAGCAGCACTTATATCTGCCTTTTAATGTTCTACTTATATTTTTTTTTTTAATACTTCTGGGCCCCAAGGCAGTGCTCTCAGGAAGACAGGGATATCCCATGGCAATCACAGGCACAAATACAGGCAGGGCAGAGGATGGATTGAGAACAGCCCTGAGGAGAAGGACTTGGGGGTGTTGGTGGATGAGAAGTTCAACCTGAGACAGCAGTGTGCACTTGCAGCCCAGAAAGCCAACCGCATCCTGGGCTGCATCAAAGGAAGTGTGGCCAGCAGGTCAAGGGAGGTGATTCTGACCCTCCACTTCGCTCTGGTGAGACCCCACCTGCAGTACTGCATCCAGCTCTGCGATAACATAAGGACATGGACCTCTTGCTGTGGGTCCAGAGGAGGGCCGCAAAGATGATCAGAGGGCTGGAGCACCTCTGCTATGAGACCAATCTGAGAGAGTTGGGGCTGTTCAGACTGGAGAAGAGAAGACTCTGGGGAGCCCTTATAGCAGCCTTCTGAAGGGGCCCTACAAGAAAGCTAGAGAGGGACTTTTTACAAGGGCATGTAGCAATAGGATGAGGGGTAACGGCTTCAAACTGGAAGAGGGTAGATTTAGATTAGATGTTAGGAAGAAATTTTTCACTATGAGGTGGTGAGGCTCTGTAACAGGTTGCCCAGAGAAGTTGTGGATGCTCCATGCCTGGAAGTGTTCAAGGCCAGGCTGGATGGGGTTTTGGGTAACCGGATATAGTGGGAGGTGTCCCTGCCCATGGCAGGGGGGTTGGAACTAGATGATCTTTAAAGTCCCTTCCAACCCAAACCATTCTATGATACTGTGGAGTTGTTACTAAGGCAGTGTTAGGTTGGACATTCCATGCCTGCCTGGCGCTGGGGGGCTGGAGTGGCACTGACACGGGACTGGTTTAACTTGCTGGCTGTTGCCCTCCATGACTAACGTCAGGGGTTTCACCCAGTGAGTATACAAATGAATGTGGATGACAAAAAAGATATATGTAAGGTAGTTTGACTTATAAAGCTGTTCTACAGACAAGATCAGGTAACACAAAGTTAGTGTATCAAGCTTTTTTGCATCAGAAATACATATTTTTTAGTAGTAATAATTTTTTCACTAGAGTTTTTTGATTCTGTTAAATATATTTATATTGTATGCACACTTTATGGTTTTTAACTATGGTTACCAAGAACCCAGTGAAAAAAACAGCAGGTGAATGGGCAGTATGACTTGCAAAGCTAGCGTTAGACAGTGGAAAAAGCCCTCAGTTCACTGCTTCTCTAGTAGCAAAAATATATTCCCTGGTAACAAGTGCTTCAGCAGCAGCTACCAGTAGAGAATAAAGCAATAAAAGTATTAAAGAGGAGAATTAGATTCTACAGAGGCAAGAAACACAGCCGTTAACTACAAAATGAAGTATGTATAGGCACACAAGTGTAGGAAACCTGCACCTGACCTACTGCTGTCCTCTTGTGTGATACCGTGGACAAGTTGCTTCATCTCTTCTCTTTCTTCTCACCCCTTGACTCACCTTTGCAGTTAAAAACCTCCTTTAGTAAGGAGGCTCTTGCTAACTTTTGCCTCAGTGCAGTGAAACCGTAGCTTAATTGCAGCCTTAATGTGCTGCTGTCAAGTAATACATCGTTAGTGTGTTTCATAGGAATCACTGACTGTGATTTTTTTTAAAATTTTTTTTTTCTCCCCCTCATCCTTCACACTCAAAGGATTTCGCAGACACAATCCCTGGGCATGGTGGGATAATGGATCGCTTTGATTGTCAGTACTTGATGGCCACTTTTGTTCATGTCTATATCACCAGTTTCATAAGGTATGGGCTTCTTACAATATTAACTAATTAAGCTTGCATAGGAGCTGTACCATAATTACTTCACACGAGTTATGTTCTGCACTGTTAGCATTGTGGAGATTGCAGATTTCTAAACCTGATTTATGCAATGATTTCAAATACAGAACCATTCAGAAAACACATGTCACTGCCTAGGATTTGTGTCAGGTTCAAGCTATGCCCTAATGTTCCTGTGACTGCTGTTAAAGGTAACTTGCATACACTAAGTACCAGAAAGTTTTGTGTAACAGCCTCATAGAAGCTCTACTGGAATTTACTGATCATGGAGAGGTATGAGGATGGGCTTTTGAGCAGGAAGGCTGCTGCAGCATCTGCTTTCTCTGTGTGGTTTCTGAAGAGCCGTATGTTGTGAGGCTGCAGTTCTTCCTGTGAGTTTCAGTATTTCTCAGTTGCTTGGGACTTTCTGCTTAAGAAGAAAACACTATGGTTAAAGAGAGGAGACAAATTCTTAAAAATACTGCTCATCTTCCCTGAACCACACCAGCTTTCAAGAGAAAATCATGGGAATGACAGTTCTCTTACAGCCAGTCATTTTAGTTCCTGGGGCAGGGGGGAATCAAGGGGCTGTAGGTGTCCTGATAAGCGCCCTTAGTTTTGTAAATGCATATGGCTAAGTAATTATTTGATACCCAATCAGCAAGAGATTATTTGCCTTGTATTTGGTCTATCTTAGAAGCAGATTGTAAATAAATGACTAGCTAGAAAAAAGGCTGTTATTTAGAAAAGCTTGGTTTAATCTGTGGTTTTCTTTACTGAAGTGGCCGACTTTCCATTTAGTTCCATAATACACATCTTATCTGGCAACAGATACTAAACTAAAAAAGATCTGTTGATGAAAAATATTGATTACAGTGATTAAGGTGATTAAGGATGAATAAGTGAATTTTATTTGTCATAAGCCTTCTTAATATGCCCATTTAACAGCAAATACAAGAAATGCTTTTGAGTTTCTGTTCAAATTGAGCTAAGGAGAATACTTTGCCACTAATGCTTGCCCATCCATCCTGAGGAGATAGACTGGGAGTAATCCATAACTTGGTGTCCCCAAAAAAAGGGAAGGCATTGTTTGTGCAGCAAGAGGAAAATGTAAGGCTGTCAAAAAGTTTCTTCAGAGCAGCTGCTCATAAAAAAAAATTTCTTTTTTCATTGACAGGGGTCCAAATCCCAGCAAGTTACTGAAACAGCTGTTGATACTTCAGCCTGAGCAACAACTAAGCGTGTATAAAACTCTGAAATCTCACCTTATCGAAAAAGGGATCCTGCAGCCATCTCTGAGAGGGTAGTTTGTCAATATGGAGGAGTAGAAGAAACCTCCATTTACAAGAAGCCTGTGGAAAAGCATTGCAAACGTGCACATAGATAATAGCCAAAGGAAGAGTAGTTTGCGGTCTGGAAGAAGTGCATATTTCTTTACATGAATGTGAATGCTATGACTCCCTATTTGGACATAGATCTCTTACTCCTAAAAAAATTAACATACTTGCAAAGTAACAGTACACGGTGCTGTATATTTTAATTCCTGAAGTGGATAGGAGCAGTGTTCCTTCAGCACCCAGCCTGACAGGCTTTGTATTTAATTAAAAAAATATATAATAAATTCAGTCTTAGTTTTTAATGAGTTATTTAATATTGTATAATTTAGCAGTACATTTTTGGTCTCCAGTGGTTACTGAAGCATAAACAGATGAGGCAGGCAGTCACTTTTATGTAGCCCAGTGCTGAAATTAAATTGGCCAGAAAATACTTGTTAGCCCAGTCAAAGAGGTACTTAGAGCCTGCTGTATTAGACTATTTGTATTTACTAAATCGCTATGAAAGTTAAACTTTGCTCTGTTTTTAATTAAACAGCTTTGTTATGAAACTGCTTTCAAGAGAAAAGTACCTTTACTAAAGTATAGCTGGGCTGTTTGGGCTGTGGAGCTGCTATGTTTCTGGTTAATATTATGCATTATAAACAAGCATCTACATTCAAGAGTAGAGATTATCTGAGTAAATGGGATTCTCCAACCCAGTAAAGAGGCTGGGGAGAATCTGGAGTTTAAGCCCTTGGTTTCCACAGCCTAGTCAGTGTCTGAAGACAGTAATTCAAGCCTTATTCCTTGTGCCTCTTAACTACCACGTAGAATGGGGGTATTTCCTTCTTTTTAAGGGCACTTTGATGTCCCAAATAAAAAGAGACGTTTAAGCACTGTTTTATTAACGTGTTACTCAGTGAAGGCAGAAACTTTTGTCTCATGAATGTGTGCAGTGCAAGACAGATGCATGGTTCTTCTGCTGTTTGTTATTTATTAAGAAGATCCTCAAGCAAGCTTTGGTAGCTGCATAGGTGTTTGAATGGAGAATTTTTATAGAAAGCAGCTATTCTGTAGACTTAATGGGGCATATGAGGAAAGCTGATGCCCTATAATTCTCAGTCCTAGCTGTTTTCTAACTTTTTTTCATCATGTGACATGTCTTGATGCAAATAAAAATATAAACTTTTTTTGAGATGACAAAATGACTCCTGTAGAAAAAGAAAGCACAAATGCCAATTTTGTTTTGGTATACTGTAACTTGATACAACTTAATTTTTCCAACTTATTGTAAATAAGTTTCTCCTGCAGTGAACATACCAATGCCACATATATGTGTGTGTATGTATATATAGAGAAAATATTAAAAGGTGTATGTATATAAAAGGTGAAAATTTTAAATGGTTGGTGCTACTTGAGGATAAAACCATGGGGGAAGTCACTAGGGTGGGTGACAAGCTGTATCTGTAAAATTCAGAGTGCTTTTTGTTGAACACCATCCAGCTGAGAGCACCATGCACTCTGTTTTGCACTGAGGCCACGGTAGCATGTGTACAGCTTGTGTGTGAAAAAACACCCCTGTACATAGCTAGGAAATGAAATCCAGGTCTAAAGTAATTCCTGTTGATGTCAGGTATTTGACAGAATTAAATTATGTCTGACCTGGGGATTGCAGTACTCTCTTGAAGGAACACCCTCCAAGAGGTGGAAAATGTCGACAGCTGCTCGTCCATCAGTGGCCATGTCACTTGGCTTATTAATTGGAGGGGACTGAAATCCGTCCCTTCCACTGGAAAAGCAGCATAGAGTGAGGTCACAGTGGGACACGCGGGAAGGTGCTTTAAAAAGAACGGAAAGGAAAATGAGAGGGTGACCAAAGTAGCTTACCTGGAAAACTAACTTTTAGATGAGGCTTTGGTTATGTGTGAGACTTTGGTAGATGCTTATGAAAAAATCACAGCTGTATTAGAGCTGGTTTATCTTCATCCTGGGTATTTAAAAAAGAAGACTAAAAATTTAAAAGTTTATATATAGAGAATATATATATATAAAGGTAACTGTTACTTCAGAAACTTGAACTTTTTAGTGTAATTTTGTAGCATGTATAATAAGGGAGTTAAAATATATTTTAGCATTTAATACAACAGAGCATTTGAAATGAATTGCTATCTATTTGCACAATAGAAAGTTCAACAGTGAGATTCTGCTGTTCAATGTTAAAATGAAGAAGGGATCACTTGTGTACTCACTCATCAATTTTTCTGGATAGAGTAATAGCTTAGGCCTAGGCTTGGTGTAAATAAAGCTCAGCAGGACCTGTCACTGTGAAGTGACAACGACGCTTGCTTTCTATGAAGTGCATTTTCCCCGCTTGTTACTTCTGTTAGTTCAAGTGTTGCAACATGATCAACAGGAAAGTTAGACTTTTTACGGCAGTGATTCTTTTCACTTGCACTTTTGTTCCAAGTTGCTGTAATTACCCCTTGAGCAAAAAGAAATGTATATTATGTAAATATTGTAAATGGTACGAGCATATAATGTGGTCCTGGTCTGTTTTAGTTTGACTGTTTCTTTCATTGAAGCAGGCACTGTGAAAAAAAATAAATAAAACTGGGACAGAAATCCTCCTGTATTTTATTTCCTATAGCATGCAGAGTGGGTGGAGATTTCTTGACAGGAAATATTTAATATTATTCTTTAAAGCTGTGTTCTTAATAGCAAAGGCTGCTATTAATTTCCTACCTTTTGCCCCTCGACACTTCAGGCCATCCTTGACTTGCTGCAACCAACTTGTACGATGTGCCTCATCTCCAAAGACATGCAAACGTTTCATCCTTTCCAAAAGGTGCTCACGTCAATGTCGGTGCTCCCTGAGTGGATGGTGCGCGGTGTGCAGTGCAGCGCGGGTACCGCAGTGCCATGGAGCAGACCAAATGGAAAAGTGACACTTTCATTGCCCTCTGCAACGACTTCCCTCCCTGTAGGAAATAGTGCTGCCTTCACAGCACACCAGTGAGAGGCTGGAAGAGGCTGCCACGTGTGCCAAGGTCTGACGCTGGCTCTCTTGGTTCTCCCACTGGTTCACAACTGGTAAGAGAGGTCACTCACGTGGGCTAGACCGAACAGCCAGAAATGCCGCAATGAGTGTGGCGCTTGCTCAACGGGCGAGCTCCGTTCCTAGGGACGCTTCCTGGGATGGCCAGGTGGGACTTCCTCTGCTGTCTGGGCCCCGGCTCTGTCACAAGGGTGGCACTGCTGTTCCTGGCCACCACTGGTCCCTCTTGCTTCTGCTCCAGGTACCAGCAAAGAAATGGCGGAGAGGGGAGGGTGAAGCAATGCCAAGACTAAAGCTCCTGCTCAGGAAGGACTCAGTGACTCCTTCCTACCCTGCCGCATTCTGCCTCTGGAAACACAAGTAATCTGTCCATTTTCTTGGTGTCAGGGGTTGTGAAATTTTCTTGTTTTGGAACCCGACTTCCCATTCAGTTACTCCTGGTGCTGCTGGCATGGGCCTGTCAGCATTCACCGTGCGTGGGGATGATGGAGTGGCAGCTGGCAGCTGCCTCTGCCCTCATTTCCCACTCCTTCCCTGGTGAGTCTTGGATCTGAGGCCCTTCCCCTCCTGCAGCCTCAAACAAGCTGGGCAACAAATGCACCTTGTTTCTAAATTACACAGAGAACGGTAACATCTGTTAAACACTCATCACGCCTGTGCTGTGCGCCTCATCAGACTTTACAAAACTAATGGAGAAGCAGAGAGGGAGCTTTCCCACAGCCTGCATCTGCTTCCTGGTGCTCTTCTGAGGAAAGGGAAGGAAAGGGAAGAAGTTAGCATTATCTCCTGCTTCTGCTAGGCAGATAATGTTTGGGACCGTTACTTGCACAGAAACAGGTAATTTTTACCTTCAACAGACAAAACCTTTTCAGGGCACGCTTGCTGGAGCAGTTGGAAGGAGCTGCTTTGAGGGATACTTGTGTAGCAGTAGACTGATCTGACAGCAAATGTAATCCTTGTTTGTGCAGTTGCAGCAAGAAGGAATTAGGGACTTGATTTTTTTTTTAATTGTTGTCTTCAGTTGTCCTATGTAACGTTGTTGTCTTCAGTTGTCCTACGTAATGTTTAAGGCACACTGTGGAGTCCCTTTGTCCACCTTGCACCAGAACCTGCCCATAGCTAAGGTACAATTGCTCTTTGTCCTGCAAATAGTTTCTCAATTATAAAGTGGATATTCACTGCCATGGTTCAGCAATTTCAAATTGCATGAACTTAGACGTGAGTCCTGTATCGGACAGAATTCCAGAAACAGGCCATAATGTAAGTGTCACCTATAAACATAGAATCATAGAAGATTTAGGTTGGAACACCCTTAAGATCATCAACCCAACCGTTAACCCAATCCTGGAAGTCCACCATTAATGTACCCCTGAATGCTACAGACAGCGTGATTTGTTGATTGCACACATGTTGCACCCTGACTTCCCAATACTGATGCTTGCTACATGATGAAAATTACAGGGACACCCTTTGATCGCTAAAGGAACAGGTGAGGAAGTCTGGTATTATTAGGATTTAGTTAGCATGGACATATCCTTTGCAAGTATGAAAAGGCAAAAAACTCTCATTTTGAAGTCAAGGGATAAAGGTTCAGCCCCTTTTAATCGCCACCAGTTCACTTGCACTTGCCCACGTCGAGGTGCAATAGCAGCAGTTTGCTTTCTGCTGCTCCCATGCAAAGTGCCCGGGCCAGCTGCCCCCGGCTCCACAAGGACTCCAGTTCTGAGATTCCACACGCAGCTTTCAGAGCAAGAGGATAGGTTTCTTCTATAACTTCTGCTGTTAGGACCCTGCTCTTTGATCACGGGAATTTAAATACTTGTGCTATCTGGCAGAAATCGTGCACACCTCTAAAGAAAACACAGTGAGGGCTCTAATTGTCCAATAGTGGCTCATATTAACTACCTGACCATGACTAATCATTGGGGTTTGTATGTGCTTGAAGGGTGTGTACTCTGTGTACTTTGACCTTGTTTCTGGTGTGACAAACTATCATACCCACCAAATGTAGGCTACCCCGAGGCAGTGAGAAGCAAGCTCTGCCAGACTCCGTGCTGTGCCATGTCCGGCTGCACCAAAACAAGTTTCCGACTTCAAATTCAGGTGGAAGCTCTGTAAAACTACAGGCCAGGTCCTTTCTTCCTGCAGCAACGAAGATGCCAGCAAGCCTCTGGACAGTTGACTCACCTTTGTTTTGAAGAAGAAAATAAATGTGAAACCCAACATGTCTGCATTTAATCTAATTGTGCCTAATTGTGCACAACCTTTTCTTTGTACAGCGTCCTTCATTCTAACTTTCAGCCCCTGCACAACTGACACAAGCGATGCTTTGAGGTATCTCATCTACCACATTGCAATCCACCTGAATTATGCCTGAGCCCAGCAGACAGCGTCCCGCCTGCTGCCTGGTTTTCTCAGAACATTTAAGGCCTGGCAGGGGAGGCCCGATCCCTCTCACCCTCTTCTTGCAGAAGCCTTGTGTCAGCAAGGGTCTGGTCGTGAGCTGCCTGCCTGTGCTGGGTCTCTGGAGAACGCAGGGCTTTCCCTTGGTACGTGTCTTACTAAGCCCCCACCTGGGTAAGTGACCAGGCTCTAAACCTCGCTGGACCTCAGCCTTCTACTCAAGGAGCATAAACAACTTTTTTTTTTTTTCTAGAACTGTTGCACCCAGGGAGCTTATAGCTTTCACCAGGAAAATTAACCTGGTTTTCACGTACTGGAGGAGAAAAACCTGTTTATCTCGAACGCAGCCAGAGAGACCCACTCTAAGAGATATGAAAGCAGAAGATGAAGCGGGGGGAGCTGCCATTCCAGACCAAGTCCTTGCCAGGACTGGGGTGAAACCCTGAACACTCAGTTCATTTCAGTGCATGGGCAGCAACACAAGGTAACCAGCGGGCAGACCTTGTCCCCTTGTGCCTCCTGCCCCTCTGTACAAGGCAATGCCCTGTGGTGGGGAGGAGAGGCTGAGCCCCGTGACACAGGGAGGCTCTTGGGTGGTTCAGAGGACACATGAAAGGAGATGGCTTGGGCTGAGCAGATGTGGACCAGGGTCTCCATGCCAACTGGCCAGGCATTGAGTCTCTCAAGGCACTGCGGCTCTCAAGGAGATGGCTTCTCCAAACTGACAGCAAACCTCTGGTCTTCATGCCAAAGGGTCTTCTGGATTAATAATATTTACATGGGTTTGAGGCAAGCCTGGACAACAGAAAGGTTTGTTAAATAGGTAACACCAGTGTGTGGCCTAGGGTGAGCTGAAAATTACAGGAGCCCAGAAGAGTATTTGGAGTATCCTAAATACCTCTGCTCTGGCCTTATGTTGCCATCTGCTTATGGTCAGTGTTGGACACAGGACAGTCAGATGAACCTTTGGTCAGACCAAGTACAGCCCTTTTTATTGCTGACCTTCCTTTTCCTGTCTAACTGTTGGTCTCCCTTTTTAAGCTCAGTTTGTAAACATCCCTAATAGGGTTAGGCTACATAGCAAGTGTGTGTCACCTGCAAACAGCCTTGCTTTGTAAACCCAACTGCGCAGGTTTGTGGCCAGTGCTCCTTCTGCAATACATGGACATCACTCCCCCTGAACTTGTTTTTTCCCTCTTAAACACAGCAGTCCAATGAGAAACTTTTTCCACAAGCATTTCACCAAGCATCTGTGCAAAGCAGCAGGACCTAAAGTCGTGCCTTGGCTCAGCGCTCTCCTGCTGGCAGGGCCAGGCGTGCCACCAGAGGCCCCAGCTGTCTGCCGTGTCCCACCCTGGGACCCCTGTCCAAGCACCACCGCTGTCTTGGAGCATTTGCTCCAGCCTGGCAAGGTAGGAGGCTTTAGGGGAGAAAAGGCCTTGTGGCCAGGCACATTCTCCATCAGTGGGCAGAGAACAGGTTGGTCACAGTGAGGTGGTGGAGGAGAGCAGCATCGCTGCATCTGCAACTGCCACAAGCATGGCAGGGGCTGCCAGCACCCGGGCAGGATGCAGAAGTTCTTGGGGATTGTTCAGCAAGGTGAAAGAGCCATGCTTCAGCACAGCAAAGGTGGCATATATCTGCTTCTCCTGCTCTTTTTCTGAGGGCTAGTGGGATCACAAGCTTGGTGTCAGTAGGCCACATTGTGGTACTGGTTTTCTCTTTTTATTTTGTTTTGGTTGTTGCAGCTGGAGCAGGCTGCCTGGTTTCTAGGTGCAGGAAGGGACGTGCAGGATGCACAAAATAACCCTTCTGCTCTACTCGTCTCATTTGGAGTGGCCAGTCCACACTAAAGCATGGTATCACAAGAAACACACTGACCAGACTGAGAGTTTTTTCAAGGGAACAGAATGATCAGAGGAAGGTTTAAACATGCAGCCTAGAAGGTATGCCTGGATCACTCCCACACTGTCAGTCTGAGAAAGGATGACTTGAAAGGAGGGACATGAGAAATTACTGAAAAGCCGTTACAAAGAGGAAGGTGGTAGATGAGAAGGAATGTGACTGGATGAGGGAATGGCTGTGGATGTTGTTTACCTGGACTCTACTAAAGACTTTGACACTGTTTTCCACAGCATTCTCCTGGAGAAACTGGCTGTCCATGGCTTGGACGGGTGCACTCTTTGCTGGGTAGGCAAAAACCTGGCTGTATGGCCAGGCCCAAAGAGCTGTGCTGAATGGAGTGAAATCCAGTTGGTGGCTGGTCACAAGTGGTGTTCCTCAGTGCTCAGTATTGGGGCCAGCTCTGATTCATACCTTTATCAATGATATGGAGGAGGGAATCATAGAATCATAGG